>JAIGNY010002416.1:1072500-1325000 GCA_020152595.1 Chiridota heheva | reverse complement strand
GATCGTAAGTCGAAAAAGGTTTCATTAATCAAAGTTTAAATCTCAAAGAACAATTTTCGATATCCCTTTATTGAAGTAAACATTTATATGTATATGTTGACTTACGTATACAATAAAGATATCAAGCATCTTTAGCTAGGAACTTTTGTTAT
Organism: Chiridota heheva; assembly: GCA_020152595.1. Lineage (NCBI taxonomy): Eukaryota > Metazoa > Echinodermata > Holothuroidea > Apodida > Chiridotidae > Chiridota > Chiridota heheva. The sequence continues at coordinate 1,324,848 of JAIGNY010002416.1, read as the reverse complement.
GAAAAAATTATGGATAGATGGTTGAGCAGGCTGTCAAGTTTCCTGTTTGGAAAACTGTCGCAATTTGGACAACTTTGCGGTTTAATCAGGAAGTAGCTCTTCGCAAGTTTTAAGTTTAAAGGTATACGGACAGGTAGAGGTGTTCTATATATCAGAAAGGGAATGTATGGCTAACTACTCTCATTCAAAGATCGTTAAAGAAGGACTGAAGAACTACAAGTTAACACAGTGAAGGGTTTTTATGGGTTTTCTCTTTCTGTTGTCAGAAACATGAACAATTTGAACCATTCATCATAATAACTGAATAATGTCTTAAGATTCCATATGCTGAAAAGGGTGGGTTTTTAAAGGAATTTTGATGAACTGTTTTGCTATTTTCTCATAACATAACTTACCTTACCGCACTCCTCTCCTGATTGTGGAGATTAAGGCTTCGTGAAGTAGCTTCTTTCATTCTGTCACCTCCTTGCGGCTATTCCACTTAAGCCTGCAAGCTCCTTCCTCTCGTTCTCAACAGTCCTTCTCCAAGTTGTTATTTTTGGTCGCCCTATTTTCCTACCCCCCCCCCCTCCCCTCCCCCCAAAAGCTGAATTAAAGAACACAACCTAATGTAAGCTCTTATATAATCCTTTGTTCTAGAACCCCTCAAAGTAAGGAATATTTAATGATCCTTAAATTAAAGGTTTCCTCCGGACTGTTCAGAATAGGGGTGGCATGGTCAGTTGACTAAATTTTTAGCAAAAACAATGATGCCAAAATTTGTGAAAACCCACAAAATTAAACATCATATGTTCCCTACTTAATATATTTCTTCTTTTCTTTTATTTAGATGAGGAGGAGTTTATTCTCACGATGGAACGTCTTGGTATAGGTGCTGATGTCATAGGAGAACAAGGCTGTCACCTCACATGGGCAGAGCTACACCACATAAGTAAACACGATCTTGACATATCGTGGAACGTCATAAAAGATCAAACCGTCAACTACAGGGAACTCCCCGTTTACTTTTGTTCTGTTGTTAACCTGCAAGGATTTGTACTTTATGGACTGCACGAGGAAGAGGAAGCAGAAAGCAAATTTTGCAAAGTCTTGGAAGAGGATTATCAAAATGTTTGCGCACTTGGCAATCTGGCGGTTTTATACTACCGACAATCGAGAATGAATCAATATCGAGAATGTGTTGAAAAACTTCAAGAAGTACTTGCAAAACAAGATAGTATAATCCGAGCTCGCGCCTACGCTGATCGTGCTCATGCAATTCGCCATTTTGAACAAGATATTCGGTGTTTCACGTACATGGCTTTTATTAAAAAAGCTGTCGAGATTGGTAAGCCAGTTGAGAAGCCAGAAAAAGCGGAATGGTTGTTTGATTATGGACTCGCGCTTTATCGCAAAGACTGTCAGCTTTTGATAGGAAATGCCCCTGTAGCAACCACTGAAAAGGGATTCCAGGAAGCCTCAGAATGTTTTTATAAGGTCACGATAATTGAAGATGGTCATCTTGGAAACAAGGCTTTATCTTGGGTTTTCCTGGGAATACTTTTACAAAATAAACGGGGTAGAAACTTTATAAAGTCTTTACCGAATATTACAGAGCTCCACGACAATCACGCTACGGATTGTTTCGATAAAGCTCTAGAGTTGAAACCAGATCATCCAATCGTGCTTAGAAGAATTGGTGCCGAAATGACAAAGCTGAAGAAATATGAACGAGCGATGGAACTATTGAATGGATCACTCCGATTACAAAAATCGTGGTTTGCCCATCGACATCGAGGACTTTTGTATCTAGAGTTGTGCAATGAAACTGATGATGCACAAGACAAACAGGAATGGTTGAGCAACCTTCAAAAGGCCAAAACAGATATCAAAACAGCATTAACATTAAAACAAGTCCATGCTGATTTTTCCGACCTTGGATACATTTACTTCCTTTTGAGAGATTACAATAAAGCGCTGCAGCAATTCAGTTGTGCTGTTAGAAACACCCGTGATGATCATTTCGACCCCTCCGTGACCCATCATCGATGGGCTTTGTGCCTCAAGGCAACGGGTGAACAAGAAGGAAGCGAACAACAACTCCAGAAAGAACTGGAAGTGAAAAACCAGTTAAGACGTCAAGCGACAACGATCGAAGAGGCGTTTTGTGGACATGGTATCAACTGTCATGGCTTTGAATGTGACCTTTCCAGATTTAATTACTGCGCGGATGATAGGCCAGGATACACCAACATTCTCTCGGAGGAACAGTATCCTATTAGTAGTTTAACCACGCTCTTGCCGAGACGGAATGATCAATACAAGTATGACTTCTTCATTGCATTCTCACACGTTGACCACAAATGGGCGGTTTGCTTCTTCAGAAAACTGGAAAGGATTGGTGCACTCCGAGGATGTATTCGGTACCGCGATTACGAATTTGGCAATTCCATAGAGGATAACATAACGCAAGGCATTCGTAATTCTTCAAGGACTTTAATAATTATGTCGCCAGATTCCTTGCGTGATCACTGGTGTCGATACGAAGTTCAACGGGCTCATTTAACAAGCTTGCAGCGACCTCGTCCATGCGTTATTCCTGTAATGCTTCGCATGTGTAAGATTCCACAAGAGCTGGAACTTTTAACTCATATTAAATGTTATGACGGACAACTTACTGAAGGTGATTGGTATCGTTTGCGTAAAAACCTTCGTGATGCAAACAAGAAAATTGATTTCGAATTCTAAAATTGATTTTGATTTCATATTTCAGAACAGTGATAAGCGCTGTAAACACCCTGTTAACAGATTAAGAATTGATCTCATCAATACGGTAGTAGAGTGTTCGCAATTGCAAGCGTCATGGGGCTACCCTTTCTATCGCTGTTTAAATGACACTGGTTAATGAGTATTTGCGTTAATGAATTTTCATTTTCATATGCATGATGGAAAACTATTTAAGAAACAAATTTTTGATAACCCCATGTTGATATCTTATGCCGTTTAGGAGTTATTGCCTTTCAAAGATTTCACCATGCGTGTTCAAAAGTACATTGTACAATGTGATGTCATGATTATAGATCCAAAGCAATGTTTATGTTTTTATTTAAAAAACAATTGCCTCTTTCTAGATATTGGAGAAAAAATGTGTTTCATTATTGACATGGGGTATTACATGCACATTATAAGAATAAAAGCTCAGAAAAAAACATATGCTCATATGCTTTATACATTAAGATCTGTCGCATCAAACTTACCACTGCAAGGTCAATTCTCAACACACTGAAGAAAAATATTCCTTAACGGAATAAGATTAAAATGTTTTTGTTTTTTTACCAATTTGTTCATTGATAGTCCTCTGTCATGTATATGAAAATAAGAATTCACAGTAATATTCTTTATGACTGCATTTTGAACTTCAATATGAAAATTCAGTGTAAAGAGGATACACACAATACATAATCAAAGAAACTGCTTGTTAACGAGGGGGTAGAAATGTTTTGTTTTGCCGACACAGGCCTGTTAGCGTGGGGTTATAGGGCCGACCGTAGGGAGTGACCAAGTCCCCGGAAGCTCTGCGATTTTGGCAAGTTTATAGTTGTTGGCTATCCCTTGACCCAACTATCCCGAACATGTTGGGGCTATTTTTAATGGGCAATTCCACATTTCATTGAGAATCATATGATATCAAATATAGGCATATACAATGGTTGATTTGTAAATGTGAACACAATTAAATCGACTGGTGTCAATTCGCTTGGAATCTTGTTGTTTTCCGTTTTTTTGTTAGTGGTATTCTTAAAATCCAGTTTATTCAGAATTTTCCTGAATAGTGATTTGTAGGGACAATGTCCACCTTTTCAGGCACCTCACCACCACCATCATCCTCGGTCGGCTGCAATACAGCTTCCTTTATCCCGTCCTTTAACTACAAAGGTTGGTTGTCTGGCTTGGGAGCAGAGGAGGGGGTGAAGGAGGGGCGAGGGTTGCTGGCCACTATCACAATCACTATTACAATATAGCATAGATAGTTGTTATGCCACTATCAGGGAATAACAACTTAGCTGAACCATTGCTATATTAACACGATAGGCATATCAAAAATTCATTTGGGTCATAACTCTGTGTAAGATAAAAGATAATGAATAATTATTATTTAAAGGCTTGAAGCCATCTGAGCTCAGTGATGAGGGCCTATGGAATTATTGGAAATGCCTGAAATACTGGTTAATACACTGATATACCAATGTATATTATGTCACAGCGTAGATTGATACAATTCGGATACAATATAGCTTATTATTCAGTGATTATCAAAAATAACAAGACAATAAACAATGAAGAAATCAATTTTTTTTATTTATGCAACTAGTAATTACATGATATGGGACAGTATCTTAAATGGTGTTGCTGGAATAAGATATCAATATTGTTTTTCACCAATTTGTTCATCTAATAGTCCTATATCAAATAAATGCATATATGAGAATTCACGGGAATAGTCTTTTTTGGGCACAAGGGATTAATCTTTATGATCAGCCATGCCGACCTTGAGCCGTTGCTGTCTGGCCGTAGTGTATTTGATAGATTTTTCCGATTTCACGTCGTTCAAAAGCGTCGATAGGGTTTAAAGGGGGAAATGATATTATTGATATATATATGTATATATATATGTATAATATCTATATATATATATATAATATATCTATCTATATATATATATCTCTCTCTCCCTCTCTCTCTCTCTCTCTATATATATATCTATATATAATATATCTATCTATCTATATATATCTATATATATATATATATATATATATATATATATATATATATATATATATATATATATATATATATATATATATATATATATATATATATATATATATATATATATATATATATATATATATATATATATTTATAAATGATGAGATATACGACCTCTCTAAGGTTTAATGATACTTTCATAATCCAACTGTGCTATAGAATATAACGCAAAATATTTCGGTCTGACTTCAGACCTTCTTCAGTTGCAATTGATTTGTGTGTAAGAAATAAAGTGCAAGTATTAGGTATTAGTGGGGGCTTTTCTGAACCATGTGTAGTTGCTCAAGTGTACTAAATCCTTATCAAATCCTGTTAGATGGGTTTTAGTTTGATAATCATCTTTAATTCCATTGATGTGCGTTGGTGTGTAACAGAGAGGCCTCCAAAAAGAATGGCGAACTTGAGATCTGATAGACTGTGTAGAGGCAGATTGAAGTGGGAAGCCGCAGGAAAGCCAGGAGAATTGTTGCGAATAGTATGCTTATGGTTATTAAATCTAACTCTGAATTTAGTTACTAGTTTCACCTATGTATGCAATAAGGGGGCATTTTTGGCAGTACAGATGATAAATCACATTGGAGCTGTCACAATTAAAATTCCCAGGTTTAAGCTGAGTATTACTGGCTATGTGTAAAATAATGGGTGAGGTGTCCATGTTTTTACAGACTAGGCAGCGGGGTTGTTGCATTTGATATTACCATGGTTGGTTTGTGTGTTTCGAAGTTTAGAATGTACGAGGATGGATTTCAAGTTGCGAGGTTGTTTGCGTGCTATGACAGGGGGATTCGTGAAAAGGGGGGCTAGTGATGGGTCTGAATGAATGATGGGCCACGATTGTTGTACATTGGATATGAATGGTCTTAGTGAGAGGTGGTGTGTTATCACTAGCGGAATGCGAGTGGATTTGGACTTGGGTTGGTAGTTTAGCAATTTTTGACGAGGAATGGCGAGAACTTTTTCAAACTGGTCAGATAAAAGTCTAAAGGGGTATCCCCTGTTGCTAAATTGTTTGAGGAGGGTAATGGAAGAATCTATAAAATCATTGGTGGTGGAGCAAATTCTGCGTATGCGTAACAGTTGACTGAAAACCAGAGATTTTTTGATATGTGATGGGTGAAAGCTTTTGAGGTGTAAGTATGTTCGTCTGTCTGTCGGCTTTGTGTATAGTTTGGTTTGCAGTTTGTTGTCTTTAATTAATACTGTGGTATCAAGAAAAGGGATTTCACTGGTGGATTGCTCCATAGTGAATTTGATCCGCCGATGTTGACTGTTGGCCTTGATGAAAAATTGTTCGAGTTCTTGTGGCCCATGATCCTAAATAAGGAAAATGTCATCGATGTATCGTATGTAAAATGTCCGTGTTGTCCGTCCGTGTTGTTCATGCCCAGTAGGATAATTCGGTTTCCCTAAGAAGGCTTTTGTTTGTCGTCTGAAATTTGTCTTCTAGTATCGAAAATTTGAGATGAAAGTGATTATGTCCTGGGGAATTAAAATGAGTTAACTGGAAAGCCCACTATGCATATTAATGATATTCAACATTTTGTACCATGAACATGTAGACACTAGCTAACAACATAATTACACTAAATATGAAACAATACAGACATGTGGTTATTAAAATATAAACATTTAAAGATTTTAACATAAAGCCCCGCCCACTCATTATTATGCATAACATCAACACCAAAATCAAGGGTTCTGATGCTGATCACATCGGAACCAAAAATTGACATACTGAAGATCTTTAAAAGAGACATAAAGTCAAATGATCTAGCTTGATATATGATTGATAATTAAATAATAAACCAACTACCAAAAACCCCATCATTAAATCTTATTCCATTCTCAAATTATCCAAGTTTGAAGTGTAACATGTTGTTTAATTTTGTATTGAAATCATGCCAATGATGACATAATTTTGTCCTATAGGCCTATAGGTGCCAGCAAACATAATGTATTTCTTCATAATTATCTTTGAAATTTTCTTTCCAGAATGCTTTGACATGAAGTTATAAGGGCTTGAATCGTTAATATTATATAAAAATAAAAATTCAGACCCATGCAAAGGAAAAATTATTTGAAATAGATACATTACTATTCTAATCTAATATGTACTTGGTGTATGACATCAATTTTAGAGGGTGTATGCACAAAATGGCCGATCCCAATTAAGTCTATATTGCATAATTAATGTTTTGATAAAATAAATATATACTAAATTATTATTTCTATCATACTAAATAAAGAAAAAAACAGATCTCCTTTAATACAAGTGTTGTGAACAATTTGTAAATGTAGCAGATTTGTCAAGGATACCTATTATCTAGTCAGTCAGTTGTGTGTATATGTGGTGTTATTACTGATGGTTTTTTTAACGATGTTCCTATCGATGCCAATATGATGGCAGTCACTCCTACGATAGTGAGCCAATGTGGTACCGCTTGGTAGAAAATGAGCTGTAAAATGAACGCAACAATGACTGTGTTTGTTTTTAAAACAGAAATGGTCAACGTTCTCACAAGTGACAACGCAACAAAATACTGTATGTTTCCTAAAAATCCAAACACGCCTACATTCGTAACATACAAACGTTCCTCTATGCAATTCGGAAGTTCCCACTTTCGAAAAAAAGTACAAAGTACGGCCGAAAAGCTGGCAGCAAACAGTGAATAGTAAAAGAATGTAACGACTGGGGGAAAATTTTTATAGGCTGCACGTCGGGCACACGTGGTTACAAGTCCAGAAAAAATGCAGTGAATTAATACAAAAAGAGCACCAACAAAATTATCATCGCTGAACACATTCTGTTCTGGAGTAAAGATGAATGGTGGACGGGCAATGAATATCACACCCACAAAGCATAGAGTGCTCAATACCCCATCGTGCCAAGAAAGTTTTTCATTCAGAAAAATGCGCGCGAAAAATGCAACAAACATAGGAATCATTCCTGTTATGGCTGTTGCATCACCAACGTCGAGATTTTTCAGTCCCAGAGTAAGAAATAATAAACCACAACACTCTGAAAATCCAAACAGGCAGAAGAAAATGACCTCTCTGACAGTTAACCTAAGATTATAGTTGAAGTAGATGACCATAGGCAAAGTACAGCATGAAAATATGACAAGTCCAATGGTGGATATTTCCATAGGATGCAAAGTTTCCGATATCTTTTTCGTGAATAGATTTCTGAATGCATAAAAGAAAGTTGATGACAATATGAAAAAATATCCCCTGGCGTTAAAGCATCTTCTGAAGAAAGTACGATCCTTTCGTCCAGTTTCAGTGTTAACTTCTTCCCCATTTGAATTGTTGCTCATGCCAGGGAGATCCCTGGTCGTACTGATCACAGTATTAATATTCGGAATTGTATCACCACCGCTGTCTTCAGAACCAGTATTTTTGGGGTGAGGCTGAACTCGCGACATGCTTTTCCTGAGTAAAAAAACAAGATTTCATGTATCAATATCTCTCAGTGCACGCACGTTAACCATGCGGTAGAGAAAATAGAGTAATTGCTGAAGATTATTGCTATGGTGTTGGTCCGACCTGGGACCTGCTATTTCTAAATAGCAGGGCCCTGGTCCGACTTCCGGAAATCTTTATACTCAGTCATCCTCCTAAGGCTGCTAACAGAATTAAACGCCATCTATTTTGATTAAAGTATGGCGGTGTAAATTTTATCCACAGAAAACAATCCTTCCTATACCCATGTGTTAGCCCCTGGAACAAAGGTTTGTAAAACATGGACCAGGCCAAACCAACACAAACCGAGCCAAACCAACCCAAACCAAGCCAAACCAACCTAAACCGAGCCAAACCAACCCAACCTTGCCAAACCAACCCAAACTGAGCCAAACCGAGCCAAACCAACCCAAAGCGAGCCAAACCAACCCAAACCAACCCAAACCGAGCCAAACCAATCCAAACCGAGCTAAACCAACCCAAACCGAGCCAAACCAAACCAAACCGAACCAACTTACATTGCCTCGGACCGTAGGTAACGTTTGAACTTGACGGTATCGTTATGTTTATATAACCTAACAGGAAACAGGACTCTATTTGACCTCTGCCCTCCCGAAAGTACCCGTGAGTGCAACTAGAGAACACCTGCTGGCCGAAACTAGGTTACAAACTAGTTTGTTTAATTTTCGCTACATATGACTATGCAGGGTTAAGCTAATGAATAAAGAAGGATGACAATGGTGTCGGCATATGCTTGAATTATCAGTCACACAAGGGAGCTGTACTGGATCAGTTTTGTACTCGAGTTACGCTAGTACACTGCAAGACGTAATTCCTGATGGAGTTGATCTACGTGCTTTCGCAGATGATCATACTTTAAGTTGGCCTACGATCCTAATACTACATTAGGAGGGAGTGACTCCATCCATATCCTTGAAAATCTGTGTACAGATATTAAACAATGGATGGACGCAAACAGGCTAAAAATGAATTCATCTAAAACGGAGTTTGTTCAATTGGGATCCAGAAGGCAAATAACAAAATGCAAAATTGATGTAATCAATATTATTAGGGAATACATTCAGTTTTTCACAATTTTACCTGTCAACCGTGAAAACCGTGAAGGTGAAATCCTCTCAGGCCATGCTATTTTTTGTGCCCCCCCCCCATTCCCTGGTCTCCGCGGTCCCTGTGCTTGGACTATGGTACGCGAATGTTTCGCCAAACTGTAAGCAGGTAAAAGAAAAAATGTTACTATATGAATCAAGTTCCGAATTTATATTCATCGTTTGTAGAAGCTAACCTGACAAAGGAGCTCTAAATCAAAGTAAGTCAATATTCAAACTTGGGGTAGTTTGCACACTTTTTTCAAAGAGTCATTGGAATTCATGAACAAAATTACAATCGGAACATTTTACTGCTATTTCGGAACATCATTTATAATTGTTGATTGCACAGTTTGAACGTGATTTGAAAAATATCTTAGACCTTTGTCAAATCCTTGTTTTCCTTTTAAGGAGAAACGGGTGCCTAAAGCTCTGCCGGACAAAATGAAATTACATATATTAATATTGCTAACCTATGACTTAATTCTGTGCACATTGTAATCAGGGGTGTCGGAAGGAACTCATGGCAAGGGGGCAGTAAATCCAGCGAGGTTACTTTTTGATTTCAGATTTCTAATAACAGAATGTGGAACTGAACCAGGCTGCCAGGAAACAGCCACACTTAAAATGACAACCACGGGGCATGTAGGGGTTATTAGTGTTAGGATGCATAGGAAAATCCTCTAATGTTGTTATTTTTTTTTTTTTCTTTCTACCTCCAGCATCCCTGGTCATCGTCCAAACTCTTGAAATTGGCAAAATCAGTTACATCAATGGGTGGAAAAGCAGGGAAAATTTAAGACATTTTTTTTTTGAGGTCTTGAAAATGACATTCCAGTCGTTTTTTATTACCAAATTTAAGCTAAATCAAATTATTTACATTTGATCACGAACAAATCTGATATTTGGGATGAAAATACCCTTCCAAATTAAATTAATTATTTTGAGTCATTTAGTAATTAGTTATGTCAATGAATTTGATAGAGGCTTCAAACTAACGGCTGTTTTAAGTCGAACATGGCTTTCAGAATACTTTCAAATTTCCCCCGATTTTGCACCCAAGGAAGAAAGTTTATGAAATTTTTTGTTTTTGCAATAATGAATTGCAAACGAAATTATTTTACAATTTTAAAGTGTTTCGTAACCAGGTATGCGGGAGTTTTTAAGTAAGACTGGGCAAAGTTCAACAAATTTTTAGGTTTTTTCTATGCAGCCTAACACTACCTGACTACGGTAACTGACTAATGACCCCTCCATTTCAAGTGTAGCATATAATTCAATGTGGCGGAGGCTGTTTGAATTTGGGGGCACAGGATTTAAGAGACACTTTTTCGACTGATATATATATATTAAAGCACCTACAATACGACAATATTCTAACTTTAGGGAAACTAATGCCCTCCGGCCCCCCAAAAATACAATATGAATAAATAACAAATAAATGAATAATGATAAATATTAATAATAATAATAAATAATAATAATAATAATAATAGAATAAAAATGAAAATAGAAATAAAATAATAATAATAATATAATAATAATAATAATAATAATAATAATAATAATAATAATAATAATAATAATAATAATAATAATAATGATAACAATAATAATGATAATAATGATAAAAACAATAACAATGATAATAATAATAATAATAATAATGATGATGGTGGTGGTGGTGGTGGTGGTGGTGATGGTGGTGGTGGTGGTGATGATGGTGGTGGTGGTGGTGGTGGTGGGTGGTGGTGGTGGTGGTGATGATGATGATGATGATGATGATGATGATGATGATGATGATGATGATGATGATGATGATGATGATGATGATGATGATGATGATGATGATGATGATGATGATGATGATGATGATGATGATGATGATGATGATGATGATGATGATGATGATGATGATGATGATGATGATGATGATGATGATGATGATGATGATGATGATGATGATGATGATGATGATGATGATGATGATGATGATGATGATGATGATGATGATGATGATGATGATGATGATGATGATGATGATGATGATGATGATGATGATGATGATGATGATGATGATGAAAATTCTAAACTTTTATCGTTGAGAAAATAACTTTATTTCTAAACTTTGCAGCTTAGGACCAAAATTTGGGGAAATAGACAAATTTAATACCAAGATGTACATTGAGTGGAAAATTTATTGATCGTAAGTCTCAAAATTGGGAATATTTACATCACGATTAGTCAATGCTATTGATCATGATTCGGAATTCAATATTTAATGTCCCAAACAATCAGACGATATGAAAAGTAAAGAAATGGTTGACGGGGTTTTTCATCATTTTCTGAGTTGTATAGAATTAATTAAACTCGGTAAATCAGCATAGGATATAAGACAAGATCTTTCCAAAAAAAATTCGGATGATATTTTTTGACCATGAGATAATTCCTAGTTACGGTTTAAAATAAGTTATGGCAACTGAATAATAATAACCATTTTGCCAGTGCTCCCCCTTTTTGCCTACTAAGAAGCACAAATAGACTACATATGCCAACTCTAAACAGCTAAAAAGCTTGAATTGATCATCTAACACAGATACTTCTCCTGCCATCCACTGCGTGTAGTTTCACATTTGCCTCAACTGCCCATTTGCCTATGGTTGGTTTGGTTTGTTGATGTTTAAAAGCACCGCGACAGTCAGAGTCAAATGTGCCAAGAGGGTGTTAATAAATAATGGTGCACGTAAGAGCATGGAGGTCTAAAGTGGTACCTTCGTGGTAAGAGTAAGGATAGTAGTTGACCTACTGTGGTGTAGCGGTTGTCATACATGTCTACAAACCTCGAGGCCCTGGGTTCAAGCCTGGCTTGGGTAGACACGCCAGTGCACCACAAGTGGTGGTGGAACTACCCCCAGTGAAGCTTTATGAGGGGGCGTCGAATGCTCACAGGAACGCACAAATTGTCTCGATAAAATCTGTCAAAGGCCGTGGACATTGACTTGGTTGTCTGTCCGTACGTCGTACCTGTCTTCTCGTCCGGGTCGTATTAAGCGTTTCGTGATAGCATTGTTACTATCATAACCGAATACGCAGGCGACGACCCCGTCATTGTAATTGTGTGTTCTCTCGTCGTCGAGTAAGGATAGTGAGAAGATTGAAGGTTTGAAAGGGAGATAAAGTGGAAAAGCCTAATTGCCGATGCAAAAAAACCAAAATGAAATTAAACTGAAAACTCAGGTATTTGCCAGAAGAGTTCTGAGATTTGTTTGTTTTTGGTTTATTTAATCTCGTATTAATAAGAGATGAAGAAAAGATCAACAAATTAAACATTTCGTATAAGCAGGTAAGGTTTTATAGTTACAAATTTTGCCACAACCAGACAACTGCTCATAAAACCATGAAAAGTAAGGTACACAGTGGCGTGGTGGTGGAACTGCCCCCAGTTAAGCTTCATGAGAGGGCTGGAGGGCGTCGAATGCTCACAGGAACGCAAAAATTGTCTCGAAAAAATGTATTCTCAACTTCTGCAATTTGTATCATTTACAAAACAAACGCTTATTTTTTCTCCAAGAGGCCTACTAAAAACACATATTGTAGTCAATGCGATCCTGCAGGCTATTCAATTGAATATTCGTTCCAAAATGTTTATTGGCGTAAATTTGACACGATTTTAAGCAAAGTACCAACCTAAAATCACTTCAAAAAACGCTAAGCTTCCAGGGGCTTGGGTGCTTATACCAGGATTTCGACCCTGGCAGCCTAGATTTGATACAAAATAAAATAAGTGATATAAAGCAATTTTCTGCTATTTCCAGGCTGCAATTTTCTTCCAAAATCACGAGAAATGCAGGGCATCCGAAGGGCTTTGCTAAATCATGAGAAACCTACTTTCTGACTTTCGGGAGCTCCGCCCGAACTCCCTATCCAGATTTGACACAATCAACAGATCAATAAGCAATTATGATTGATTGTGTCAAATCATTTGACAATCAATAAGCAATTTTTATTGATTGTGACAAATCTTAATAGGGACCCAGGGCGAAGCTCTTGAAATTCGTACGTTTTTCATGATTTTGATAGCAAAGCCCCTCGGATGCCCTGCATTTCGTAAAGTTTAGTTCAATTTTTGTGCATTTTCCTTTATTTTCGAGAAAATGTCTTTTTCGAGAAGTCAATTTTCTTTAAATTTCTTTTAGTTTTTGAAAAATATCCGTCATATCCTCTCTCTCATTTAGCTGTTTAGAATCAAAGAGTATGACCAGGTGTGCTATAGTACAGTATTTTGAAATAAATAAACAAAAGATTGGCAGACAACCTCAAATTAACAAGAAGAAAGATATCGGCTATATCTCGATGGCGTATTTAGTGGTGGTCGGAGGGAGAGAAGGAGGGAAGGGGGAGGGGGGGGGGGAACTGTACCCTGGCAAAATTCTATACGTGATAAGTATGAGGGGTGTTGTACGCTTTTGAAAAGTGAGGGAACGACCTCTTAGGGGGCATTTTTCAAAAAATTTCGTTCGAGAAAAAGTTCACAGGCCATTTTCTTCGATGTTCGAGAGTTTTCTTTTTTCCCTTCATTATGGAGAAATTGTTCAAGCAATTAGATCCAGTTTCGGGACATTTTCTTCAATTATCGCGAAATGGACTTTCATTTTTGGGACATTTTATTCGATTCTTGGGACATATTCAAATGTTTATACCGAAGTTTGCAATAAGTTTTACCAAAATTTGCTTCATTTTTACAATTGTATCTGTGCATAGGCCTATCAACAAGAAATACAATCCTTCCGTTTCTACGCCTATAGGTACAGCCACTTTCATATAATTACCGTCTGTTCACCCCCCCCCTTCCTCCCCCTTCCGTCCCTCCGGTGCCGAAAGCTGAATACGCCACTGTTACACATGAGAGGATGTTTACCTACCCGGTTGTATGCTTTCTTTTTTCCCACAGTTCAGGCTGGGCGGTAAAATTGGGAAATTATAAAAATGACATTGAAAAATTGTTTTAAAGTGGATAATATTTGTTAAAATTATTAGAAAAGTTGCAACATTTCCCCCCAATTGCAGAAGACTGTATTAGTGTTATTTTCCTGTTTAAACCGGAAAATTCTGCCGGTGTCACCCCCTCTCCTCCTCCCTCAATAAAATGTCCTTCAGATTATCATCTTATGATTGAGTCTATATTATTGTTTAGACTTTGCTTAAGTTATGGCATGTAAACGGTACATGGTAATGTTAACCAGTTAACCCTTCTCTTGAAATGCATCTACCGTGATTGCGAATTTTACCACCTTCTTTTACAACCCCACCTCTCCCCCTCTATTATTTTACCCTGGCCACGCCGCTGCCCACACACCAGTAATTACACCCATGCTTATAAGCTATGACCACTTGAAGCTGAAGTCTCCTAACATACAACGTTAAGAAAAAAAGATTACAAGATACTGAAAAATAGTCTATTTGTTTAGGGCGGTGTGGCTTTTAGTTATTCGGAACTACGAATCACACTTTCTTGAAAACATCACATTTTCCGCACAACCCTGAAAGAGGGCTGTGTTTAAACATGGAGCTAGAAGAGAACTCCATGGTTTAAATAGCATATTCATATTACTCGAAAAAAAAAGAAAATAGAAGAAGAAAAAACCTTTCGTCAAGCTAATAAACATGAAATCGGAAATATGAAAATTAGGACCACCTAATTTTGAAAATTAGGTCCACCTAATTTTGAAATAAACTATAGCAACAGGCTTTTTTGTTCAGTTATTCAACGCAGACGGGCGCAAAGTTTTATTGCAATGACATTTAATCTTGTTAATCGCTGAAAGCTTTATAACCACTAAGTATTTTTCTTGCCTTTGGCTACAAATAAATACACCGCTCAGCTAGGCAATTAATGTGTTGGTGTAAAATACATATCTCATTTTAAAAATGGAACAGCGAGAGCATAGGAATAGTTGCCCTCTTTACGCAATAGTGGTTGCATTTTGGAAGTACTTAGTCTGCAAATTCCGGTCTACAAATTCCAGTCGGCAAAGTCCAGTCAAAGTCCAGTCGGCAAATTCCAGTCGGCAAATTCCAGTCTCAAGAATATTATGTTGTTTCAGAACATATGTTTTGCGAACATATTTGGTGGTCCTTTTGGCGTTCCATACAATACTATTCAAATTGAAGAGTCACTTGAACCATGTTTGAACCATGCTTGGGCTCAACCATTAATAGCTTCATGGCTCAACAAACAACAATCACAAACAAAAACAAAGGATGAATGATACATCAAAGTTCACAATGGTTAGTATGAAGGTCGAAATGTAAAATATAGCTACCTGTCTTTCAGTTTTTTTTGATCAAGTACAACCAGGAATATGTTATGTAGATAATAAAATAAATAACCACAAACAGCGAGTTGCAAACACGGAAAGAAAGTACGTATATTGTACAGCCATAATGATTCAGTTTCACCTCCTTGGTTCTTAAACAACTCCCTGGTGGATGCTACTGGGTTCAAAGTTTGTTTGAGTTCTCAATTGCAATTTGTGTACGTGCCGTGGGATACAGCAGGGCTCATTGGTCAGTTGGTACGATGTGGGATCAGTGTTGAGCTTGCTGCTTGCTGAGTACTTAACGTCTGTAAGGGACAAAAAAATAAAAAATGAGCTTAAATAATCGATTTGTACGGAAGCCAAGAATCCAGGGAACCACCATACATCGTCACCAGTGACTTGCATCACCCTTAAAAATGCATGGCATATTCTGTAAATATATATAAGCTTCCAGGGCCGTAATTCCTGCTGTCTACAGTATAGAAAAGCATAAATTGATAGTTTTATAATGTTTTATAAAAACAAATGAGAATAAATATTTGGATGGGGTTTCTAGAAAATTTATGTAAATACAAGTTGGAATGCTTATATCATTTTGACGCTTAGAAGTTTATCCGGCAAGGAATTTTGAAGTTACATATGCAGCCTCAGGGCGAAACTTAAGGGAGTGCGGGGGTGTATTCAGTAGGAGCTAGGGGGTGTATTCAGTAGGAGTAAGGAGGTTCATTCAGTAGGAGTTAGGAGGTTAATTCAGTAGGGGTTAGGGATTGTATTCGGTAGATGTTGGGGGTGTATTCAGTAGTAGTTAGGGGTATATATAGTAGGGGTTAGGGGGTGTAATCAGTAGGAGTTAAGGTGTATTTAGTAGGAGTTAGGGGTGTATTCAGTAGGAGTTAGTTAGAGGGTATATTCAGTAGAAGTTAGGGGTGTATTTAGTAGGAATTAGGGGGTGTATTCAGTAGCAGTTAGGGGTGTATTTAGTAGTAGTTAGGGGTGTATTCAGTAAGAGTTAGGGGGTGTATTCAGTAGGGGTGTATTCAGTAGGAGTTAGGGGGTGTATTCAATAGGAGTTAGAGGCTGTATTCAGTAGAAGTTAAGGGCTTAGGGAGTGTATTCAGTAGGAGTTAGGAGGTGTATTCAGTAGGAGTTAGTTAGAGGGTATATTCAGTAGAAGTTAGGGGTGTATTTAGTAGGAATTAGGGGATGTATTCAGTAGCAGTTAGGGGTGTATTCAGTAGAACTTAAGGGTGTATTCAGTAGGAGTTAGGGGTGTATTCAGTAGGAGCTAGGGGTGTATTCAGTAGCACTTAGGGGTATATTCAATAGTAGTTAGGGGTGTATTCAGTAGTGCTTAGGGTGTGTATTCAGTAGGGGTTAAAGGGTGTATTTAGTAGGAATTAGGGGTCACGGTGTATTCAGTAGCAGTTAGGGGTGTATTTAGTAGGAGTTAGGGGGTGTAATCAGTAGAAGTTAAGGGTGTATTCAGTAGGAGTTAGGGGTGTATTCAGTAGGAGCTAGGGGTGTATTCAGTAGCAGTTAGGGGTATATTCAGTAGTAGTTAGGGGTGTATTCAGTAGTAGTTAGGATGTGCATTCAGTAGGGGTTAAAGGGTGTATTTAGTAGTAGTTAGGGGTGTATTCAGTAGGAGTTAGAGGTGTATTCAGTAGGGATGAATTCAGTAGGAGTTAGGGGGTGTATTCAATAGGAGTTAGAGGCTGTATTCAGTAGAAGTTAAGGGGTTAGGGAGTGTATTCAGTAGGAGTTAGGGGTACATTTAGTGGGAGTTAGAGAGTGTATTCAGTATGAATTAAGGGGTGTATTCAGTAGGAGTTAGGGGGTGTATTCAGTAGGAGTTAGAGGTATATTTAGTAGGAGTTATGGGGTGTATTCAGAAGGAGTTAGGCGTATATTCAGTAGCAGTTATAGGTGCATTCAGTAGGAATTACAGGGTGTATTCAGTAGGAGTTAGGGGGTTTATTTAGTAGCAGTTATGGGTGTATTCAGTAGTGCTTAGGGGTGTAGGCCTATTAAGTAGGAGTTAGGAATGTATTCAGTAGGAGTTAGGGTGTGTATTTGGTTGGGGTTAAAGGTGTAATCAGTAGGATTAGGGGGTGTATTCAGTAAGAGTTAGGAAGTGTATTCAGTAGTAGTAAGGGAGTATATTCAGTAGGGTTAGGGGTGTATTCAGTAGGAGTTAGGGGGTGTATTCAGTAGCAGTTAAGGGTGTATTCAGTAGTGGGAAGCCTGCCCGAACTTTCGTCTATGTATAAGACATGATCATCTCCACCGACTCGAAATAATGCTCATTTTCGGGTTGGGCAACTGGGATATATGAAAGATAACCCACCCTCACACATTTAAAAGCTTGAGCCTCTCGACAGCCCACCATTTTGGGGCACCAAAAACAAGCCTTCTTCAGTCTGATCATGAGGGCATTCTTCCCTCAAGCCCCACCAGGGCTTCATCCCAGCAGCCACAATTTTGCCTAATGGCAATTTTGGACGATTATTGTCAATGGTGGAGGGGAAGAAAGGGAGGGGGGGGGAGGTTGTTCCCAATTGTTTGATTGTAAACACATGTATTATAGATAAGTCAGACAAATGCAAATTTTCGTCAGGTGAATTTGTCTTACACCCCCGAGCGCTCCAAGTTAAGTTTCCTCCCTGTTTATTTTGGTCGTCGCTCATTCACATTTGCTACATCAGCTTTATGGGATTCCTTGCCACTTAATATTAAACTTGCTCCCAATTTCAATGTTTTTAAACGTAGGCTCAAGACTCATTTTTATGCACTCAGAAGCATTTAGCAACGCTGAACATAAGTCGTTGTGGATAATGGCGCTTTAAAAATTATTTTGTATATTGAACATTACGGTGGTGAAATAATTAAAAGCAAACATTTAATGGATTTGGCACCAACAATTCATTTTGGCGCAAATTGTCCATTTTATCATTGCCCTCTTGGTAACATTTCTTCAACATCTGAACGGTACCATGATCAGATCAGGGATCTGGGATCAGATGATGGCCTGATTGATATTTTGTTTTAACTTTTTTGTACTTTTAATCCTTCTCTGATGTGTGCATGTATACACGGTACATGATATCTACCAGAGATATGATCTACCAACGTTCTCGGCTTCCGTAGTTTTGTTATTTGTACGGTAAACAAGGAAGATATAAATAACCAGGAAAATATTAATCAAGACTCTACAAACACAACATTACCACAGACTTCACCAGAGAATATACAGGAAAGCCGTTTAAACCAGAGCCAAAAGGTTTTGTTGTTCCGATGCTTTTTCATATGCTTATTGATTTGCAAGTTTCGTATAAACTGTCATGTCATTGCATATCATGAAATATTTGTTCCAGGATATTTCTTCATAAGCCACGACCACCATGCATGATGCAGATCAATAAAACAGACATATCTATTAACAACACTAGCATGTGCACAATAATTAAGAATATTATCATAGCTAGTATAATGCAAAACAGACATAGGGTTCCTCATGTATCATATTTGAAGAATTTTAGGTTAAGCCCCGCCTATTCATTAATATGCATGTATCACCACAAAAACCAATAAAGCACATCCACATACCATGGGCTATCTGCGAATCACATATGAATTGAATCCAGTTTATCATTTTTTTTAAACCGTTATTACAAGTTTTTCAGCAAAATCATATTAAGCCCCGCCCACTATGCATACTAGTAAAATTCAACATTTTTATACCATGAACATGTACATATTAGCAAACATAACTGTACCAAATATGAAACAAAACATATATGTGGTTTTATAATATGAGCATTTAAAAAAAAATACATTAAGCCCCGCCCACTAATTAATATGCATGACATCGCCGCCAAAATAATAGAGCAATTCTACAAACCATGAGCTACCGTATCTGTGTGCCACATATGACTTGAATTCAGTTTATCGTTCTTTATATCTCGTGTTTACAAGCTCTTTTTAGCAAGATAATATTAAGCTCCGCCCACTGTGCATATTAATGAAATTAGACGTTTTCATACCATCAACATGTACACACTAGCTAACATCATATATGTACTAAATATGAAACAAAACAGATATGCGGTTGTTAAAATATAAGCATTTCAAGATTTTTACATTAAGCCCCGCCTACTCATTGATATGCATGATATCACCAAAAACAATAGGGCACATTCATTGATCATGGCCTGTATGTATACCACATATGACATGAATACACTGTACCGTTCTTGAGGTATCGTGTATACGAGCTGGCCGTTACATACACACACACACACACACACACACACACACACACACACACACACATACACATACGCCATCATGACCGCATAGGTTTCTGATGCTATCGCAACGGAACCAGAAAGGGCTGTCGTGGCAATTAATGTTTGCATGGATAGCAGTGGTATGTCTAAGGGGGATAAATGGGCGCTTAGCCTCCCTAAGAATATCAAAGCCCCCTCCCCCCGCCTGCATCAAATGTGTAAAAAAATTTTTTTTTTTTTGTAATCGTATTGACTGACTTATAGCTGTATAGTTTATTTTGGACCAAAGTTTGCTCCAAAACTTCTCCATTTTGGGCCAAACAGTATCTTTCTTTACCAAATTCTTAAATTTTGACTTTAGAATCTGCATTTTTGGATACAAAATCTTCAGGTTTTTATCAAAAATCTATTTTTGGACCAAAAGTTTCAAGTTTGGAAGACAATATACAACATCAAACGAAAAAGTTTGGGAATAGAAGGTGAGTTTGTTATACCAGGTCATGGCTGCATATTGTCCCCATCCCACAATAGTTTTCAGAGAAATCGCGCAATACAATTTTTAAAATAGGCCTCCACCTTTTCGCCCGCGCTTATTTGGGAAATTTTGGGGAAATTATTGAGGAAATTTTTGGGATAAGTTTTATTTTCAGAAATTTTTCACTTTCAGCAAAAACTTTCATGTTTGGACCACACTGCATACGGTGAAGTTCTTATAAAATCAGGGCAATGCTCGCACGGTCCCCAGCCGTCTATAATTTTCAAAGAAATACAATTTTAAGATAAACCTTTACCTTTAATTAAAAGATAACGGGTTAGCAGGCCCATAGCCAGGCCTGAGGTGGCTCATCCGCGTGAACCATTTCGTGAGAAAGTGCCATTTTTAAACCCAAAAATATAATAAAGCACCCAGAATTTCAAGATTTTTTGCCCTTTCAGACAAAAAACGTAGCCCCCTTTCAACTGTTCAAATTCCTGAACACCCTTTTGTTGAGAAAGTGCCCTTTTGGAATCTGAAAAAAGAATAAAGGCTCAATTGCAAACACACTTTTTCAATTCCATTGTCATTTCACAATGATACGACTTGGGTTTCATAAGTAAAAGTTTCTGCACTAGAGCAGTAATTACAATAATTTTACCGCAGATGTATTGTCCTTCACCTTAAACTTTAATCCACGTTTCCAGTCAATCAAGATGGATCAGGGAGTTTCATTCTAGTTCTATGCATCAGTGATTTGTCCAAATAATGCATGCACAAAGAATGTAATGTATTGACGCATTTAAGCACGTCAGTCCAGAATGTTGGCAGTTTTTGTACCGTGCAATATAATAGCCTACTTCCGTAGCATCTACAATAGCGTTCTTTGTTTCAGCTCACTGACTAGAAATAATCTTTATTCTGCCACATTTTGTTCACCTCTTTCTATAATGGTAGCACCCTACAAAATTTTGATTTGCATATCAATGGATTTTTTGTATATTTGTAACGATTTTACTACCTCTCGATTCCTACCATGGAGCTGAGATAATAGCTCCATGGTATAATCATGAAGCTATAGCTCCATTGTATAATAGATACCTCTTACACGTAACCATTCTATGGAAGACTCGATTGAAGCAAGACTTAACTTTGCCCATGGAGTCTCAGTTCATAGCTCCATGCTTTACCGCTAATTGTTGTCGCTTTGAAACTGTCTTGTTAAATTTTACCAGTTCATTGGCTCTCAATCGAAGTTCGGGGTAGCAGGGCATATCGTGGCGCCTGGTGTAATGGTTGACATTGTGTGGCGGATTAATATCGGTCCATCACTACCCAAGTACCTCAACGACGACGAGTAAACACACAATTACAATGACGGGGTCGTCGCCTGCGTATTCGTTTATGATAGTAACAATGCTATCACGAAACACTTAATACGACCCGGACGAGAACACAGATACGACGTACGGACAGACATAACATCGACAACCAAGTCAATGTCCATGGCCTTTGATAACCAGTTGTGGTGCACTGGCGTGTCTACCCAACCCAGGCTTGAACCCAGGGCCTCGTGGTCTGTAGACAGGTATGATGACCGCTACACCAGTCGTCGTACTGTATTCTATCAAATTTTGTCCTGTGATTTTGTGGCCTAAAAACATTCATATGTCAGGAAAGTAATAAAACAAAATCTAGTCAGCTTATAAGGGTAAGAAATTAATTATAATTTACCACCTGAAGAAAGTTTGAGGGAAAATCAACCAAATAGTAAAAAAATAATGATAAATCTTATTCCAAATACATCAAAGAGGCGATAGCGTCATATGTGCACAATATTTAGAATTTAGAATTATTTAAAACGCCTGTATGGTCACTTCACGAGATAGCCCAGATGCTTGCTGCGATTGCAAATAACGTTTTTTTCTTCAAATCATGCCGTGAGTTCAAGCCCCGGTAGAATCGTTTATTTTGACTTTTTGCTTTCATCTTCTTCTTTTGTTTTCTCAATATTTTTTATTTGGTGACTATCATTGTGGTATTATAATACTAAAATTTCACTTTCGCTTTCTGACAAAAAAGCATTGAAAAAAACAAATAAGTTTCTCGTCACAGTAACGTAATGCGCTGTGTATGTAATTCTGCACACACATGTACATGCTAGTGTCTGGCTGCACTGTGTGGAACAAACAGACAGAGGATCGGATTTTGCCTCCACAACCGGAAGTGACGTCAAAATAAAGTATCCCCCATTTTTACCGTATTTTACTGAGACGAGTCTCCCTCTTCAACAATAATTATTGTTAAGAATGTGATGATCAGGGCACCAACCTTTTTCAGTAGACTTTCCGTACTATGGGATTCATTTCTACACAGGTAAGAACTTCAAGCTTGAATAAGCTTAACGGAACCTATTGAAGTAGTTTCTTCACAACTTTGTTTCTTTTGCGTTTCTCTTTCAATAAGATGGCTTTGTTTGACCACTAAACTAATCCTTCAAATCTTGAATTTCTGAGTTTGAATTTTAAGCCATTTTTGGGGATCAAAGACAAAAAAAATCGGAGCTTCTGGGGGCTTTTCCCCTAGACTATATTTAAAAAAAAAAATTGCTACTTAGGTTACCTACTATTTTTCCTTGTAAACGTGGTCGCCCAATACACTTTGCTTGGAATTGGCGTCTTTTCATGGTTGGAACGCATTTCAATGCATGGTCATTATTATACATTTTCGTAAATTTATTGGAAATTTTGGTAAAATCTGGTAATATTTCGTAAAATTTTCGTAATCTGGCAAATTTTGGTAAAATTGTTGGAAATTGTGATAAAATTATTTCAAATCTTGGTTAAAGTTATTAGAAATCTTTGTAAAATTATTGGAAGTTTTGGTAAAATATGGCAACATTTCCCGAAAATGAAAGAAGTTTCTTAAAAATTGAAGAAAACTTCCTAACATCGCAAAAAAATACCCGAAAATGAAATAAAATTTCAGAAAATTTTCCTAAAATGAACCTTAGCATATTAATTTTTTACAGTTATTTAAAAACCGAAAACCGATTATATACCATAGAGGTCGCATGAGTACGTCACATATCACGTGATCAACGTCTGCCAGACAAGCTGAACAAAAAAAACCGGTTTGTTTACGTTATGTGGGTTACATTACTCGCAGTGAAAATTTAAACGTAAATTACATGATTTTCATTCATGAAAAAATTATTTTACGAGTTGAAATGATTATTTCCTGCTCAGCGTTTCCTGGTATAAATCGTCAAGGACAGAAAAAAGGAGTATCTTTTACAAATTTCCAGCGGAAGAGAGCAGACAGGCGAAATGGATAACTGCAGTGAAACCAGGAGTTTCGTAAAATTTACTTCCGTTTTTGTGAAATTGTTTTATTTCTGAGAAAATTTCATCAATTCTTGTGAAATTTTCTTCAATCTTTGTAAAATTGTTTCAGGAAAGTTCTTTTATTTGTGGAAATTGTCATTTTCTGGAAAATTTTATAATTTTTCTCTTTTCATTTAAAGTTCAGAAATTTACAATTTTCGGTGAAAGTTCCTTCATTTGTGGGAAATTGTCTTCATTTTTTTCATCAATTCTTGAAATTTCCTTCAATTTTTGCAAAATTGAAATTTCAGCAAATTTTCAATTTTCCTTCAATTTTCATGAAATTTGCATTCAATTTTCGTGAAATGTCCTTCACTTTCTGGAATTTTTCTTTTTTCATTTAAAGTTCGGGAAATTTACATTTAAAACTTCCTTCATTTTTGTTCCTTCATTTTGGAGAAATTTATTTTGGGAAATTGTCATCAATTTTCAATTCTTGTAAAATTTGCATTTTCAATTTTCTTCTTTCATTTGTGGAAATTGTCTTCCTTCATTTTTAAAATTTGAAATTTTCGTGAAATGTCCTTCACTTTCTGGAATTTTTCTCTTTTCATTATCGGGAAATTGTCTTAATTTTTGAAAAGAAATTGGGAAAATTCCTTTATTTTTGTAAAATTGTCTTCATTTTCGTGAAATTTGCTTCATTTTTCGTGAAATTCCCTCATTCCAAAATTGTACCCAATTTCCAATAATTTTACGACCCCACCTCCCCCCCCCCCCCTGACCTTTACAAATAGTTTTACCGTAATAAGAAGAGACTCGTACATTTTTGTAGGTTTGTTGGGACAAAAATCAAATCTGCCCCCCCTCCCACGTCAAATATCTTCCTACGCCGCTGTGCGTTGTGACGTACTATTTTTGACCTTCACATGTCAATTTGACGGGCCCCTGGACCGCCCATTCGCGATCGCTGCGCATTCGCAGTACCGGTAACAACCTTCGGTGTCGCCTTAAAGACAATTCTTACAAAATAATCATCCCCCACTTTTTGTAATGGATTTACACCACTTACAATATACACACCCTACCTTATGAAAGTAATGACCTTGAATGGTGATCTATTTGCCAGTGGCATATAGAGCACGTGGTCCGAAGGGTGGATCTTGAAATGGATGGGACCATAAATCTTTAAGTGTGGACCAAAACTTTTGGGTAAAATCATCTAGTTTTGGATAGAAAATCTTCAAACTTTTGGACCATAGATTCTCAAGGTTTGTACCAGACCCCAAAAATTTCCCAGTTACAATAAAAAAATTGCACTGGCAGGCTATAATTCAAATTTCCATGAAACGTTGCTGCGTACTTTCCTTCACATTTCGGAAAATCTCCTTTAATTTTCACGAAATTTCCGTCATTTTCGGCAAAATTTCACGACTATTTTCAATTATTTAACCAGTTTTACTCTAATTTTAAACTAATTTTTTTCAATTTCCAATGTTTACCTTCCAAACGGGCATAACTGGGCATCTTGCCCCCCCCTCCCCCCCCTTCTCCCGTGGCCCCCAATTCCTCAACTTCATACGCCAGGTTGGTTATGGCATCAGAAAATTGAGACTTTCTGTCGGGACAATTATAGATTTTTGTCGGGTGAAATATCAGCACCCCCCCTCCTCCAGTCTTTGGACTTTAGTGACGCCCCTGAAAGCAGGTCAGATTTGAAACATTTGTCAAAAAGACATCCTCATTTAATGGTCTAATTCACTTACAAAATGTAAAATTTACATGAAAATGAGAGCTACGATAAATACGCTCCGAAGCCTAAAAGGATATCTGATGCCTGGGAGCGGCTCTCATTCATAAAATGAATTGCAATTTATACGAAATATTGTAAAAGTAGGAAAAAGCGCCCGCCATTAACTTATTGTCTGTCGATACTTTTATTATAGGCTTCAATGGGGCAAGCAATTACTTCCATGCTACTGCGACTAGAGCTTGACGTGCCTATGGTATTACTCCGCCAGCCCAAAATGAAAACCCCCAGAGAAAAGGCTAATAAAAATATTTTCGAGAGGTCCCATTTCATTGGACATAAAGCTGAGAAGTTGCAAATTTCAGGATTAGTAGAGAGGGATAGGTCTTTACTATCCATATCCAAACTTGACAAGATCTGTTTCAGAAAAAGTTTCATGGGAAACTATTTTACCATGAACCCATACCAAAATTTGGAGTTATTTGGTGAGGGTGTATAACACCTCTTCACTTCAACCTAAAAAACAGGGTCAAAACCTCAAATCAACCCTTATTGCACATACCATGCATCGGAAAGACCCGAAACTTGGCTCTTTCATCATAGGTTTCAATAGGGCAAATAATTAGTTCCGTGCTACCTGTAACAAAACTGGGTATATGCATAATACATGTACTTTTAAGAAGGTAAATGTGGCAATTTCAAAAGAATTGGTAGAAATTACCTTAAAAAGGCTAAAATAAGCACAAAAAGTAATATTTTTGGCACAGATGACCCAGACGAGGCCAAATTTGACCATTTTATTGGTCCACTTGATCAAGTCTGCAAATATCAGCAGGATAACAGAATAAGGTTAGCTTGAAAAGCATGTTAGACAATTATAGGCCTAAATCGATAAGTCTTTAGGCAGTTAGGTGATTATTCAGGTAAAGAACTATCATATCCCACTAAAAGGGGGACAGTAGTTGTTATCTGGACCTGATTTTAAAGCTCTTAAGAGCTTTTGTTTTATAGGAATACCATTTTTCTGGGGAAAACTAACCCTAGATTCCATTGAAAGACTGAATTTTTAAAATGTTTGTATAAAAATGGTATTTTCCTTGAAAATGAGTCATTTTTGATGCATTTAAAGCTTTTTCGCAACAGGTCTGGCCAATGGTGGCATTCGATTTTCATAAAAATGTGTTTGATTGGACTGATTAATATTCATATCTTCTTTTGGGGTGAACGTTGTCACTCAGATTGATAGGTCATCATATGTCACTAAATTACATTGTTTTGATTTACAGAGGGCATGACTTTGCACTTAAAAGTTGTCGGGGTTTTTTGTACTAGAAAGTGCTAATATTTTCGGAGGTCCCAATTCATTGGACAGAAAGCTGAGAAGTTGCAAATTTCAGGATTAGTAGAGAGGGATAGGTCTTTACTATCCATATCCAAACTTGACAAGATCTGTTTCAAAAAAAAAAAAATCATGGGGAACTATTTTACCATGGACCCATACCAAAATTTGAGTTATTTGGTGAGAGTGTATTACACCTCTTCACTTCAGCCTAAAAACGGAGGTTAAAACCTCAAATCAACCCTTATTGAACATACCATCACCGGAAAGATATTAGGTTGTACTTTTCAGAAAACGTCGTAAAAGTTTACGAAACTTCCCCTTTGTGGTACAAAAAGAACCCCAAAACATGACTCTTTCACATAGATTTCAGTAGGGCAAATAATTAGTTCCATGCTACCGACGGGACCCACTGATCCATCATCTCAATAAAACTGGACAAGGTGATGAGAGTAACTGTACGTTGTTTCTGAATACAGGATTTTGAAGCATAGCGAGTTTTGATCAAGGCTTGTCGTATTCTACCACACCGTGCACCATACTGGTGTTAGACTGAATGGGTACAGACATTTAATTGGAACAATTTTTATGGTCCGATGAAAATTCATGGTCCGATGAAAATTCATGGTCCGAAATTTTCTGGTATTTCTAAATCTTGGATCTAATTTGAATATAGGCTAGTTCCAAGGTTTGGGACTAGCATAAATTTCCCGATTTTACTGCATCTTGTTCTTAAATTGTCAAATTCCTCTGACTGTCGTGACTGTTGGTCGCAGATGTTCCGACTTTACCTGTTTACAGTATTACTGGATCATATTTTCGTTGATCTTTAAGAATTTTGGAAGAGAAGAAAAAAACAGAAATCGGTGATAAGTAATTTGCGGACCTATCAAATTCGGTTGGGAAATCGCTCTTTCAACTATGCCATATTGTCGTATGCTTTGAATATTTGTGTAGAGGCCCCTAAGATTCTGTGCCCCTCTCAGTTTGCAACATATTCCTGTCCCTGTTAGCCTCTCATCACGCTCTTTAAAAGGGTAAAGCTAGATCATTTTCATATACGTATAAAGCTATTTTGAAGTGGGGCGAAGTGGTTGATAAAGATTAGTAATTTTTGGGCGATAATGTTATTTGCGCGTTAACGCAAATATGAGCGCATAACGCGAGTTTCACGCATGGAATCCAACTAGCTTGATTTAAAAATTGGCAGGGTGCTAGACTTGTTGAGGGGTATATTTAATGCGCGCGCGAAGCGCTGCGTCTTTTTGGCGTGGAGTCCAGGGGCCCCTTAAGGCTCAATCCCCTGATGCAGCTCTGGGATTTTGGCTATAATCATACCTCAGAATAAAACTGAGGACCGTTGGCCAAAATAATAATATTGATATTTTTTCTGAGGGGCAGGGTGGAGAGGGGCTGGGCGGGCCCGCGGAGAGGCACCACCCCTGTGAAATAGCAAAGCTAGGGATCTGACAGGGGCCCGCTTAAGGACCCCTGGTGGGGTCCAGGGGGAAAGCCCGGTGGAGGTTCATGGGGCGAAGCCTCCGGAAGATCCTAAATTTGAGCATTTTCAGGTAACGTTATTATCGGGCATTTCTAAGACTCAGTTAGCAAGACTTTTGAGGACCATATATGTTTTCCTTGTTCACAAAAAATGTACTATGTTACGTATGCCGCAAGCGGTCCTTCTTTCAGGATTGATGTCCATTGGTCAGTTGGTGGAGGAAAGCAAGTCTTTGTGAAAAATCTAACACTTGTGTGGATTAAAGCGCTTCTGTGTTATGGTGAGCAAAAGTTATGTAAATTGGTTACGTTGAGAAATGTAGACGAAAACTTTCGGTGCCAATCCAATATTTCAATAGCCAGGTCTAAAACGTGATATGAAGAATGGTATTATTTAGACATTTTTAATGTTTCAGAAACATAATAGAAAATATTTATTACACAAAAATATTTTATGAAGAATTGCAAAGAGATAGTGAAAAAGAATAATATTATTTGAAATTCAAAATGAACGAGGCTAGTCTGACCAGATGTAGTCATTCGGTAGTCCGAGGCACTACATGCTAGGTAATACTTGTATAGCAGCAATGTAGTGGCTATAGCGTATAATACGGTCAGAATGTTGACTATATCAAATGCGGTTCTGAAACTTAAAAAGCTAAGTTGACAGGTTGAGAAATTATTAGCGTCCATCACGTACACACTGTAATCTTGCAACCTGTCAAATTCGGCGTGGGTAGAATTTATTTAAGGAAACCAAGTTGCAGATCGTCTTTATCAGTCCGGGAGCATGCATATCATCAATAAAAACATTTATAACACACGAGAATATCAAAGTCGCGCAGCCACATTGTTCAGATGTTGCGATAAATGGCAAAGTTTTTAATTTATGTACTTTAAATATTAAAAATCATTAGTTTTAAAAATATTTGAATTTTCAAAGTGGCTGTTTCGCGCCTAAAAGCCTAGCCCTATTGTCTATTACTTCGAAAACGGGGTGGTGAACATATGAAATGGGAGTGGAGAAGATTTAGCCATGACAGTAATCAAGGGAATGTTTATTAAGTTTCAGGTTTCCCCTAGCAAAGATATTTTCAAATTTGAACAAATTTAACATTGCATCAGACGCTAACGTTAGGATAACAAAGGATCATGGAAAATATCACAAAATGGCGGCTTCCATGTAGCAAAACGTTCCCATTAATATGAACATCTATGTTCCCATTAATAGGCATGCTGCCGGACCGTTTATTTATTTTATATATTCTATTTCATAATGAATAAATTAAAAGCTACATAACTTTGTTTTCTTTAGTTAAAGGTCGTGTCTAGCTTTCCGTTTTTGAGGGGTCGTTGGAAATTTTGTTCGATGTTGGCAACACTTCCTGAAAATTGTTTGAATTGACAGTGCTTTTCTGGAGAGTGAAGAATTTTCCTGGAATTGAAGAAAATTTCCCGAAGATTTCACCAAAGAGCTTCAAGCTCTTTGATTTCACGAAAATGAAGAAAAGTTCCCCAAAAATGGAGATTTCCTTGAAATTTCGCAGTTAAAGAATGTTTTTTTTAAGGGAGGAGGTAAGATATTTGTGAGAGCAAAGCCCCGCCCCCTTAGAACACGCCACTGCTTTCTTTATTACAATCTATATATACAACAACAACACAAATGCCACGACATCCCTTTTTTAAAAGGTGTTCTTGTAAGGGGGCTAGGCTTGTAATATAATAGTATTAAATGAATGCCACTGGCCTTCGATGTGTATAACAATACTCTGCAGCTCGTGGGCTTCGCCCTTTTAGTAGCACAAAACTAATTTGGTATTACTCTGCCAGCCCAAAATGAGAACCCGGAGAGAAAAGGCTAAAAAGAATATTTTTGAGAGGTCCTATTTCATGGGGCAGGAAGCCAAGAAGTTGCAAATTTCAGGAATGGTAGCAAAAGGATAGGTCTTGACTACGCATATCAAAACTTGATAAGATCTTTCAGAAAAAGTTTCATGGGGAACTATTTTACCATGGACCCATACCAAAATTTGAGTTATTTGGTGAGGATGTATAACACCTCTTCACTTTAGCCTAAAAAAGAGGGCCAGAACCTCAAGTCAGCTCCTATTGAACATACCATTATTCGAAAGATATTAGATGGGATTTTTTAGAAAACATCCCAAAAGTTTGCGAAACGTCCCCTTTCTGGTACAAAAAAGGACCCAAAACTTTTTATCATAGATTTCAATATAGGGCATATAATTAGTTATGTGCTACTTGTAGCCCTTGAAGGCTTAGCAGTTTAGAACCATAAGCTTACACGCGCTTTACCAGTTTACACTCGTTATAGCATATTTGCATAACGAATTAGGCTTATACCAGTTTCCATTCAGACCAGGGGGCTGCTCCCTGCTATAACTACATGTACAAGTACGGATTTAGATATCAGGTGAGGAGACGCGCCATGCGCTTTTGTAGACGCATACCTCACAGACTAGGCTATGTAGCTCAACAAGACACCACCACTCATCCCTATATACATACGCAATCATGTCATCTGCAATGTCTCATCGGGATCGTTTCGAGAAGTTCTAGATTTGCTTAAAGCAGAACCAACAGATGCTGTGATTATTGCTGCTGCTCCTAAGGCAGTGAGCCAATGGGGAACTGCCTGGTAAAATATTAGCTGAAATAAAAAGGCAACAATTATTGTATTTGTCAGTAGAATTGCTACCGGAAGAGTTGTGAGAAGTGATAAAGCTATAAAGATCTGCATATTCGCCAAAAAAGCAAATACTCCTACAGCTGTAACTTCCAAACGTTCCAAGAAACATGCTGGAAGTTTCCACTTTTGAAATGATGTGCAAATTATAATGGAAAAGATGGCTGCAAATAATGAGTAGTAGAATAATGAAACGACTGGCGGCAAACCTCGACGCGCTGCTATGCGAGTGAGAACGTTACCGAACCCCCCGGATATACTGTAGAGTAACATAAAGATTGCACCTATGAAATTTTCATCAGAGAGCGTTTCCTGTCCAGGGTTAAATATGAAAGGCGGCCGTGCGATCAGACAAACACCGATAATACAGAGGACACAAAATGCTCCATCTAGCAATGTGAAGATTTCCTTAAGGAATATCCACGCAAACATCCCTGTAAACAGTGGAGCGACCCCCGTTATTGTAGTTGCGTCGCCTATCTCCAGATGACGTAACCCGAGGCTTAAAGCGATGATGCTGCCACAATCTAGACATCCGAAAAAACAGAAAAATAAAAGATTGCGGATTGATAAGTTTAGGCTGTATTTATAATACACAACAACGGGAAGAGTGAACAAAGGTACGAGTACCAGGCCAATTGTAGTTATTTCCACGGCATCTAACGATGTAGAGGCAATCTTTGTGAAAAGGTTTCTCATCGCCAAACAACACGTTGCTGATAACATGAATAGATACCCCCTTATGTTATACATTCTTTTGAGTAAACGGCGAACTCTTTGTTCTACATCACATTGATGAATGGCTTCCTCCTCATGGGGCTTGATTCCTTCCGCGAAATTCTCCATTTTTAAAAAGGATTTATTATTCAAAAATAATACGACACGTCTGTCATTTCAACTCCTTCTTCCTCGCTTTTTCAAATTTCCAGACAGCTCCATTCAACGATCTGTAAAATGAATGGTCGAAGTATGTTAACTTAGTGAAATGTTTATGTCTAACTACGAACGTTTTCTGTTAATCACGTATCTACAATCCCCAACAAAAGTAAATGGCACAAAACCGCCGCCTTTCTCAATATTGATATTTTTTTGCAGCCAACATCAAAAAAGGCGGGGAGGAGAATGTGGATGGCAGGCGCTTGCAAATTTATGTGAATGAGACGCGAATTGAATAAGACGTGAATCTCTAGTGTTTTGTGTCATTCATTTTGTCAGGTATTGTAGAAGGGTGTTACTGGGTGTGCCATTGTGAAGACCAGCATCTTCCGATAATCATTTACTTTTTCATTAATCCAGATCTTTTTAAATTGATAGATCTCAATTTATGCATGATGTTTCGCATTTGGCAGTACAAAATCGTATATATTAACTTATAGGTCATTAGGGAATGCATTATGGTTGTAAAGACACACAAAAAAAAACAGGAAAATATGATAGAATACATCAAAACTTTGAGGAATCTGAGGATGTGACGTCATAACTAATCTGATTTCAATTGTTTTTACACACATGATGCAGAACTTTCAACTTATATATATAAGATATAAGATAAGATATTGATGTATAGAGTTTGCTCATGCACCATTTTGTTTCTTTGCAAGTACTCTTTCAATAAGGGTTAACCTATATTATATCACCACTAGTGTCCGGTTATTCATTTCAAGCTGCCTGATTGGCTGACAAGCCTCATTTGCATAATCTTACTGTCCAGTTATTACTCAACGAATGGACAGTAGCTGAAACAAAATGACCAATACATAACCGGGCACTTGCATATTCATTAGATTGACAGTTTCTAATGTGGGGGATCCTACGTTCATCAAGGCAACCACCCCCTAGCAACCACGGATTAACCCTTCAAAGTTCAATAATAATTCAACCCATACAAATAAATCATGCCAAAAATACAATTTTTTTGCTGACAAGCTGATTATGCCAGATTTAAATTGAGCAACAACAGTCCACTGAATGGGCACAGTTTAAATTATGCAATAAATGCAAAACAAAAGCAATATGTAAATTTAAAAGTTAATAGACCTAACGTTAGGCCCAACGTTACAAGTTCATACTACTAAAAGTTCAACATGGCTTGTTCAGTACTTGCACTAATATCACTAAAAATGTAACGTGCCACTGCCTGCTTTACTTTTTCTAAAATCATTAGTCTTATTTGTAAAAGTCTTATTTGTTTATTACTTAAATTCATCGTGCGTTGTCGTGGATTAACCATATAAGCTGGAGCACCGGATTGAGGGCTGCAAGACAGCAAGAGACGAAGCCGAGTGCATCCACCGATATCGGTGACTCGGGGGAGTGGCTGACGGGATAACGGGGGAGTGGCTGACAGGATAACGGGGGAGTGGCTGACGGGATAACAGGGGAGTGGCTGACGGGATAACGGGGGAGTGGCTGACGGGATAACAGGGGAGTGGCTGACGGGATAACGGGGGAGTGGCTGACGGGATAACGGGGGAAAGGCTGACGGGATAACGGGAGAGTGGCTGACGGGATAACGGGGAATGGCTGACAGGATAACGGGGGAGTGGCTGACGGCATAGCGGGGGAAAGGCTGACGGGATAACGAGAGAGTGGCTGACGGGATAACGGGGGAGTGACTGACGGGATAACAGGGGAGTGGCTGACGGGATTACAATGGAGTGGCTGACGGGATAACAATGGAGTGGCTGACGGGATAACTGGGGAAAGGCTGACGGGATAACGGGAGAGTGGCTGACAGGATAACGGGGGAGTGGCTGGCGGGGTAATTGGACGAGTGAGTGGCTGAGTAATAACGAGACGAGTAAGGGGCTGAGTATTAATGGGACGAGTGAGTGGCTGAGTGATAACGGGACGAGTGAGTGGCTGAGTGATAATGGGACGAGTGAGTGGCTGAGTGATAACGGGACGAGTGAGTGTCTGAGTAATAACGGGACGAGTGAGGCTGAGTGATAAGGGGACGAGTGAGTGATAACGGGACGAGTGAGTTGCTGAGTTATAACGGGACGAGTGAGTGGCTGAGTGATAGCTCTCC
The DNA here is from genome assembly GCA_020152595.1 of Chiridota heheva. NCBI lineage: Eukaryota > Metazoa > Echinodermata > Holothuroidea > Apodida > Chiridotidae > Chiridota > Chiridota heheva. The sequence goes on along the minus strand of JAIGNY010002416.1, from coordinate 1,290,734 downwards.
TAACAATAGAAATGGCGTACCGGCAGATGCGGGTGGAGAAAACTACAAGATACAATAGAGAGCGAGTTTTAAAAATATTTTTTATTTTGCTGTTTTAACATTTCCGTTTAGATTAATGGCGTTGTGCATACATGAAAACCAGCCAAGTTTCTTTTTAATATTTTCATTTTTTGTTGTTGTTGAGAGAACGGGAACCATTAAGACAAAGTCGTAAATTACAGAATCAACGTTTAATCATTTTGTCACTAACTTTAGGCCTACCGCTTGCGTTGTTCCAGTTCTGCGAGATAATTGAAAACTAAATTGGCAAAACTTTCAGACGTTGGCATGATTTCACCATAGAATAGGTCTGTTTATACTCAGTATACATGGGTTGTGGCGTACGTATGAAGAATTTGAATGGATTTTTGGCCAAATCTCAAACATGCCGCATCGCTGGTCCTAACATATTTCGAGGTAGGCCAAGGCTAACGTTAGACGTACTCTGGGGATATTTCCACCACGGGCGGCGGGCGTAGGCCCACTAGGTTAAATGTCAATTCAGACAAAAATGACAACTTTTTGGTCTAATTCAATTAAAAAAACAAATTGTTACTGTGAGGATTATTTCAAAATCCCTAAACAATACTCGTAAAAAGGTCTCCCAATTGAATTATGAAGGAAGACTGAGCAGCCACAAATATTGTTCATCTTAGCTTACACCTACTATAAATTTTCTCCTGAACTTAACTAAAGTTAACTAGATTTACCCTACAACTTTGACTTCCTAGTGCCACCCTGCCCCCTGTTTAAAACTTAAATTTGTTGGTATGCTTTTAACAAGGAATTTAAAAGTAACTTTAAAAAGAAATAAGAAGAAAAAGAAACATTAAGACATTAAGGTAATACTGCAGTTACTATACTTTCACCATCTTCATTTCACAAAGTTTGCTGATTTTAGGTGTAGGAAATACCACAACTTAGTTCACTTCATAAATTATTTGCGAAGTAATTTGCCTTACAATCTGATTTTAGGTGTAGGAAATACCACAACTTAGTTCACTTCATAAATTATTTGCAAAGTATTTTGCCTTACAATCTGAAAGAGAGTGCAAAGTTCTGAATAAATTTGCTATTTACAGGAATTCCGCCATTTATATGGTAATTTTGTATGCAAACTATTTAAAAGAAGCCTCACTGTTGAAATTCTTTCACTGGCTGGTTAGATATCCTTTATATCTCACAGAATCTACCTAAGATCAATCCCACATTTCAAAAGAAAAGCTCTTAACGGTCATATTTAATATCAAAATGGCCGCCATTATCATACCATTTAAAATGGTATTTAGTTTATAGATTAGAGACCATTTCTGTTTTTATTTCCTGTTACTGTGGGCTATATTTCACCTAAGACGCTAAGATAGCAGATTTAGAATCAACTCTTGTGATTTATTTTTGTTGATAAGCCAAATGGCAGTCATCTTGAAATTCAAAATGACGAAATTTTACATATTTACGCTTTTTCTCAAATCACAGAAAATGAATGATTATACAGTTTTCCTTGTTAACTTATAAATTGTGCTGTATGTTTACGGAATATCAGTTGCTTACACCTGTACAGTGTATCCACCATCAAAAAATGTGTGTGTGTAGGGGGAGGAGGGGGGGCCTTTAAAGAATCCTATAGGAAATCTTGATTTCCTACAGGATTTCTATAGGAAATCAAGATTTGCTATGGTATTCTTATACGAAATCTTGATTTCCTATAGAAAGTCTTGTTTTCTTATAGGAAGTCTTGTTTTCTAATATGAAAAATAATTTTCCTATGGGAAATAAGTATTTTCCTAGGTAAAATAGATATTTTCCTATAGGAAGTCTTTTTTTCTATTGGATTCAAAACTCCTATAAGATATTTGAAAATCCTATAGGATATTCAACCAAGTTTTTTTAAATTATATTTATAGATACAAAATGGAACCAACCCCAGTTTCATAGCTTAGGGTATAAGGATGAAAAACAACATTGGTTCCAAAAAGGTATCAACACTAAACATAAAGTTACACAGTGACCTGCACCAAATCTTTATTTTCTAAACTGTCTTTTCATTTCCAGATTTCTGACAGCTTGATGTCATTTCATGCTGACGCGATACGCCTGAAATTTCGCATATTTTGAGGAATTTGATTCGTTCAAGATTTGTATAATTCTTTGCGTACATTTTTCTATTCATCTAAAATGTATTTATCCTCTTTCAAATGACCCAATTGCTTATTTGATATTTTTTAGACTGTTGGGAGAACAACATGCATGACAAGCATATATCTCATTCCCCGTAAGCATGTAAGAGAGACAAACCTAGATCGCATCAAACGGACTTTTTCTTTTTAAGTGGACTTTTTCTTCTTAAGCACTTTCTATATTTTCAAATTTTGCAAAGCAAAAGAAAAAAAAAAGATCTTCGAAAAATTGGATGAGTGGGGGAGGGGGAGGGAAAGTTTTCTACAAATCTTTTGCGGATAAATTGGACCATTCTTCAGATGTCCCTGAAGTTTAATTTGTACCTACAGTGTATTGAAAATCCTAGGGGATATCAGTGGCTCTTGGGGAAGAGTTGCCCCCTGCCCAATAGTTTGCTCCGGGCCTTGGCGTGTTGCCAGTGAAGTCGAAGGGGTTATACGATCCCAAACAATTTGAAAGACGACCCGCACTGGCAGGGTCCAACATTTCTGGATGATGATTTTCCCCCCTTTTTCGACCCTATATATTTCGCACTCTTCACACCCGACGACCCACAAACTCCAAAAGTTGACTACACCTCTGATGTTTTGAGGGAAGAGGAGGGTATTGTTTGGAGTACATAGCAACGGCTTCGCTTTCCGCTATGCTTAAATCAAAGAAACTTAAGGGAAAATTCAAATTCAAAATTCAGATTCGTGCGTGTTGCTGACCGTATCTACAATGGCTGGGCCCTCAGTCAGCACATGATGATTCCCAGTAGATTTTAATGTAATAACAAAGCCTACATGGAAATATTTCCATGGTCTGAAGCATGACGTTTCCAGTTCACTCGTCGCTGAAACACCTCGCCGCGCATTTGTGTTCGATCATGATCGTAGGAGGGGACAGTCTTAGATGGAGGACACTGAAACGCGAAGAATTTCCTCGATTCATCTGTTCATATTCGTCCATTATCAAAAAATAGAATTAACTTCGAGTCCATCGGACATGTCGGAAAAGCAAAATTATCATTGGGCAAGTCACCCTACAGGGCGATTCCAGAGGGGGTCGGAGGGGGTGGAGTGGGGGGGGGGGGTCCAGACCCCCTTTTGAAGTTTCACCAATACACTTCTAACAGTAAAGCCATACATATTTATGACTTTTTGAAAAACCTGGATCCGTTCCTGCCCTGCGCCGCCCCTCATTCTTCAAATCCAGTCAGGGTAACACAAGTGAAATAATGAACAATAAAGTACATTGCCTTTCTTTCTTTCCACATTTTATAGCGTGAACTTGACGATGTGACAAACACCTGGAATTTGCATCGAATGTGATATTTATATTTCCCTTGTTTTCTGTCGTGGCTCTCAGAGAACGGCAGGACTAGCAGACTAGTATTGTAAACAGGTAAAGTACATGCTGGAAATCCGCCATCTTTCACACGCTCACTTGAAAATCTTAGAACAAATACAAACGTTCATAAATCAAACTAATGATTTTGATATATTCTGAAAAATGTGAAACTTAATATTGCGTTATTATTTCTTCAAAGTAGGAATTGGGAGGCAGTATAAACATTAAAAATATACAACAAAAACACCCTTTAAAAAGGGTTGTCGGAGCATTCAATTTTGTTTCTGTTTGGATAGTAATAAACAGATAAAGAAACTAAGAAAGAGAGCAGAGTGGCGTAGGTTTTAATCTATCTATTATAAAATAGATACAAATAAAGACGATCTGCAAGTTGGTTCTCCTGAAATAAATTCCACCCACGCCGAATTTGGCAGTTTACGGATAACAATGTGTGCGTGATGGTGATCTGATGGAAAGTGGCGTACCCACGCTAACAAGTTCTTAACATAGTCTTGAAGTTTTAGAACCGCATCCGGTGAGACAGAACCTCATTCATTTCAAATAAGATTATTTTCCTTTACTCTGTCTTTGTGACATTTCAAAAAACATTTTGGTGTAATGAATATTTTCTTTATATTTCTGAAACAGTACAAATGTCTAAATGATACCATCCTTCATATTACGTTTAAGACCTAGCTATTAAAATATCGGATTGGTTCCAGAAGTTTTCGTTTCAATTCCTCAACGTTACCAATTTACATGATTTTTGCGAATAAAAACAACGCCATAAATTGCTTAATTAGCATTGCTAAAATTGAATGTAGCGTTGTAATTGTTAAAATACAATCTTCAATAAAAAGCACTTAACTTAAGTCCATATTCTCTTCATTAAATAACATTTTAGATATGATTCCCAATTAAACAATGGCGGATTTTAAGCATGTAGTCAGCAATACTAGTCCTGCCGCGTCCCGAGGGCCACGACTGAAAATGTAATAAGCACCCAGAATTTCAATATTTCTTTGCTCTTTTGAAGTGTTATACGAAAAACGAACCGTCCCTCTTTCAAATTCCTGAACACTGTTTTGTTGAGAAAGTGCCCTTTTAAAATCTAACAAAATAATAAGCACCCGGAATTTCAAGATTTGTTGCCCTTTTATAGGAAACCCCCTGCTATATGAGGAGAGACAGAATTGATAGTATAAACGAAAAGTGGATAAACATTGAACTGTTAAAACAGCACAGATCAATGCTGCAAAGAAAGTATTAGGGAAAAGGAAGGGCATAAGTAAACCATGAATTACGGCTAAATCATGGAGAGGTATTAAAAACAGGAACAATCTCAAATGTCAAATAGATGAAGCAAAATCTGAAAGAATAAGACAGTTAAAAAGAACAGAATACGAGAAGAAAGACAGAGAAGTAAAGAAAAGAGTCCGATCAGATCAAAGAAAGATGGTAGATATTATGGCGAAAGAAGCAGAAGATGCAGCATCACGCGGAGACATGAGTGGTCTATATAAATTTACAAAGAATATATGTTATAAAATAAGAAAGAAGAAAGTTGGAGTAATAATAATAATAATACATTAATTTATATAGCGCTAATTTTGTAAAAACATTCAAAAGCGCTTTACATACAAGGAAATTCGATACGAAAACAAAAAATAAGAATACAGAAATGACAACATAAATAGAAATACAATGGATCAATCTGCACATTAGATTAATGTCTTTTTAAACAAAAAGTTTTAAGCTTAGTTTTGAAGGAGGTCAGGGATACATTATCAATACATTTGAGTTCAGTTGGGAGTGAATTCCACAACCAAGGACCTTTATAAGCAAAGGCCCTTTCGCCAAGAGTTTTATGCTTAATACGGGGAACAAATAGGGACTTGAAACGAAAGTCATAGCGGGATGATTTTTCAACTACCATTTCACATAAATATTTTGGAGCAAGGCCTTTAATGCACTTGAAAACTTGTAAAATAATTTTATAATCAATTCTTTGTTTGATTGGTAACCAGTGAAAGGACTTCAAAACAGCATTAATGTAAGAAAATTTTGGTAGTCTGAAAATCAACCGAGCAGCACCATTAAGTATTCTTTGAATTCTGAGTAAGGAAATGAAATAGAAAGCTTATCACTTGAGAAGATGATATAAGAGAAAGATGGAAAGAATACTTCGAATCAACTTTAAACCAACCTATGCCAGAGTCAACCAACCAAGGTATAGAGGCAAACGAAGATGACATTAATGTCGAGATGGGTGAGATTCAAGCCGAAGAAATGAAGAATGCTGTGTCAAAGATGAAAAATCGAAAAGCACCAGGAGTGGATAGAATTAGCATTGAAATGTGGAGAGGTAGTATGGATTTGACGAAGGAGACTTTAACTATGCATTATTCGACCAAATTTCAGATACAGAAGAAGTGCCAGAAGCATGGAAAAAAACAAAAACATTATAACTATTATATCAAAGAAAGGTGATCTGGCAATTTGTGACAACTACAGAGGTATATCCTTAATACCAACGACAAGTAAGATATTTGGAAGGATATTGATTGACAGGCTACGCAGCGCAATAAATACCAAACTTCGTTATGAGCAAGTTGGGTTTAGGAGTGGCAGAGGAACTACTGAGCAAATATTTCCCCTTAGAAATATAATAGAACAATGCTTGGAATGGAATGCCACAGTATACCCCAACTTCATTGACTTTCAGAGGCGTTCGATAGTCTAGACAAAAGCATGATGTGGAAGATTGTGGCTCATTATGGAACACCCATGAAATAAACAAACATTATACAGAGCTGTATGACAAATATTATACAGAACTGGTATGACAAATATTAGCCTATACAGAACTGGTATGACAAATATTATACAAAACTGGTATGATCAGCCCAGTTCACGCTCCTGATCGGATTTAAATTATGGTAATTACGCATGTCTCGATCGCCCAATCGGAAGATCTCCCGATTGGGAGCGAGGACTGGACTGAAGATGGCAGCAAATGTGCAGTGTTAAGCGATGGAAAACTATCTGGTTTTTCCGTAAAAACTGGGATAAAACAAGGATGTGTAATGTCTGGTTTCCTCTTTATATTTACTCAAGGGCGCAGGAAGCGGGGGGCTTTAGTCCCCAGTCAAAATTTAGGGGGGTGCTAAACTATGCTTTAGCGCCCCCCCCCCTACTTCTCATATACGAAAAATACCTTATAAGACTTATCTATACCCACTTTAAATAATATAACTTTATGGGATATTGTCATGGGTTCTAATTTCTTTGATTATCTTGATCAAAAAGGTAATGTAATTTTGATGGAGATTTGATTACTTCTTAGCACCCTCATAATCATTTTGAGCTGATGGAAGCTGCATTATACATAACATTTGCGTGCTACCGCAGACTCTGAGTGCGGGCAGCATAAAAAATTTTCTCCCATGAGTGTTTAGGACAATTTGCGTTTATTCCGTTGAAAATTAGACAGTAATTTAGAAGGATTTTCAACTGACTGACTGACAGACTGATATCAATGCAAATTGTCTTAAACACTCCGGGGAAGAAAACAAAAATTACGCGTGCGGGCATCTGTTACACCTAATATGTTTGTACCGTTGTACGTATATAACAAATTATACGTACCGTTGTAAAAAAGAGATGCAAATCAAGCAGTGGATTTAAATCTTCATTTCAGAAATTAAGTACATGCACTTTTGTGAGATTAATTGTCAAGGTGGAGCTGCACTAAACGTAGAAAATGGGAATGAGCAAATTAAATAATATTATTCTTTTAATTCAAAATAATAGGTTTTCAGTAAAAGATATTGGTTTTCAGTAACCTTACGTTTCTCAAGAATAGCGACTGAGCGAAGTAACTTTTATTAATTTTCTTTCAGATTTCGTTTTTATTGAAAGATCTTTCAACATGGTTAATTTTTGTATTTATGGGGAAATACCATCAATGACTAATTAATAAAAGGGAATGATTCTATCAAAAAGATTATAACGTCAGTATCGCAGGCTATTTGATCTGACATTGTAAATTGCAGGGAATTTCATTGCTGTCTTATTTCACCAATCATGTGATTCATCAAAACTGTTTCACACCAATCATGTGATTCATCAAAACTGCTTCACCAGTGTGAATCATCAAAACTGTTTCACAATGATTGCCGCATATCACTGCACCTGGACATTTGCAGGGTCTCAGTATGTGCAGCACTGTGTATCTATCAGTATGTGGAGTACTGTATATTCATCAGCATGTGCAGTACTGTATATTCATGTATTCAGTTGAATAGTTTTGCACATATGTGGACCACAACTCATTGTACTTAACCAGATCTGAAAAACGAGAAACCGTAGCTTCGCCATTGCTATAAACAGTGTCCTCATGTGTAAGAAACTTTCGAAAAGTGTGGGGGCATGACCTCTTAAGGGGCACTTTCCAAGTCATATGACCCCCATTCCAATCTGTAAAAGTGAGCCCAAAACAACAAAGTAAAGTAAAAGGGCACTTTATTTTTAGAAAGGAGCACTTTTCCAATGGGGACACATTCCTCCCGTACATGGGACTGACAAAAGTTGCCACTTTCCTACTACAGAACTATTTGGGACAGTAATTGAGGGGCATTTTTTATTTTCAAAAGGGGCACTGTTGTCATTTTTCGGAAAAGTACGGGGCACGTGCCCCTAGTCCTATACCCAAGCATGAGGAAGGATCTTGTTCAATGCATACCCAGCAAACACAAAACGTCCAGAAAACGTTTTGGTTAGGTTCTAAATTGTTATTTTACGTCTTCGTCTTATAAAATGAAAATAAAAAATAAAAAAAACGTTCTTAAAACGTTCCGGCTAGGTTCTTAATTGGTCTTTTACGTCTGTAAGTGACATTTGAATAATAACCAGCAGTCTTTAAGTTTGTTTTTTATAGGTTTTCTGTAGGTCCTGAGGAAACGTTTTATGGACGTGCCAAAAAAAACCACACAAATACGTTAAAAAAAACCCGTTAGGTATGCAGACAAGGCCGTAACCAGGATTTAAAATGGGGTGTGGGGGAGGGGAGCGTTTTTTAGGGATTAAGGGTGCATCTGAATATACGATATATGTTGTAAGTAAAAAGGGTGCATCTGAAAATACGATATATGTTGTAAGTTGTGACGTAAGTTTGGGACAGAGTTCCCCTTGCCCAAACTAGGGGTGCACCAAATGCAGGAGTCTGGGGCGCTTAAGTCCCATAGTGGGGTCCAGCTGTGGCAATCTGGGCATTTGGGTAGCTATCTAAAGGTCATTTTAAAATAGTTTTTTTTTAAACGGCAAGGCTTTTGGTGGGGGCCAGAAGCGAAGCCCCCGAAAGCTCTCGCAATTTGGGCATTTTGTAGCTATTTATGAGTCATTTTTTAAGCTTCCTAAAAAAAGGGCTGCCTGGTTCTGAGTCAGTGAGCACCCACAGGCCGTAGCGTAGCTAGAGGGTTTTGAATGAAGGGGTGTAGATGTGGTTTTTGCCGACAAAATAGCGCCTTTGGCAACACGATGTGACGCCATAGGCGGCACCACGCACGCTTAGCATGCGTATGACGGCGTAGGGTCCAGGGCCCCGCATAAGCCTTGGTAGGGGGTCCCAGAAGCTCTGAAATTTTTGTGATTTTGATGCCCCAAAATAATACAACAGTTCTATGAAGTTTACATGTGGACACATGCATTTTCAACTATTCCATTGATAAAAGGAATTTTTTTAAAGCTCTGGTAGGGGTCCAGGGGCGAAGCCCCGGAGGCTCTGATGATTCTGTGAATTTGATGCCCCAAATGGCTTTAATAATAATACAAAATAATACATTATATTGAATCAATGCGATGACACCGCATTGATTCACCATGCAGGTCATGGTATGGAGTATATTCTGCTCTCCTTTTTTTCTTTGAAAGCAGATGGCTTAAATACCGCAATAATCTGTTAAAACATAACGATGAAAATATGACATTATCCTCCATCTAACAGTCTAAATCGTTGTGCGTGGTCGTACGTAGTAACAATATTGAAATATATCATTCAAAAAATGGGAGTTCACCATCAAGTCCCCATATCACCCGTAGTGGGGCCCAAACCAAAGTCGGACTGGCCAGTTGGGTATTCGGGCGATCGCTCGAAGGGCCGGTCGGTCTTCGGGCCGCTTTGCGGCAATTCGGACCGCTTTGCGGCAGTTCGCGTCGTTTTGCGGCATTTCGGGCCGTTTGCGACAATTCGGACCGTTTTTCGGCAATTCGGGCCGCTTTTCAGCAATTCGTGCAGCTTTGTAGCGAATCCATGGGCGCGAATTTACAAATCGCAGCCTGTTGTGCATGTTAGATGTTCGCTCAGATGGCAATTCAAAGAGTTGCTGACCTTATCGCCTCTGCCTTATATCATTTGTACCAGAACCAAAAGGTTTAATGGTTCCGATGTTTTTTTATAAGCTGATTGATTTGCACAATTTGTATTAAGTGTCATGTAATTGCAAAGAGCTTAATTGCATATCAAAAAATATTTGTTCCATATTTATTCATAAGCCACATACATCATGCACATGCAGATCAATATAAATGTTGACAACATTAGCATTTCCACAATAGTTAACAACACCACCAAAGCTAGTATGATGCAATTGGTCATTTATCCTATTTCAAGAATTTGTCAGCAAGCCCACCTATATACTTGTTAGCATTCATGACTTATCACTACCACAACATTAAAACATGCGTACACACTATGACCCATCTGTGTACCACCAACAACAGACATATAGCATACATCTGATATATCGTTTGTGGTGTTTATATCATTCAGTATTTTCACTTTAAGCCCCGCCCACTTATTAATATGAAATCACCACCACAAAGATTAGGTCATATCTGCAGTGGGCTATCTGTGTATCATATAATACATTACTCTTCTTTACTGTTCTTGAAATACCGTGTTTACAAGCTCTTTTCAGCAAAATCATATTAAGCCCCGCCCCAGGGTTCACATTAATGTGCGGGATTGCGGGATTCCCGCATATATTATAAAATTCCCGCTAAAAAAAATTAAAGAGAGGGGGGGGAGAATTCCCGAAAAAAAAGTTTCAATCAAATCCCCAAATATACCAAATATAAGGTCAAATTCCCCCCCTCCTCTCCCCCACAAAAAAAAAAATCAACTTTGGCATTTTTGGTGGTTTGGTGGTATTCCTTAGGTTTCTATTGGTATCCCCCCTCCCTCCCAAATTTGAAATCCTAACGTGAACGCCGCCCCAACCACTGACCACTATGCATATTAATGAAATTCAACGTGTTTACATCATGAACATGTACACACCTGCTAACACCATAATTATGCCAAACATGAAACAAAACAGACATGTGATTGTTAAAAATTGAACATTTCAAGATTTCCACTTTAAGCAGCGTTTACTCATTAATATGCATGACATCGTCATGAAAAAACAACAACGAAAAACAATAGGGCAAATCTACAGACCATGGGCTATCTGTGTACCACATATGACATTACTTCAGTTAACCGTTCTTGAGATACCGTGTTTACAAGCTCTATTCAGAAAAATCATATTAAGCCCCGGCCACTACGCATACTATTGAAATTCAACGTTTTTATATCACGAACATGTACACACCAGCTAACATCATAAATATATCAAATATGAAACAAAACAGACATGTGATTGTTAAAATATGAACATTTCAAGATTTCCACTTTAAGCATTAAGCCCCGCCTACTCATTAATATGCATGACATTACCATTGAAAACAACAGGACACATATACAGACCATGGGCTATCTGTGTACCACATATAACATGAATCCAGTGTACCGTTCTTGAGATCTCGCGTTTACGAGCTGGCCGTCACCTACACAAACACACACACACACATACATACATACATACGTACATACAACATACATACAACATACATACATACATGCATGCATGCATACATACATACATACATACATACATACATACATACATACATGCATGCACACACACACCATCATGACCGCATAGGTTCCTGATGCTATCGCATCGGAACCACAAATTATGAACTGTTTTTTCTGGTGAGTCGGACATCAGATGTATCATTTTAAATCAATTAACTGACCTCTGACTTTCGACCTTTTAGTGACATGACATTTCTTGAGTTAGTACGCAACTTTATATCAAGGCTTCATCATCAAGCCACCAGGGAGTTGCTCTAAATGGCAACTCCCTGGCAACTCCCTGAAGCCACCAAGTGACAATCCAATTGTACTTACGGTTTTTCCATGACATGCGAACGACCAAAAGTTGCCATTTTAAATCAACGGCCAGAGGTCAAATAGTTGATTAAAATAACAATTCTAGGTTATGCTAATTCCTGAGAAAACCGCAAGTGATATTGGTTTGGTACTGCATAACCTTACATAACCTTCCACCAACCCACTAATTACCAACCCAAGATTACTTACGGTTGTCCCATGAAGGGCTACACATAATTTATTATTCCTAATCAACTATTTGACCTCTAAACTTTGACCTTTAAGTGACATATCCTATCGTATATGGGACATAACCCTGCATCACCCATCACCTTCCCAACAAGTTGCAACCTCCATCAACCCCAACACAAAGGATCAGCTATGGACTCGTCAGGACTCTCAAGATATCGCGAAAGAATCAACCTTAATTTTTCATTTTTAGGGCTAAAATTTGGTACAAACAACTCACCATATTAAAAGGCATAACTTCCGAACGATAAATCCGATTAAAACGCGGTTTTTTCGACAGACAGAAGTTTTCAATTTTGATGCCAAAAAAAATTCTCTTATTTGAAATAACCTTTTAAAAACGTCAAAATTTGTTATATAATATTTAATTTCGGTGTTGTGAACCTTAGGTTATTATTGATTGAATTGTATTCATTTTATATATAATGTTGCTGAGTCATGTATATATTTCATAATTTGCTCATTTTCAAAGTCTGTTTTAGTGATTATATTGTACTAAGGGCCGGTGGCCTGTTATGTTGATGAATAAATTGTAATTGTAATTGATTATTATTTGACGTCTGATCTTTGACCTTCAAGCGACATGTCACATCTATTACACCATCCTTCATCAACCCACCAACTAACAAACTTATAACTGTTACGGGGTTTTTCTCCATATGATATGCGACCAAACAAACTTTACTATTTCAAATCAGTTATTTAACCTCTGACCTTTGACTTTTAAGTAACTTTTCTACGCGACACAATACTACGTCACCCCTTCCATTAACCCACCAAGTACCAAGCTAATATCACTTACGGTTTTCCCAGAAACTGTAACACAAACTGTACCATATTTAATCAATTATTTAACCTTTGACCTTTAAGGTACATGACCCACCTTGTGCGGGACAAGGCTTCAGAAATCGCTAGCAACAATCATGAGTTTAAGGCAGAGAAAGCCTGGAGAGGAAAAGTGGCCTTTCAAATCCTGAAATACATTTCCCTTTCAAAGATGCAGTATAAATCTGATCCTTTCATTGACAAAAGGAACACAAAATATAATCGTATAAAAGAAAAGAAAATCGTAAAATGCCACTGAATCAATATAGATTACTTGTAAGAAAATTATGTTAATTTTCCTTTACCATTCCAACATGTCTTAACGACCCTATAAATGTTTTTCGCATTATTTGGAGCCCATGCTTCTACTATACTGCAGGCCATCTGGGTCATTGGAAGTGCTGTTGGAAGCGGAAAGAAAAGGGGGGGGGGGGGAGGGTGTACGGATAATATGTTGTGGGAACGAGATAATATAATAAGTAGTAGAGGTGGGTGCAGGATCACCCCCCCCCAGGATCGGACCTTGAGGATCAGCCCCAGGATCGGACCTTGAGGATCAGCCCCAGGATCGGACCTTGAGGATCAGCCCCAGGATCGGACCTTGAGGATCAGCCCCAGGATCGGACCTTGAGGATCAGCCCCAGGATCGGACCTTGAGGATCAGCCCCAGGATCGGACCTTGAGGATCAGCCCCAGGATCGGCCCTTGAGGATCAGCCCCAGGATCGGACCTTGAGGATCAACCCCTCTAGGATCAGCCCCTCGAGGATCAACCCCTCCAAGATCACCCCTTGAAGATCAACCATCCAGGATCAGCCCCTCGAGGATCACCCCTCTAGGATCAACCCCTCCAAGATCACCCCTTGAAGATCTACCGTCCAGGATCACCCCTCCAAGATTACCCCTCTAGGATTACCTCTCCAAGATTACCCCTTAAGGATTACCCCTCCAAGATTACCCCTCCAAGATCAGCCCTTAAGATCAACCCTTAAGATTACCCCTTCAGGATCACTCCTTCAGGATCGCTTATACCATCAGGGTTATTCGATAGAAAAAATTAAAATCAAGGAAATTGAAAAGAATAAAAAGAACACTGATTTTATGTGGTGGTAATGTATATTCTATGACACACTCAGAAAAATGATAAATACAACAACAATGGAATTCCAAGCAACATTAATCTTTTAAGATACATTTTACAGTCTCCTTTCTTTTGATCATGCATCCAAGCTTTCCAATCACACGATTTTTGCCATATCAGCGGCATCACAGCATGCAAAAGTTCATTAAAGAGTTTTTCATTGGTATCTGCTAGCCGGTGTTGTCGACACAAATCTGCAATAAAGAGTGAAAGGATGATGATTTGGTATGGACTGACATTTTCACTATGCCCCAAAGCTTGTTTTGTTGCAGTCACTTTTAATCGCATCTTTAGGTTTAGAGTCAATTTATCTGGTTTCTTCATTATTTAATGGTTTTACAACTTCAGGTAGCCTTTTAACCCACTCTAACGAGTCGGAGCCACGAGGCGACTCAATGCAATGCCCACATGGAGGCTCGCCATTTCCTTAGCATACTTATGAAAGAATAAGCGTTTAGCTAAAGTTCTATTAAATCGCTCTGCAATCGCTTACGATCTATGGTCCCCAACTTCACCCCTCTGAATATTAACATTGTAGTTTTTCATTAAAGTGTTAACACTAGCCATAAAATCTTTCCGTGGGTCAACCTTCTTGATTATTTTTAGAAAGACCAACAGCCCCCTTTTGTAGATTTTCTTAAAAACATTAGCTACTTGAACTGCTGTTTTATCAGTAAAGGGATTCAGCTTCCCTGTCTGCCTGTTCGCCACATCGACGACTGTAAGTGCATATTTGTAGGTTTTTCTACCAATTGTATCATGTGGCAAAAATAACAGATCGGCTTCATGCAAGTCATTAAGTTTTGCGCTGTTACTATTCACACTCGTTGACCGTGGAATATATTTTAAAGGAGCCCTATATATTTGCCACAAAGCTTGTTTTGTTGAATATTCCTTAGCGACTTTATCTGTAACTCTTGCTTGTTTAGCTAGTTTCTTTATTGCGGCATCTCCTTTCCACTTTCCAGTACTGCTATAGTAAATGTTTCTTAATTTGTTTTTTTTGTTGTGTGGTCTATTCTCTTTACTTTTTACAGATGTATTTTTAATTCCGAGTGTATGTATGGAGGAGGGTGAATTTCCTTTTCCTAGAACAATCTCAGTTTGTAATTTTAAGCTGTAAGTTTTTGTAGAATTTCCTCTATTTTTTACATTTTATCCTTTTCAATTAATTTTTCTTTTTGTGATTTTAGTAATTGAGTAGTCCTGTTTTTGGTAGTCAAGTTATGTCTAATCTCTTCCTTCATTGCAGAAAACTTGTCAGATTCTCTCAAAGTTAATTCGAATTCTTCTTGGCTTATAACACCATCTTGTAAGGCTTCTGAAATATAACTTGATATAGTATTCAGTTTAGAAATAGCTAGAACCTTAATCTCATTATGCTTTTTGGCTTTCTTTATTAATTTTCGCGAAAAGTATTTAGAGAACATTACTCCGATGCCACAACTAAATGCAAACCCTTTCAAAATGATAAATATAGGCGCTGTTACAACACCTGATAAAGACACGATTCCGCTAGCAATGGCTGCCACTTCTGCAGCATATTCTGCATAGTCTAATATATTAATAATTGTTTTTATAATTTGTATGTAATGACTAGCCTTGATTTTTCTTTTCAATCTCCTTTTGAATGTTTTTAATTGTTTGCAACCTGTATGCGTTTACGTTAGTGGGATTTTCTGGCAATTAAGGATAAATATTTGGATAATCTGGTTTTTTCTTTCATAATTTATTTTTCAATATATTTCAATTTCGTAGCAAATATATTCTACGCCTCCAATAAATTTACAATTTGTTTTCTTAGCACACACACCGCATTAAAAGTATGTAGGAGTATCAAAATCAAATGCTTTATATTTTATTCCATCAGCACTAAGAAACACCATTGATTTAATTCATAATTTCCAGCCCCCGTACTGCACGCGCGATTAGTGCCCTTAATTCTAAATCCAAAAGTAGTAATACTTCCTCCGTAAGCCAAGACACGTTTCTGCATAAATCTTGGTTGCTTATATGCTCCATTCCATTCAATAGTTATATAATCATCTTCGTATGAATTAGTTTTATCATTTTCGGAGTTTGATATTTTTCCTGTACTTATCTCTCCATATTTTTTGTTTAAAGTATTTCAGTATTTACATATGTATTTAGCTCTGCCATTTTGTCATTGCCAAATTCTGGACCAAAGATACTCATTTTATTTACATATATAAAAATTATGTTATTTCCAAAGTTAATATTACGGGTAGACCGTAGTTGTTGATTTCTTGTCCTTTGGAATCTTTTATACTGAACTTAAATTCACTAATTAGGCCTGGTATCAAAGGTTTTCCTTTGAATGTTTGAGAACGCTGCTATAGAAATCAATATGCATACTACTCCCAAAAGGTGTATCACCAGCAGGAATAATTTCTAAAAGATTTGAGGATTTTCCAAAAGTTATCACTTGCGGAAATTTGATCGCAGTGTATATAAATAGTTTCAAATGATTGAAAACTGATCATTTCCTTCCAATGTGTTTTCCATCTGCCAACCATCTATAATCCATACTAAATAAATCTGTTAATTAGATTTCTCTGGTGGAATCATGAAGGCTACTCGTTCTGTTTATCTGTTTACGTTAATTTTCATCCATGGAACTTGTCTGGTTATTATGTTATAAAGCTGCAGAATGTTATAAAGGCCAGCTTCTAATAGTATTTCCGTAATTTCTCCCTTTGGAACATTATAATACCCTACCCAATATATAACTGATTTTACGATTATGGAACCCTCTTTGAATTTCGATTGCCAATAGGTTGCTCTAATATTATTGGTTAATCAAAAGTTTTTATTTAAAATGTATAATGCATTTTTATTTTATATCAAAAAGATAAATTACATTATTTCCAATATAATTTCGAGGAATTTTTCAAAAATAAATAAAGTAAACACCGTATATAAACCTGGAGTTAGTGAAACAGAATTTACACAGCAGGGTATAAGTATAGTAATATACATATCTGATAGTAAGAGTTTCCGCGCTACTTTTCCGAATATTTTGAGAAATACAAGTCACCTCATGTTACATCTGATAAAATTGTTAATTTGTGGAAACGTCAGCCAATGAGCTTTTGGCAAAATCAATTAAATTGTGTTACACGGATGGCGACAACGGGTTTGGGATATCTTATGTACATCTAAATCATGATAATCCTTTAATCAAAACTGTTTATAGATTTCAGATTATTAAAAGAAATGGGCTGTCCTACTCCATTTCAAAATTATTGGTAGGTTTTCGAGAACAAGATAGATATCTCTGCCTATAAAAATATATGTGGACAGTTTCGTGTTTCACCCCATTCCATGTGGAACAACACGAAGATAATTACAGCAATGGGTAGGGAACTGCTTACCATTATGATGGTGGTAAGTCACTCCAGTGCCTGACAATGATTATGATAATTCTAGCTTAAACAACCCGTATGATAAATGGAATGAATATACGACTGCTACAGAGATGAGTTTTGGTGATCATCCATTTAAGTATACTGTTGCATATATAGCTCAAGAGTGTAAGTAGTGCTTAGAAAGGATTTATTTTCGATAAAGGTAAATAAATATACGATGGGGATGAGGAGATGTATCATGTCATCGGAGGATCTGATGGATTTATAGATATCGGCGTAGAAAGGATCAATGATTCTATCCGAACATATATTTATGCGAGGAGCCCAAGTTCAGACAAAAACAAGCATGCTCGCTCCAGGGACCGGAACTGATGTGCGACGACAATTTCTGAATATTGTTGAAGATTGTATTACCTCACCTGTTGATTTACAAGGCAGCATAGATCGCTATGAAGATTGTTTGCAATATGCACGAAGTAGTCTAAACTTCATGCTTGGGGAAGACCTGTACCTTATAACTTCGGATATGAATCTACACATTGGAAAATACGAAGGCTATAATAACAACAACAATCAAATAGCGGAATTATCAGAGATGAAGGCAATTAGTTTAGGTTTTATCCCACATGTTAATTCTGAACAGCGACGCGGATGATCGGGGATCAGGGGACTCGAGGGAGCCATAGTCGTGCCAGTGCCCGCCCCGAGCCTCGCGACTCAAGGGAGCCGGCAGGTGACTCAGCCTCGCGACCAAAGGGAGAGAGCAAGTGACTCGAGGGAACCGGCAGGCGACTCAAGCGAACCGGCAGGCATGCAGTAAATCGTGAAAATGAAAAAGGTAGCCCTAATTGTTGGAATTCTAACCATCGCTGGAATTGGTTATATGCTTTATGAGGTACTAAGATGATACTTCTTTTGTAGATACATACAAATCAAAACCCTACACCCAGTAACGAGAGTCCAGACATGTTCAGCTAGTCATCCAACAGAACCGCTTAGCTGATGAAATAAGCACGATGCCGCGGCTCCGATGATGCTCGGAAGCACCTTTAACATCCTTACTCCTAATTTTTTGAAAATATCTCAAAGATGTTTTAATTGATCTTTTATCCATTGTTTTACATTTGTATCTGGTGTGGGCTCTGGACTGGGCCTGGGTGCAGGCTCGGACTAGGAGTACCACCGCGAATGCCAGCAATAATAGATGTGACATGATTACAACACTTTGCCTTGTGCCTTCAATGGCCAAATGATTTTTCATTTTCCGATAAGGATTCAATTTCTGTGTCCATAAGTTTCAGACACTTTTATTTGTAAAAAATGTAATTAAAAATTTATAAATTATGGAAGAAGGAATTGAATTAGAAGATTCTACTCCAGAGTTAAAAGATTTTATGATTTTGAGTATCATGAGGACTATACCTTTGATAAAGAAAGCGATCTTGGTAGACTCCTAAATACTTCAAGAGAATATCAAGAACGACTTGATATGCAGAGTTTATCAGTAAAACAAATTGAATTATCAAAAACCAAAGTAGATGCATTTTATAATTCTGTTGAAGTAAATTATAAACTGAAACCAACTTTTATTGCAAGGTACAGGTCTTCCCCAAGCATGAAGTTTAGACTACTTCGTGCATATTGCAAACAATCTTCATAGCGATCTATGCTGCCTTGTAAATCAACAGGTGAGGTAATACAATCTTCAACAATATTCAGAAATTGTCGTCGCACATCAGTTCCGGTCCCTGGAGCGAGCATGCTTGTTTTTGTCTGAACTTGGGCTCCTCGCATAAATATATGTTCGGATAGAATCATTGATCCTTTCTACGCCGATATCTATAAATCCATCAGATCCTCCGATGACATGATACATCTCCTCATCCCCATCGTATATTTATTTACCTTTATCGAAAATAAATCCTTTCTAAGCACTACTTACACTCTTGAGCTATATATGCAACAGTATACTTAAATGGATGATCACCAAAACTCATCTCTGTAGCAGTCGTATATTCATTCCATTTATCATACGGGTTGTTTAAGCTAGAATTATCATAATCATTGTCAGGCACTGGAGTGACTTACCACCATCATAATGGTAAGCAGTTCCCTACCCATTGCTGTAATTATCTTCGTGTTGTTCCACATGGAATGGGGTGAAACACGAAACTGTCCACATATATTTTTATAGGCAGAGATATCTATCTTGTTCTCGAAAACCTACCAATAATTTTGAAATGGAGTAGGACAGCCCATTTCTTTTAATAATCTGAAATCTATAAACAGTTTTGATTAAAGGATTATCATGATTTAGATGTACATAAGATATCCCAAACCCGTTGTCGCCATCCGTGTAACACAATTTAATTGATTTTGCCAAAAGCTCATTGGCTGACGTTTCCACAAATTAACAATTTTATCAGATGTAACATGAGGTGACTTGTATTTCTCAAAAATATTCGGAAAAGTAGCGCGGAAACTCTTACTATCAGATATGTATATTACTATACTTATACCCTGCTGTGTAAATTCTGTTTCACTAACTCCAGGTTTATATACGGTGTTTACTTTATTTATTTTTGAAAAATTCCTCGAAATTATATTGGAAATAATGTAATTTATCTTTTGATATAAAATAAAAATGCATTATACATTTTAAATAAAAACTTTTGATTAACCAATAATATTAGAGCAACCTATTGGCAATCGAAATTCAAAGAGGGTTCCATAATCGTAAAATCAGTTATATATTGGGTAGGGTATTATAATGTTCCAAAGGGAGAAATTACGGAAATACTATTAGAAGCTGGCCTTTATAACATTCTGCAGCTTTATAACATAATAACCAGACAAGTTCCATGGATGAAAATTAACGTAAACAGATAAACAGAACGAGTAGCCTTCATGATTCCACCAGAGAAATCTAATTAACAGATTTATTTAGTATGGATTATAGATGGTTGGCAGATGGAAAACACATTGGAAGGAAATGATCAGTTTTCAATCATTTGAAACTATTTATATACACTGCGATCAAATTTCCGCAAGTGATAACTTTTTGGAAAATCCTCAAATCTTTTAGAAATTATTCCTGCTGGTGATACACCTTTTGGGAGTAGTATGCATATTGATTTCTATAGCAGCGTTCTCAAACATTCAAAGGAAAACCTTTGATACCAGGCCTAATTAGTGAATTTAAGTTCAGTATAAAAGATTCCAAAGGACAAGAAATCAACAACTACGGTCTACCCGTAATATTAACTTTGGAAATAACATAATTTTTATATATGTAAATAAAATGAGTATCTTTGGTCCAGAATTTGGCAATGACAAAATGGCAGAGCTAAATACATATGTAAATACTGAAATACTTTAAACAAAAAATATGGAGAGATAAGTACAGGAAAAATATCAAACTCCGAAAATGATAAAACTAATTCATACGAAGATGATTATATAACTATTGAATGGAATGGAGCATATAAGCAACCAAGATTTATGCAGAAACGTGTCTTGGCTTACGGAGGAAGTATTACTACTTTTGGATTTAGAATTAAGGGCACTAATCGCGCGTGCAGTACGGGGGCTGGAAATTATGAATTAAATCAATGGTGTTTCTTAGTGCTGATGGAATAAAATATAAAGCATTTGATTTTGATACTCCTACATACTTTTAATGCGGTGTGTGTGCTAAGAAAACAAATTGTAAATTTATTGGAGGCGTAGAATATATTTGCTACGAAATTGAAATATATTGAAAAATAAATTATGAAAGAAAAAAACCAGATTATCCAAATATTTATCCTTAATTGCCAGAAAATCCCACTAACGTAAACGCATACAGGTTGCAAACAATTAAAAACATTCAAAAGGAGATTGAAAAGAAAAATCAAGGCTAGTCATTACATACAAATTATAAAAACAATTATTAATATATTAGACTATGCAGAATATGCTGCAGAAGTGGCAGCCATTGCTAGCGGAATCGTGTCTTTATCAGGTGTTGTAACAGCGCCTATATTTATCATTTTGAAAGGGTTTGCATTTAGTTGTGGCATCGGAGTAATGTTCTCTAAATACTTTTCGCGAAAATTAATAAAGAAAGCCAAAAAGCATAATGAGATTAAGGTTCTAGCTATTTCTAAACTGAATACTATATCAAGTTATATTTCAGAAGCCTTACAAGATGGTGTTATAAGCCAAGAAGAATTCGAATTAACTTTGAGAGAATCTGACAAGTTTTCTGCAATGAAGGAAGAGATTAGACATAACTTGACTACCAAAAACAGGACTACTCAATTACTAAAATCACAAAAAGAAAAATTAATTGAAAAGGATAAAAATGTAAAAAAATAGAGGAAATTCTACAAAACTTACAGCTTAAAATTACAAACTGAGATTGTTCTAGGAAAAGGAAATTCACCCTCCTCCATACATACACTGGAATTAAAAATACATCTGTAAAAAGTAAAGAGAATAGACCACACAACAAAAAAAACAAATTAAGAAACATTTACTATAGCAGTACTGGAAAGTGGAAAGGAGATGCCGCAATAAAGAAACTAGCTAAACAAGCAAGAGTTACAGATAAAGTCGCTAAGGAATATTCAACAAAACAAGCTTTGTGGCAAATATATAGGGCTCCTTTAAAATATATTCCACGGTCAACGAGTGTGAATAGTAACAGCGCAAAACTTAATGACTTGCATGAAGCCGATCTGTTATTTTTGCCACATGATACAATTGGTAGAAAAACCTACAAATATGCACTTACAGTCGTCGATGTGGCGAACAGGCAGACAGGTACAAGGAAGCTGAATCCCTTACTGATAAAACAGCAGTTCAAGTAGCTAATGTTTTTAAGAAAATCTACAAAAGGGGGCTGTTGGTCTTTCTAAAAATAATCAAGAAGGTTGACCCACGGAAAGATTTTATGGCTAGTGTTAACACTTTAATGAAAAACTACAATGTTAATATTCAGAGGGGTGAAGTTGGGGACCATAGATCGTAAGCGATTGCAGAGCGATTTAATAGAACTTTAGCTAAACGCTTATTCTTTCATAAGTATGCTAAGGAAATGGCGAGCCTCCATGTGGGCATTGCATTGAGTCGCCTCGTGGCTCCGACTCGTTAGAGTGGGTTAAAAGGCTACCTGAAGTTGTAAAACCATTAAATAATGAAGAAACCAGATAAATTGACTCTAAACCTAAAGATGCGATTAAAAGTGACTGCAACAAAACAAGCTTTGGGGCATAGTGAAAATGTCAGTCCATACCAAATCATCATCCTTTCACTCTTTATTGCAGATTTGTGTCGACAACACCGGCTAGCAGATACCAATGAAAAACTCTTTAATGAACTTTTGCATGCTGTGATGCCGCTGATATGGCAAAAATCGTGTGATTGGAAAGCTTGGATGCATGATCAAAAGAAAGGAGACTGTAAAATGTATCTTAAAAGATTAATGTTGCTTGGAATTCCATTGTTGTTGTATTTATCATTTTTCTGAGTGTGTCATAGAATATACATTACCACCACATAAAATCAGTGTTCTTTTTATTCTTTTCAATTTCCTTGATTTTAATTTTTTCTATCGAATAACCCTGATGGTATAAGCGATCCTGAAGGAGTGATCCTGAAGGGGTAATCTTAAGGGTTGATCTTAAGGGCTGATCTTGGAGGGGTAATCTTGGAGGGGTAATCCTTAAGGGGTAATCTTGGAGAGGTAATCCTAGAGGGGTAATCTTGGAGGGGTGATCCTGGACGGTAGATCTTCAAGGGGTGATCTTGGAGGGGTTGATCCTAGAGGGGTGATCCTCGAGGGGCTGATCCTGGATGGTTGATCTTCAAGGGGTGATCTTGGAGGGGTTGATCCTCGAGGGGCTGATCCTAGAGGGGATTGATCCTCAAGGTCCGATCCTGGGGCTGATCCTCAAGGGCCGATCCTGGGGCTGATCCTCAAGGTCCGATCCTGATCCTCAAGGGATCTGATCCTCAAGGTCCGATCCTGGGGCTGATCCTCAAGGTCCGATCCTGGGGCTGATCCTCAAGGTCCGATCCTGGGGCTGATCCTCAAGGTCCGATCCTGGGGCTGATCCTCAAGGTCCGATCCTGGGGCTGATCCTCAAGGTCCGATCCTGGGGGGGGGGTGATCCTGCACCCACCTCTACTACTATAATATCTCGTGGTCACGACATATTTTCATGATTTTTTCTTCTTAACATGTCCCTTCTATGCTTTCGTAATTATTCTTAGTGTCACGAAATGTAGACATTATACAGTAGAAATGTAAGGTACTGTAGTTATACCCTAATTTCTTAACAATTTTAATGCATTTTCTTGCTTCTATCATAACAAAGAAAGACAAAGCCAGATTGTATGTCTCTTTTAACGGAATAGCATTATTACGAACCTTTTCCTTATGATACGTTAGCACGTTTTTACTCTCCAGTCCATCATTCTCATAAAGTAAATCCCATGTATTAGACCGGTGGGTCTACAACCAGTGAGTTCACAACTGGTTATCAAAGGCCGTGGCCGTCTTGATATAATGTCCAGCACTGGATGCTTTCGGGACGTTAATCCTTGCTGTGCTATGCCATGTACAGTGTCAGCACTTGTATTGTTATCGTCTACGTACAGACGTAGCGAATTGTGATTTGATCGAAGTGTACATGTACTGACGCGAACCGCCTGTATTTGTACTTTTTACCGATAATGATAATACCAGCTACAAATATAATGCCATAAACAAAGAAAGAATAAATCAGTGAGTTGCTATTGGGATCCTGGGCTATGCGGCAAACTTTTATTCGCTGAAGCTTCAATTACTAAAAGATTAAATAATTAAATAATATTTGAAGCTTCTTTGAACAGTCAGGGAGAATCCTGGACTTTTGGTGTAATAATAAATACACCAAAATTTGGAGCTTCGTATTCATTAGATCCATGGAGGCCGCCATTTTATCTATAGTGATAATGTTAAGTCAATGGGGTTTGTAATGAGAACGCGGGGATATTTTTAAAAGAAAAAAACCGTTATCAAATGAATACTCATTAGATTTGACCGCGGACTTTTCACTTTCATCGTGGACTTCGCGATAAAATAACAAAAGACTTCCGTTGACAGGTCGTTGACCTTTTGAACAGCCCTCTCGACACATGATTTTGACGGTGATGGCTCAGTCATCGCTGATACCGTGTACATGTATCATACGTTAGATTACACAAATACTACCGTTCTCTTAGTAAAAATCCCATTGATATAACGTCATCACAAGTTAGAATGGCGGCCTCCATGGATCTTAATGAATACGAAGCTCCAAGTTTTGGTGTATTTTCTTATAACACCAAAAGTCCAGGGTTCTTCCTGACTATTGAAAGGCTTGTTTGCATCCTATATCAAATTCATCGACAATGCATCAGTAATTAAATAAATAATGATAATCATTATATATATTGTTTTCAGTGAACCACAAATTTCCTATTATGTTGATGATGAAATGTAAATAATTGGATTTAGCTTTGTTTTGTACCAGAAAACTGAAGGTTTGAGGTTCTGATGCACAATATGGATTATTTTCGGAAAAATCATATAAAGTCCTTCCAACTTATGCATATAACTGAAATTCAACATTGTTATCCCATGAACATGTACGCACTAACTAACAACATACTGTAAGTATACCAAATATGAAGTAAAACATACATGCAGTTGTTAAAATATGAGCAGTTTTCAAAAAAATAATTTACATTTAAATTATATTAAGCCTCGCCCACTTTGGATATTAATGACTTTATTCAACGCTGGTATACCATGAACATGTACACACTAGCTAACAACATAACAAGAAAGCAACCCATGGAGTTGCTGATCTCATTACATTAAGCATACAGCATAGTGGGGAAATAGCTAACAGGGTCACTATAGCTCTGTGACTTTTAACCTTGTGACCTTAAAGTCTACGGGACACTAGTTCTGTGGCACCACTACACCCCAGATGTACAGGACACAAGTTCATGTACCAAGGTATCATGGTACAACATAGAGTTGGTACACATCTTGCCCTTTTGGAATTTAGTGGTACTAAATTGTACAATTTACCACATAATTACCCCCTAAAATCGCATATTTAACCTTTGACCCTAACCACCAAAACAACATCTGAAATTTGTTGGCATTTATCTTACCCTACTTTATGACACCACCCACGCTCAGATCACTCTTACCATTCCAAAACCATGGGGAAAATGGTTAAAAGAGGTCACTTGCTCTGTGACCTTTAACCTTTTGACACAACTTCATGTACCACAGTCAGACAGTATCATGATACAAACATAGAATTGGTATAGGTCTTGCACTTTCGGAATTTAAAGTGGCACAAAAATATACAAATTAGTACATGATTACCCCCTAAAATCACACATTTGACCTCTGACCTCCAACCCTTGACCCTTATCATTGAAACAACTTCTGAAACTGTTCATATTTATCGTACCCTACTGTACGACACCATTCATGCTCACGTCACATTTACCATTCTATAACTATAGGGGAAAATGGTGAAAAGTGCTCAAAAGCTCTTTGACCTTTTGACCCAGAGTCTACGGAACACAAATTCATGTACCAAGGTATCATGGTACAACATAGGATTGGTATAGGTCTTGTACTGTTTTAGTTAAAATGGCGCAAACTTTTGCTCGTCACATTTACCATTCCATAACTAAAGGGGGAAATGGTGAAAAGTGCTTAATAGCTCTGTGACCATTGACCTTTTGACCCAGAGTCTACGGAACACAAGTTCATGTACCAAGGTATCATGGTACAACATAGGATTGGTATAGGTCTTGTACATTTTTACTTAAAATGGCGCAAACTTTTGCACAAAAAACACTTATTTGAATTTGATCCATGATCGTTGACCTTTTAAACTTTTAATTAATTTTAATTTGTTAGAATGTTAAACCATACCCGCCTATGCAATTTGTAAAGATACCAAGTAATTCCTTCAAAAAATACAGCCATCACCAAAAACTTGTTTTATTTGACCTGTGACCTTTGTACCCAAAACCTTGGTAGACAAAAGTTCCAGGCCAGGGGTGACTTGTCCACCAATTTCAGAATTTTGGTTTATGTGTATATTACAGTTTTTCAGCTATAGGCGACACAAAATTAATTGTTGCATACAAACACACGCACGCACGCGCGCACGCGCGCACACACACAACTACGTGTAAAGCTTAAAAAGAGAAGCCTTAGTCAACAAGAACACTTAAAAAAGGGCGGTCGTGGCATTTCTTTATATATGGATAGTAATAAACAAAGCAGTGGTGTATCTTAAGGGGCGGGACTTCGCTCCCTAAAAAAAAAAATCACAGCCCCCTCCCCTCATAAAAACAAAAAAACATTCTTTAACTTTTGCGAATTTTCCATGAATTTTAAGGAAATCCTCGTAAATATTCAAGAAATCTCCTTCATTTTGTGGGACAATTCTTTCATTTTCGTGAAATCAAAGAGCTTGAAGTTCTTTGGTGAAAATCTTCAATTTCCGGGAAATGTTCCTCAATTTCGGGAAAAATTCTTCACTTTCCAGTAAAGCACTGTCAATTCGAGAAATTCTCAGAAAGTGTTGCCAAAATCAAACAAAATTTTTAACTAATTTTTTGTATTTTCCTTCAATTTTATATTAATAATTTTCTTAATCTAAAAACGGCCCTCAGATTATTTATTTTTTTGGAGGGGGGGAGGGAGGAATTAAGCCCCCTCAAAAACTAGACACGACCCTTACAGAATGAAAGCAAAGTTATGTAGGTTTTCATTTATTCAATATAAAATAGAATAGATACATTAAATAAAGACGATCTGCAACTTGGAAATATATTCTACCCACGCCGAATTTTACAGGTTGCAAGATTACAGTGTGTACGTGATGGACGCTAATAATTTCCTAACCTGCTAAGTTAGCTTTTTAAGTTTCAGAACCGCATCCGGTGTAGTCAACATTCTGACCGTATACGCTATAGCCACTGCATGGCTGCTATACAAGTACTGCAAGTATTGCCTAGCATGTAGTGCCTACTGAGTGAGGTATTTATCTCACTACATTCGATGAGACTTGCTTCGTTCATTTCAAATAATATTATTCTCCTCCACTATCTCTCTGTGACTCTTCATCAAGTATTTTGGTGTAATGAATATTTTCTATTATGTTTCTAAAACAGTAAAAATTTCTAAATAATACTCTTCTTCATATCACTTTTTAGACCTGGCTATTAAAATATTGGATTGGCACCAGAAGTTTTCGTCTACATTTCTCAACGTTGCCAATTTACATGACTTTTGCGAATAAAAACAAGGTCATAAATTACTTAGTTAGCATTGCAAAAATAAGTTGTAGCATAGTAACCATCAAAATACAACCTTCAATAAATCGCAATTAATTTGAAGTCTATATTCTCTTCATTTAATAAAATTTGAAATATAGTACTCAATTAAAAGATGGATGATTTTGAGCATGGAGTTTACAATACTAGTCATGTCGCGTCCTAAGGGCCACGACAAAAAACCCACGAAGTGAGATCATCACTTTCCCGAATACGTTTTGGGAAAACAGTCACATCACTTACTAGGAAGTCTCTGTCTGAAGAACACAATTTAAAAAAGGGCTGTCGTGGCATTTGATTTTTTGTGTATGGATAGTAATAAAGAAAGCAGTGGCGTGTCTTAAGGGGGCGGGTTCGCCCCCTAAAAAAATCGTATCCCCCTCTCCTCAAAAAATAAACATTATTCAACTTCTGCGACATTTTCATTGATTTGAAGGAAATTTTCGGGATATCTCCTTCATTTATCAGAAAATTTCCTTTATTTTCGTGAAATCAAAGAGCTTAAAGCTCTTTGGTGAAACCCTCTTCAATTTCCAGGATTTTCTTCTTCTTCAAATTCCAGGAAAATTCTTCACTTTCTAGTAAAGCAAGCTGTCAATTCGAGAAATTCTCAGGAAAGTGTTGCGAAAATCGAACAAAATTTCCAACAATTCTACGCATTTCCCTTAAATTTTATAATAATAATTACACACTCTTATCAAAGTCCTCACTAATCTGAAACGGCATAAAGGGGTTTTTTTTGGGGGGGAGGGGGGGGAGCCTAAGTCCCCTCAAAAGCGAAAAGCTAGACACGACCCTTAAAGAAAGAGAACAAAGTTATGAAGGTTTTATTTAATTTATCATAAAATAGAATAGATACAATAAATAAAGACGATCTGCAACTTGTTTAATTCTCCTGAAATAAACTCTACCCACGCCGAATTTGACAGGTTGCAAGATTAGTCTGTACGTGATGGACGCTAATAATTTCTTAACCTGTTAACTTAGCTCTTTAAGTTTCAGAACTGCATCCGGTGTAGTCAACATTCTGACCGTGTTACTATTATACGCTAGCCAATACATGGCTGCTATACAAGTAGTGCCTCAGGCTACCGAGTGAGACGTTTATCTCACTACATCCGGTGAAACTATAGCCTCGTTCATTTCAATTAATGTTATTTTCCTTCACTATCTCTTTGTGACTCTTCAAAAAATATTTTAGTGTAATAAATATTTTTTATTATGTTTCTGAAACAGTAAAATTGTCTAAATAATACCATTCTTTATAACACTTTTTAGACTTGGCTATTAGAATATTAGATTGGCACCGGAAGTTTTCGTCTACACTCCTCAACGTTGCCAATTTACATGACTTTTGCGAATAAAAACGTCATAAATTTCTATAATTAGCGTTGCTGAAATTGATTGTAACATAGTAACCATTAAAATACAACCTTCAATAAATAGCACTTAATTTGAAGTCAATATTCTCTTCATTCAATAACATTTAAAATATAGTTCTCGATTAAAAGATGACGGTTTTGAGCATGGAGTTTACAATACTAGACCTGTCACGTCCTGAGGGCAACGACAGAACAGAAACCGTGAATGTATTTCGTATAAGGGAAACCTTACTCTCTTATTTTCAGAGTGAAACCACGCGATAGAATAAACAGAATGCATAGCATTCACCTGTTCACACGATAGATGAAGATGAGGACGCTGGTAATCAATTTAATTAGAAAAGTGTGATTAGCTGAAGTGAGTAAGTGTGTAAACATGGAGGTACCACTTTAGTACCTCCATGGTGTAAATATACTCAACTGAGGCAAAATCTATTATTACGGAAAGTAAAGCCAGTCGAATTTTGCTTTGGTTCGGATATATCACTGTATATGGACTTCCAATTCACGCATTTTAAATTGAGACCACGGGTGTGTGGTTCCACTTTAAAAATCGGCTTCAGTTTGTTGGTGTGTACTTATGGGTGGTTTCACTTTAGATGATATACACGCACGCACACACACACACACACGGACAGACGCAAAAGTCACCAAAATTTGTCCAGTTCCAAAAACATATGACCCCCAATATGAGGTCATCATATGAGACCCTCTGGTGGGGCCCCGACAGCCCCCTAATAGCAAGGGGTGGCCATGTAGTGTAGGAGGTATAGGCAGTTATTTGTCTATACAGCAAAGTGACTAAAATATCTCATCCCCACATATATGTATTTGTGGGTGATGAGATGATTATAAGAAATATGAAACAAAACAGACTTGCAGTTTTTAAGATATGAGCCTTACAGGATTTTCACATTAAACCCCGTCTAACTGCCTAAGGCCTCGTTAATATGCATAAAATCACCATATGATTACGATTAATTTGAAATTCATATCGAAGGTAATTATCATACCGTTACTTGCAAGAAAAGTGCTTAAGAATGTTCTTGAGACTCCAGAATAATACGCCGATTTCCAAAAGGACATCCACCACAACGTTTAAGAAATATTTAATGACAAACTTCCAAATTCTGGCCTGTTTTTGCTGGGGATTATCGAAGTAACACAGACACCACCCAGTCAGTACTAAACAAGAAAGAGAATGTGCACAAACAGGTATGCACACAAGGCAGCCTGGTCACTTCGCACATACAATGACCGCATATAAGCTAATTAAAAACCGTAGGTCAAAGCACTTGTTAATGGCAATTCGTAAGTTACATAATGTACATAGGTTTTCCCCTCTTCGGGGGAAAAATAATTTTTCTCCTGCAGAGGGGAATCTACCGAACTGTACGGATACACTTGTCCATGCCACCCGATATTGTTTAAAAGGCCTTCAACTGTCAACACTTCAACGACAGTTAGCCATCATCCCAAAGTTTCTGATATTTTAGCAAAGGATGGATCAGTATCTGGGGCGTAGGCAGGGTCCCTCTTAGGAGTGGGGTCAAGATCCCCAAAATTACCCGGTTACAAGCGGAAAAATTACACTGGTAAATGAAGTTTGTATCAATGTTCAAGTTGCTACTTTTACTCAAAGTTTGCTCATTTTTCGTGATTGTTTGGCCAATTCTAAGGCAGTTTTTTTTATTTCTGAAATTTGGCCGATTTTCTTCTTCTTTTGGAAAATGTTGCCATATTTTACCCAAATTCCCACTAATGTTACCAAATTTCCATTCAATTTGTTCAACAGGATTTTAACAATTTCTCAAATTTACCTCCAGATGAAATCCTCTCAGGGAGTTTGACCCTATTGGGGTTGGCATCTTCAGTTAGTTTATGTTCAATTTGTAAGAATTGCAAAATGCAAACTTCAGTTCAATTTAGGAATATGTCTATTTGTTAGCCAATGATCCGCTTAAACCGCAGAGCTTCCTTAAGCTGTTAAACGGACCCCGCAGAAAATACCAAATTTTCCCACCATTGGCACTCGAGCGAACCCCTGGATTTCGCGCTCGGACAGAAACCGATGCATGGCGATAGCTCGTCGATAATATTTAATATCTGCTCCTGCCATGAAGGGCAAACAATTTGATTGAATACAGCTGGTAGCAGCTTTTCGAGAGGGCGCCGAATGCTCACGGGGCGCAAAAATTATTATGAAAATATACTCTTATATATACTTTTTATTCTCAATGTTGTAAATATTTTTTTCTGAAGTTTTATTCTTACATCAGAAACATGAAAACCATTCCTATATTCCTGGTGTTTCGCCCCAGCGCCCCTACGTACAGCTTCGCCCACTAGACAAATAGATGACACATTTTAAAGCCCTTTTCTGCTATTAAAACCATGACAAACGTAGGGCTTTCTGTGAAACCCTGGGTCCCCACCAGGGCTTCGCGACCTTCGCCCCTATAGCATGTCTAGAGTTGACACAATTTTAAGACTCCCCCCCCACCCTCCCACCCCTAATAATAAACGTGTTACAAATTGATTTTCTTTGGGAAATCTTCTGTAATTTCAGGGAAATCTCAAATTTTCGGAAATTTTCCTTATGTTCGTTTTCGTCACTTTTCTTCATTTTGCGGAGATTTTCGTGATATTTTCTTTAATATTTGGGCAGTTTTCTTCAATTTTCAAGAAATTTCTTTTATTTTTCGGAAATTTTCTTCAGTGTTAGGCCTATTCATTTTTCGTGAAATTTCCTTCGTTTTCGTAAAATTTCCTTAATTTTCGTTAAATTTGATTTTTTTCAATTTTCGTGAAATTTTCTTTACCTTGTTGAAACTTTCGGGATATTTTCTTTAATATTTGGACATTTTTGTTCAATTTTCAGGAAATTTCCTTCATTTTTCGGAAATTGTTGTGATATTTTCTTTAATATTTCGGCAGTTTTCTTTAATATTCAGGAATTTTCCTTCATTTTGTTTTTCCTTTGTTTTCTTCCAATTTCCTTCATCTTCGAGTAATTTGCTTAAATTTTCGGGAAATTTTTTTCATATTGTTGAAAATTTCGGGATATTTTCTTCAATATTTGGGCAGTTTTCTTCAATTTTCGGGAAATATTTTACAATTTTTTCAAAAACAATTTCTTCAATTTTGGGGAAATTTCCTTTATTTTCGGAAGGATTTCCTTCATTTTCAAGAAATTTACTTCTATTTTCCGAAATGTTTCTTCAATATTTGTGAAATTATCTTCAATTTTTGGAGTCATTTTACCAAAGCAGCGCTTCCAGAGGCTTCGCCCAGCTGGACCCATTCCAGGGCTTTGACGGTTCCTAGATTCGAAACACTGATTTTAAGCAATTTCCTAAACGGTTCATGCCAATTTACTTCTATGTGCCCAACGTTTTACTCTGATGAGCTTTTTCAGAGGAGGGGGAGGAAGGGTTGGGTTGTGGTGGGAGTCGCCAAAAGTCCCCCTCAGTGAAACATGACCCACCGTGACCACGCCACTGCCTAGATCCCACGCCGATGTATATTTGACTCTCCAACTTCAAAAACGTTCCGGTGCAGTTAATTAGTCTATACTATGACAAAATTGCAGTGACAGAAAAATTTGGCTCAAGTAAAAGCAGTACCAGTCTACTGTGAATCACTTCGCTCGAATTCCAGGTGGTAGTGAATTCAAGTTACTAACAGACTAACAACAGAACAAGCAAGTCATGAGTCGCTGGCTCGCGTACTAACTAACTGGTTTCTGCATGACTGTCTAATTTGATCAATTTATCTCGATATTCTGATAGGAACATTAACTTGTTAAAACAATAAGCAGTATACATGGACATACGGTGGGTGAATATCTGAATATATAAACAGATTTTGGCCACCATCGAATCAACACCAAACTTGAGAACGAATTCATGATATCCTCGATCTCGTATATGCTGACCCAGCAGATGCACCCATGATTGTTAAAGTACCCACGATAGTAAGCCAATAAGGAACTGCTTGGTAAAATATCAGCTGAAGCAGAAAAGAAACTATGATTGTATTTGTCTGCAGAATTGAAACCGGAAAAGTTTCAATAAGTGACATGGCTACAAAAAGCAAAAGGTTTCCGATAAATCCAAATACACCAACATTCGTAACAAATAAGCGTTCCATTATACATGCTGGATACTCCCACTTTTGGAACGTTGTACAAATAATAATGGAAAAGATGGCGGCAAATAGTGAATAGAAGAAGTATGTTACAAAAGGTGGAAAACCTTTGCGCGCAGCAGAACGTGCACACATATTAACAAGTCCGGCTAAAATGCTGTAGATTACCATACATATCGCCCCGATAAAATTGGTATCAGTGAGTATTTCATGATCCGTCTTGAATATAAAAGGCGGTCGTGCAATCACAACAACCCCAATGAAAGAGAAAGCGCATAATATTCCATCTATCCATGTGAATGATTCCTTGAGAAATATCCTTGCAAACACTCCGGCAAATATAGGAATTGTCGCAGTTATTGCAGTAGCGTCCCCTATATTGATATTTCGCAAGCCAAAACTTAAGCAAATTAAACCGCAACATTCTAAAAATCCAAAAGCGCAAAAGAATATAAAATTCATACGTGATAATTTCAGTCTATGTTTGGAGTATATCAACAACGGAAGCGAGTAAATTGGAAATAAAATCAAGCCAATCGTAGATACTTCGATAGGGTGTAATGTCTCAGACGCATATTTTGAAAAAAGATTCCTCCACGCTAAAAAGCAAGTCGCTGTCAATGTAAGTAAGTATCCTCTTATGCTGACGAATCTTTCGGTGACATGCGCTCCCTCGTTGTTGTCCACATCGTCGATGTTGGTGGACTGAGTTCCTTCATTAATACAGTCACTGCTTAAATTATGCAAACTTATTTTGCCATAAATGTTGCCAACAGCGTTCGCAGAATCTGCAGTAAGCTCCATTTGTTGAAAGAACATCAACTGAAAATAATTAAAAACAAGAAAATTTTACAGATTCAACGGCATTTTGCCAGTAAAAATGGATTAAACTTATTTAAAGTGGTCATTACCAGGACATGGTCATGACAATGCCAATACCACGGATATGCTTAAGTAACATGTCCCTTGGGCAGTGGGGGATTTATCCTAAAGTTTTCTTAAAAGTGACTTATCTTTTGATAAGTGACTCATCAAGGATTCACTAATCAAGTTTTGAGCCT
Source organism: Chiridota heheva (assembly GCA_020152595.1). Classification (NCBI taxonomy): domain Eukaryota; kingdom Metazoa; phylum Echinodermata; class Holothuroidea; order Apodida; family Chiridotidae; genus Chiridota; species Chiridota heheva. Next base: position 1,256,326 of record JAIGNY010002416.1, on the reverse strand, counting down.
TTTCGGCCGAAGTTAGAAAGCAGTATAACACCTATCAGCTCTTATGGTGAAATACTGCAACAAGCATTTCCTAAAGGTGATTTCAACAATTTTCTATATCGACTGTTCCGACATGTCCGATATCCCACCCCGTACCTAAAGAGTATAATTGCATGTTGCAGTTTGTTGTTTCAATGACCTTTTTAAATTAGCAAACCTGTGAAACGTATATTGTATTATATTTTCTGGTAGACAATCCGGTACACACCTCTAGTCGGGAAACTGACCTCAAGCTTCTCCTGTTTAGGAGATCTAGACGTGCGCAGCTAAACCACTTAAAAAAAATATAAAAAAAAACTTCTCCGTAGTCAGGTAGTCTATTATGTAGTCGCATTTTGTGTTGGTTATTTAAAATGCATTGTTTTCTACAAAACTTGTGTAACATGCGACCTTTCACAAGAAACCAAGGACATTCCAGCGGGTAACGAAAATTGTGCAATAACACTGTCATTCAATAAGTGGGTGGCGCAGCTCCATAAAATTTCAAGATGATCTCATAGATTGATTGACTCTTACTGATTTTTCTCGAATTAGAACATTGTGACAATATTTCTTAAAATAGTCATTCAGTTACGCCCTGCCAGTACGCCTATTTATACAATTATGACGTACTAGAGGTCTATACAAGATACTGTTTTCAAGAGCTTTTATCAATTTACAATTAACTGTGTCTTATTCTCTTACATCGAGAATTATTTGCCTTTATTCAGTGAGTGGATATTTATCATACGGTCACTTGAATATCGTGACTTCTGCTTGAGGATTATTACACTCAGATATCACTTTTGCCTTTGTATCGTCCCATAAATACATTTAGAAGTAGCCCCCTCCGTGCTGGTAACGTCACTTCCGGGTGTTAATTTTGCCTATTGATCACGTGAAATATTCGATGTTATCAATCACACAAGCACCGGACCGAACATAGGAGCCTACGGGTGTTATCGTTAACATCACAGATTTCTCAGAATCAATAAGGAAAGTTGGAAAGCGGAAGTGACGTTACCAGCACGGCGGCGTTTACTTATGAATTCATTTATGGGACGATTCCTTTCCTTTAAATTTAAACTGTCGGCCGATATAAATCTTAAAGTGCACCTATATAGCTGTTATAAAAGTCTTTTAATGAACTTATAAATCCTACGGACTTTGAGAGAGAAATCATCGCATCAATATTATTACAGACCGTTTCCCGGAACTGGATCATCATTGTGGAAAACTAAAGGACTCTGCCCAAAAAGCTTGGAAGCTCTTTGCTCTGCCTAAATACCAACCGTCGCCCAAAGAGAGACCAGACAGATAGCTCATCATCTTTACTATCACAGTCTGCCAGTATCAGGTTAGGATATGCAGGTAGGCTAACTTCAAAATTATTGTATGTAAATATTTTATACAAAGAAAACTTTGGAATTTTGAAAACACCAGATTCAATTTCAAAGATCTTGATTTTATCTTTTGGCATTCTTCTGTTACTTTTCTATTTTTAGGTCCGTAACATTTGACAATATAACTAGAACATCAATGATGTAGTAGCTCAACATATATTTTGGGGTGGGTATATAAGCCTGTTTTTGTTGTTGGGTAGTTAACAGTTCGGACGCTTCTTTGACATTAATTGAGGGGCACTTTTATTTAAAAAAAGGGGCTCTTTTGTCAGTTTTTGAAAAAGTGGAGAAATCTTTCCTCCTCGCCCCATGGTTCCTACTTGTATGGTTTGAGCATAGGCGGGATTTGAAGGGGGCAAGGGAGCACTTTCCCAACCCTTACTATTTGTCCAAATGGATACTTTTGTATGATGATGTCTTGTATTTGAGCGTGATTTTGTAATCCCCCTCCCACCTCGCACACACACACACACTTTTGATTTTCCCCCACTTTACGCAATACCGCTTATAGGTTTGAGATTGGGAAGCCAGAACCAATGTTGACAATTACCCATCGAGCGAATAGGTAAAAGCTTCTTTTGAAAATTGCTGCTTACAAAATTATTCCGGGCATGCCACGGCCCTGGGTGTCGGTGCCTGTGGTAAAATGACATGCTTTGAATGTGTCAAATAAACACTAAATGTATATAGCAATTTCTATATATTATGTAATATTTGTGAGAGTGGATTTCTATTTGTTTATAAGCTTTAAGAATGACCTAGAATAATATCATATAAGTTCCAAAAGGGCGCATCCAGCTCAGTCCGGCCTCAACTTTCAAAACTTAAAGGGCACCTCCTGCCTGGTCGTCCATCAACTTTCAAAAGGGTACTTCTGCTCTCCTTACTTTAGGGCAAGGGGTAGTGCCTCGCCCCCTTGCCGCCGCCGCGGTTCCGACAGCGCTGCAAAGCGCCAAAATCCACACGGGCCTCCAAGACTCTAGTTGCCCCACTGCGTAATGAGCTTTAAATATCATTTGAATATGTGAACACTTTTTTTTTCTTCAAGTAAGTACACAAACTTGAGCCTCAACAGCAATATGATGCAAATTTTTAATAACAAAGTTTCCTTTTGAGGGAAATTGAAATCATAAACAGACATACTATCAGCAAAATACCGTACTGTATGTATAAAACCAAGATGGATTTAACATCCTTGAAATAAGACATTATGGCATATTTTCCTCATATTTGCTAATATATTAGCCATTTTTGAGCAAATAATTAATCATCGCATTTAATGAATCACAATTAATCATTAATAGCATCACACAAATACACTTCCAAGTGGCGATCATTACACGAAATATAGCTAAAAGATTTTATTAATTTCTTTTGAAGTCCTCTTTCATATAAGATGGGACTTACTTGACCCCTTAACTAATCAGGGATCTTAGTAAACCTGAACTTTTTTTTAGCAAACCGTCCAATCTTTTGTGCTCACTTTCCTTGCACTCTTAAGCTGAATTTATCACAGATTACCTAGTGATTTTACGCATCATTTATTAGATCTATTTTCTGTACGCAAACAAAGAACTTCTTGTGAAGAGCCAAATAGTCTTACTGCAGGAGCTGTTACTTTAAGCTCCCTGGCTATTAACATTCTGGTGATTTTAATGACTGAAAATGTATAGCCTGAGTTAATCAATTGCGCTATATGGATATACAGTCCGGGTGAATCCCTGGAAGGAGTCTTTCACGCTAAACCCTAATAACATGGTTTAAGCATTGCGCAATTCAGCAACCAGTCGACGGTTAAAACATAAGAATCGCTCATGCAGCCCAACACGCTATCTTCAATTCGGTCTAATTCAATGTAGGCGCGGCCCTATGTGATTGACAGTTTAACGTGACTGCATGAGTGTGCGATTGCGCATCGATGCCATAGACCCTGCTGACTGACTGACATCGAAAAGAATAAACATCGCAATTTGTATCTTGAATTTAACTGTTAGATATAATACTAGCCGGACATCAGGTTGTGCTGCTACAGTGTAGTAAGTGCTGAAATAAACAGTAACGTTAGGTCCTAGGCTAACTAACGTTAAGTTTCGTTAGGATACCTTCAATGTTCAGAACATTTAAGGCGAAAGTCATAAAGAAACTGATATTTCACCACCATCAATGTGATTTAAATGAGTGCGTTATCCAAAAAGTTACGAAATTAACAACAAAATTCACGCGAAGAACAAATTAAACGTAAGAAAGCACATGAAAATATCCCTTTCAATTCAAGTTACCGAACGCTGAGACAAGATAATATGGACGCTAGGAAGCTACTTTATTTTATCCGGACAACGCGGCGCGGATGTTAGCCAGTTAGCACAGATCATAATTAATTTGCAACAAATCACGCGGATCGAACAGAGGTTATCCCATTTGTTTACTCTTTTCTCGAAAACGGATCAGTCAACATGTAAAAAGGTACTGGATAAAAGTTGGCTAACATGTTTCCCCATAATTCTATATACCACTCATTCTTCAGCAAACGCCAACGAAGTTCACAAAATGATTTGACTTCGTCACTCTGTGCAAAGTGTAATGGCGAAGGAACTTGCATGGTGGGTAATGGCCATGGGCGTAGGAGCCCAATTTGATTTTGGGGGGCTGTAACGACTTGCCCGAAAAATATAGGCCTAACCCCACAATTTTCAACATGTTAATGTACATATCATAATAGCAGTGGCGTAACTAGGGTTCTGGGGGCCGGGGCGAGAGGTATACTGCGGGCCCCTTGGTATCAAGTGGGTAAAATTATTATAAAAACAACTACGCTACACGCCACCTTGGTAGCGTATGAAGAAAAATTGGAAAAATGCCTCCCAGACTGCAGGAAATGGCTTTAAAATCGAAAAAAAAGTTAAATATTTTCCCTTGATTTTATAGGTGTTGCTCAAATTGTTATTAATTTACAAAAATGGAATACAAGTGTTTTTACAAGCTGATTTTGGCCCAGACACTAAATTTTCATCTCATGGGAACCAAAGGTGCAGGAGTCGGACTCTAACTATTTTGTGGGGGCCTGCTGCCTGCGGGCACCCTTGGGCCCGGCTCAGGCGGTTTCCCCCGGCCACCCCCCTCTCCCCTCCCCCTGTAGTTACGCCACTGTCATATAGGCATGCATCGGTTATTACATTGCATGCTAATTACATACAATCATTTGCCGTGTTACCCTTCCATATTGGTTATAATTTTTGTGGAAGTCGATACAATAATAATGATGATAATAATAATATAAATTTAACTATTAAAAAACACACTGGTGAATTACCGAATATATAGGTGCTGGTGCAATTCAAATCACCAGGCATTTCATTCACGAAAATTCCCCTCAAACAGTTGTGCATATTATGCATGACTGGTTGAATTGTTTAGCTGTAAAAAAAGTTTTCAATAAAAGTAAGAATTTCTGCCCCGCCTGCTTCCAAAAATATTTATAATGCCTTCCATTTTTTCAAGATGCATTATTCTGTCCGTAAACTCTCGTTCAATGTTCAGAATTGCAAGGTTGATCTCCGTTGTCTTAAAAAGTTCTAATTGTTAAACTTTATTTTTACTAAATTGATCATAAAACCTTCCTAAAATCGGGTGCAATTTAAGTTCGACCTCTCTGCGTTCGATGTTGAAGTAGCAAACTAATTGATATGACTATAAGCTTTCCAACAAGGGCGTGAAATTAGGCACTGATTTTAGGCCTTAAGTGACCGCCGGCCGATAAAATTACCTTGTGGAAATTAGTGGGATGAAGAATTCAACCCATTGGTTTAACACCCCTTCTTTTGAAATCGCGGACCACTGTTTTTAAGTACTCTTTTTTGCTAATTCGCGGTCTGCGTTTGTTGTGGAAATTTCTCCCCTTTTTCGCGATTTTCATAACGCGGACACGTACCAACGCTTTATGTTAAGTGCCACCGCCAGGGTAGGTGCCCGAAAAATTATCAGAATATTGCCCGAATTTTCACAAAATATTTTGTTGGGGGGTGCAGCCCCTCCAGCCACCCCCCCCCTCCCGCCTCCTACGCCTGTGGTAATGGCTGCCCCCATGGCCTAAGAAAACCCTCCTTCAAGGGGTTTTATCGAGGTCTAAAAGAGGGATTCACCCGAACTGATATATAATCCATTCAGGCTATTTTAGTTTTAAAGCTTTAGTTTTTAAGCGCAAGTTATAGCCCAAACGAGCTATCAACTACGAGTGCTATACCTCAATTTGGCTATAGTGTAGGACAAATCCCAAACGGGAAATTATCACCCAATTGGCACATGAAAGCAGCGTTCTTTATTCTTAAGAAATTTTCACTGGACCTTCCGAGTCTATGTTATCATATACTCTAAATTCATTCAGAGTGAAAACCGATTTTTAGAGTCAATTTTTGGTGAGATTTGGAATGCAAAATTCTTTAAAACTACGCACTAATACAAAGTGTTGTTGCATCCATGGACCGATCTATTTAAGACAAACATGACAACACAGCAAAAGATTCGATAAACGCTGCAGAAATCTGAACGTATCCAAGCAAAAATCTGGATTTTGGGCTAGCCTTGCTTAACCTCAAAATCCCTTAAAGAGATGTTGAGCTAAAAATGTGATCTAACTTTAAGTGCCATTTGTGTTAAATGTAATTCAGAAATATTTCTCGAAGCAAATTTCAAAATGCTTTATTTCGGAAAATTTGTACTCAGGACTTGAACTTGACATTTACAAAACTGCAATTTAGGCCAACATCAAGTGGCAGCGCAGTGCCGTCGCTACAGCGGGGAACGGAGGGACTCGGTTCCAGTCACTGGCATGGTCATTTCCCAATTGTCCAAATCCGAGGAGGAAAATCAGGGAGGGGGTTTAACCTATACAATCTTAGGACCAGGTTGATTTAGATGGAAGTTTTGTCAGATATTTGGATTATCTGACACACAGCCAATACTGGATAATTTCATACGTCTGAACCGGCCTGAAGTCTACAAAGATGAATCAGAGAGTGAGCTCTTTCGAAGAGAGATATATTTTCCTTTGCATACTCGATTCTTACCAATATCGACAAAATATTTTCTGGAAATACTGATAGTCAATGCCATAGCATTGCTCTTACGTCATCTTGAGTGTCTAAAGTTGACAAAATAACGAAATACTGCAAAATGAATAAAGGTCATGATCTTTCGGCAACAAAACAACCTCTTTTGTAAATCTTTGTGATTACTGCAAGACATGCATGAAGCACTTATGGTGAATAGAAATTGAGCCAATGTTTACCCTCATTGCTCGAATTATCTGATTATTTGAGAAGATGGGCTACACGTTTTGTATTTCGACTATCAGTTTCAAATTACTTATCTCTTAACAACTCCCTGGTTCCAAATACCAGGTCCCTGATTCACCAACTCCCTGGTGATATTATTAAGATAATCCTTACAATCATTACAAGATGTGAATGTTAAAGGTTTACCTATACTTTTCTATGGTAATCCTGAGAATTAAAAATAGAACGGGGGTAAATGCAAGCGAACACGAGGGAGTAGTCCATATAGTCAGAGCAGTCTTAACAACATTGTAGGCTCTGGGCAAAGCAATGTACTGGAGCCCCAAACCACCCACCCTCTAAAAGCAAGAGTTAATCAACACAAACGTTTGCGACATTTTTTTGCACAGTATTGTTGTATAATTGGTTGGAAGCAGAGGCGTAGGAAGTGAGGCAATGAAAAAAGCTGCCCCCTCTGACTATCTGATGAGAGGATTTCACCTGCTTAATTGCATAATTTCTACCCATTTGGTAGGTGAACTTGGGAAATTATTAAGATAAATTTGGTAAACTTGAATACAAATTTGGTTAAAATGTTGGAATTAGTGGAGACATTTGGCAAAAATTTCCCGAAAATTAAAGAACATTTACCGAAAATGAAGGGAATTTCCCAAACTTTAAAGGAGAGTTAGGAGATACGTTTCATGGAAACTCCTGGAAGGTCACCCTTCCTATGCCCCTGGTTGGAAGTCAACGTTTTACAGGATGAAGTCATTTATCATGCACGCGAGGGAAAGCCGCTTCTCGGTCCCATTGTCAGATTGTGCTGCGAAGCTGATGTTTTAATATTAGTTAATGACTTGAAAATGAGCATTTCCCCGTGCAGTTATTCACCATAATAAAATAGCAAAATGATGCCGCAATCCAGTGGCGTAGCTAGGATTTCCATATTGGATAGGGTGGGGACAGTGGTGTAGAGCTAAATTGTGAGCCATTGGGGCTCTTTCCCCAAAAGTTATCGACATGCAACAATGCGTTATCTGCTCCGAAATGTGCGGTTATCAAATATAGCTAGGGGCTGCCCCCCCCTTTTACCCTTCAAAAATAGCTTGGGGCTCAGCCCCCATGATCCCCGTTTCTACACCACTGGGTGGGGGCTAGTTATTGAAGTGAACCAACAAGATGTATGGACATGTCGAGCGAAACGACTAACGGGTGGAGTCCATGTTCTCCTGCTTTGGGTTCTGGGGCCTGGTGGAGTCCAGAGATAAGGCCCGGCGGGCGGGTCTATTGCACGAAAATAAACGATATTGAAGAAAATAATCTTCAAAATCGAAACAATCTATCCAAAATGAAGGAAATTTCCCGAATATCGAAAGAGATTTTTTTTAAATTGGACAGGTTTCCCGATTAACTTAGTTTAATTGAACAGTGAAATTTTTCCACTTGGTAACTGGAAAAATTTGTGGGTTCTTGCCGTTCTTTTAGTCTGTTCTGAAGTTCATTTTACTTTTAAAAGAACTTACTCTTCAACACTTAAATTATGCATGTCTGATTGTTGAGACTATTCGGGTATATTCCACGTGTACACACAATAATAGAATATAAAAAATGAAAGAAAGGATCAATAATTTGATGCCCAATTTGTGTGATCGCTACAAATTTTGGTCACAGAAATTTTGATACTCTATTCTTGGGACCCCTAAAATCGTGGGCCCCAGGGCAATTGCCCACGTGTCCCTGCATTAAGACGGCCCTGCGTAGCAAGTTTTTAGCAACTACAAAAAGTTGTTAGATTGCTCCAGGCTGGGAGGTATGAAACTTGGTCAGAAAATTTGTTATTTTTGATTCTATTATACAGATAAATGAAACAACGAATATGTCAGACTTTTGTCTTGTTTAAGGCGTGTGCTAAATGTAACGATTTACTTTCCCGTATACCTTTAATTGTTCGAAGGAAGCTAGACAGGGCTGTAATTTATCATCACCGATTTTATTTTATCTCTTTTTAAATGACATTGAATTTACACCGCTAAGTGTAGCGGGGATATTTACGAGAGTTTTACTTACCTTCCATGCTATAAATATGCAATCTGGTCACATGACCTGATTCTAAGGCACTTCTAACCGACCTTAAAAAGGTAGTTACCAGCCCAGTCCTGACCTCCATATATCCTTGACCTCCATATAACCTCTACTAACCCTCACTTAACATTTCACCAAGGCCTGAACGAGAGGGGAGGCGGGCCGGGATGCATGGATGGTCACTAGGTATAACTCTCGTAAATATCGCCGCTACGCTTAGCGGTGTTAATTTACTTCGAGTTATACCTTACCTTCCACGCTATAAATATGCAATCAGATTGCAACCGAGGATAGGAAGGAAGGGAGTTCAGGTCGCGGCACAATTTTCTAAAGGCTGGTACTAAAACTCTCACTAATCTTATCCCGCTAAAAAGACGAAATTCCTTCTCCTCTTAAGGATGAAAGATCTCAGAGTGGGAAGTACTAAAACATAGTAAACCACTTCTAGTTACAGTCAAACCGAACAAGGCACTATTCGTTAACAGTAACTGAGGCAAACATCGCATGAACCTGAGTTAGAAACTCGGGAAAACATGCCAACCGGAAGAGCGTTTGGACACTATATAAATATCATAGTAGTGTTTACAATAACGCCACAAAACGCACCGGGTTCGTCCACGAGATGAAACCGGCTAGTTAAATACGATTGGGAACGAAGCGTGTACTAGCTAAAGCGATTTGAAGAATTCCCGAACCGGGGACAAATTCGTTAGCGCGTAACTGCATACAGATAATAGCTAAAGTTAGTGGAATAACACGAACTTCGCAAAGTAAGTCAGGCAAAAAACAAGGGGAAAAAACCCGCGATATGCGTTTTCCCGAACGGCAGCACGAGAAATCCCGTTAAGGGGCTAAGCCTTGAACCCATCGAACCTATCTGGAAAACCTCGGTGGATGGCTGCAAGCTATCCTAGAGCCCCTGACTGAACGAAGTCTGAGAGAGGGCCCCCTCCAAAACGGGGAGGGGTGAACAACTCTTCAGAAAGGCCTTGCTACGTTGAAGATCGGCGGACAAAGGCCACACCGTCAAACGAAGTGCTCTGGGACTGTGATGCAGTTTGCCGGAGCCTGGGAAAAAGACAAAAGTCGTCCCTGACCCAAGGCTCGTACGGGAAGCCTGCAAGGTCTTGAGCAGATGAGGGGACCGCAGTTGGCCGGGCCAAGTGGGCGCTATCGGTCGTGCGTCGCCTTGCTTAGCATACTCGGTACTAGCGTGAAAGGCGGAAAACGTAACTCACATAGTGAGTCCCTTTGAAAGTAAATGCGTCGACCCCGAAACCCGCGGGTAAGGAGATAGGACGCAAAGAATCGATAGCTAACGATCGTCCACGGATGCGGACGACCTGCGTCTGGGAGACCGAATAAGGTCCTGATCGCTCTGGTCACCTATAGGAAGCACGCCCTTCCTGTGGGGGTTCCACTGAAGCGAGACGATTGTGATCATGTTCTCGTAGTCCGTGGTGAGCGGCCTTAAGGCTGGCATAGTTCGTCATGCGCCGAGACGAGAGGAAGGATTCCAGAAACTCTTGAAGTCCGTTCCTATCTGTCCGAAAAGGAGACCACAACAGTGGTGTAAAGTCGGCGCGAATCTGAAGTACCTTGCTAAGCACTAGCGGTAAAAGGTGAAAAATTCCCGGCCAACTTTCTGTGAAAAAGGCCAAGTACCTGTCAAAGTTTCTGTCATAGGGGGTCACATGAAATAAGCCCCTACCTCGACCAAGATCGTGCATCCGTCGGCACTGACGGTGAAAGTCTGACGGGTGAAAACTTCGTTCCTCACAACAGGTGGGAGCGTTCGCACCACCACCAAACGGGGGTGGCCACCGACTAAACGTGTAAAGCGGAGGTACTGAATGAGACCATCTTCAGCCCGAGGGTAGACTTCAACATTGTCCTCTCCATGACTCGCCAAGTCTAAGGGTGTCGAAAATACACATCGGTCGCTGATGGCCGGTTGTGTGTGAGAGGCAACAATCTCTCCTCCGCGGCCTGTGTGTCCCAAGACGGAAGTCTGGACGTAAAGAGGTCCATGAAGGAAGGAAACGTCCTCCCATGGATGGAATTAAAATTCTTCCCATTAAAGCTTTCAGCTTCTTTATCTGTTCCTATTCCGGGACCTGCTCCGTTGTGGAGAGAACCGGGGGAGAGAAATAAGCGAAATGCCGAACGTCGGCGAAATGCCGTTGAGCGGCAAGAGTCATTCAGGCTGATAGCACTGATAAGTTAATTCTAACTTAGGGTTAAAGTACGTCGTACACTTTACGGGTTGTTAACTCTGTAAAAAACTCGTACAACAGCGGAGCTGTGGAGCCCCGGTGATTGAGGAGCAACGTGGCAGATAAGACTGCTGACCCTGCGCAAAGTTTGTTTAAACTTTACTGAACTAAACCAATGGCTAACGAATTAAAAAGCAGGCCTGGAATATAAACGTATACAAAACGGGCTGCTAACCGTGTAAGGCTATGTAGTTGCGAGACGGTTTTGGGTCGTAAGACCGCGGGGCCGTAAGTCATTGTCTACGGTTCCGAAGCGGTGTCTGAAAACTGTAGCAGTTTCGGAACCGCGTAGCCCTAGGCCACTCCTATCAACAGCGAAACTTGTCTATGAACTTGATTGGAAAAGGCGTTAACGTACGACGTACAGTTACAACCTTGGATCTGCGGAGCCTATGGCTACGGATGTGGAGAAAACTAATACTGTATGTCTGTTCGGGTAGTTAAGTAACAGGCCGTAAAACCGCAAGCCGCGTTGAATTGCTTTAAGAAGGTGTTAAAGTATAGTATGAACTATACGTGCCGTTGTTTTATAGCTATCCCGATCGTGTGATTGTCTACCAAAAGGCCACCTATGTCAAGGAAAGTTTCCTTCATAAAGTTAATTTTGACAGGGGGTTAAAGATACTGCGTCAACTGTATGAGTCGTTAACCCAAATACTGGGTTAGAAATCACGAAAGAGTTGACGTACTGTTTATACTACACGGGCCGTTAATTCCGTTAAACACCCTTCACCACGGAGCTGAGAAGCTCGTGGCTACGTAGGGGGGGGGGGGGACTAACGCCGTACTCAGTATGCGTCCCCATTAAGTAGTATAGAGCCGTTATGGATCTACAAAGGCGTCAACGTGACAAGTAAGTTCCACTAGCCGTCCGCCCAGTTTGCCTCTGTTCACCACGGAGCAACAAAGCTAGTGGCTACGCAAGGGGGGCAACTGGTACTGGTACGTGTCCCTAACGTAATAGCTATCAGTACAAAAGAACCGTCCGGGTCTACGATAGCGTTAACGTACTACATCTGTTACATGAGTCGTTACCTCAGTATACTTCTATATTCTGAGTATACTCAGTACGCGTTTCTCTTGGAATAGCTAAAAATATACTGGAGTCGTATGGGATACGGAGGAGTCCACGTGCTACGCAAGCTATACAGGCCGTAAACTCTGTTTGTTTCACTACGGAGCTAAGAAGCTGGTAGCTGCGTGGGAAAGGGGGAGGGGGAGCACCGTCGAACCCAGTACGTATCCCGGTAAGAATAACGGCCGCGGAACTCTGTAGCTCCTAGATACTGGTCGCTTACCACACAGTTGCGCTGCTGGTGTATGCCGTTAACTCCATTTGTATCTGTTCACCACGGAGCAGCGTAGCCGGTGGCTACGTGTGAGGGACTGTCGTCGAACGCTATACGCGTCCCGGTAAGAATGACGACCGCGGAACTCTGTAGCACGTGGCTATCGGTCGCATTATCTTGAAGTTGTGTTACCCGGGTTTATCGTACGTTATTTCGTGTTGGTCCTGTGGGAACCGTAACGGCCCATTCACCAGAGCCGTGTAAGGCTAGGCTCTGAGAGCATGAGGGCCCATACAGGGCCGCATAACCGAGCCGTAAGGGCTTGTAGAGTGTAGCTACTGAACTGTATGGACCTGTAAAGCCGTGTCCCGGACTCGTAAACTCATGTCTTGGAGCCGTAGGGACCGGTACGGAGCCGTTCCGAGGGCCCGTAAAGTTGTAGTACTCCCAGGGTTACCGTACGTTGTACGTAAAACCGCGTTAATCTCTTTATAATTTGAGCGGAACGTCACGTTCAACGCGATTATATTCAGTGTAGTTCGGACGGTCGTGGAACTACGTAATACGGAGAAAATAGCTTTCGTGATGCTATGCCTCTCGTGGAGATGGTTTCTGATCACCTGACCCCTAAGCTTCGTAACCTAAGGAAGCGCTTACACGCGACGCATCGCGGGGCATCCTGGGCGCGTAACGCACCGACACTCGGGGACCTGTCCTCCGTGTCCATGATATTGATGAAAAATATTGCGGAAGTGTAACATTCAACGCGGAAAATCTCACTGAGGCAGTTCGCACGACCGCGGAACTGCGTAGCTAATGGCTACAGAAACAAGAAGAAATAAGCTCTCGTGATGCTATACTTCTTGTGAAGATTGTCACTTATCACCTGACCACGTAGCTAGCAGGTCTATTTTCGGGTCTATCGTACGGTGTGCGTTATTTCGCTACAAAACTCTGGAGCCGTATGGACCCGTTCACCGAAGCCGTACGGTTTAGAGAAGCGTTTACACGCGACACATCGCGGGCCATCTTGGGTGCGTAACGCACCGACACTCGGGGACCTGTCCTCCGTGTTCATGATTTTGGTGAAAAAAAATTGCTGAAGTGTAACGTTTAACGCAGACAATCTTATTAATGGCGTTCACAGGGCCGTGGAACTGCGTAACTAATGGCTACGGGAGCAAGAAGAAAATAGCTCTCTTGGTGCTATACTTCTTGCGAAGATTATCACTTGTCACCAGACCACGTAGCTTCGTACCTAGTGGGTGTATTTTCGGGTTAATCGTACGGTGTACGTTATCCCGTTACAAAACTATGGAGCCGTACGGACCCATTCACCGGAGCCGTATGGAGCCGTGGGCCACGGAGCCATACGGCCGTCCAACGGATCCGTAATTACGGGCCGTGGAGCCGTCCAATGGGCCCGTACGGACTCGTAAAGACGGGCCGTGGAGCCGTCCAATGGACCCATACGGACCCGTAAGCACGGGCCGTGGAGCCGTCCAATGGGCCCGTACGGACTTGTAAACACGGGCCGTGGAGCCATCCAATGGACCCGTACGGACCAGTAAACACGGGCCGAGGAGCCGTCCAATGGGCCCGTACGGACTCGTAAACACGGGTGGTGGAGCCGTCCAATGAGCCCGTACGGACTCGTAAACAAATTTGCGTATTTCCACAAAAATCTTTAAAAAGCTGTAAAATGACATTCTTAACTGATTTTGAAGATTTTGTTGGCTGTCTTCATGTTTTTTAGTGGATTTGAAATCACTATAGCTAGTGTTGCCTCAACGTGTCCATGTATCTTTAAGAATTAAAACATAACATTGAATTCAGAATTTCAGATCAGAATACAGAACAGTTGGACATACCTTGAATTTAGTCGTCGCACTGTGGGAGTTGTGTGTGGAAAGAATTCATGAAGCTGTTGAAAAAGTTATTAAGAAAAAAGGAAATTTCAATTGCCTTATATACTAACTAGTTTAGTGGCTTCAGGAAGCTTAGTGGCTAATTATGATAATAAAGGTACAAGGAAGTTTAGCGCTTTGAGGCCTTTTGAGGCCTTTTGCGCTTTGAGGCCTTTTGAGGCCTTTTGCAAAAAAAAAAAAAAAAAGATTTGGAAAGTGTGTTGAAAAGGCAACTTACAGTGTAAAGTGTGATTTCATACAGTAGCTGTAGATTCAATGTAATTAAAAATGCATTTTTGATTTTTATTTCATTTGGAATGTAATGTACATAAGCAGATGGACAAATCTTGGTCTTCCAAATGGCATGTTATACCCCATCTCACTAATTAACCAAAAATGTTTCCAATAATTTAGAAACGGACAATCAATGTTCAAAGCATACATCTGCTGCAACCTTCCCACACACAACCCAACCTTCCATTCCAATACCAACTTTTTCCTCAATTACCCACCCTTCACTCCAATACACTTTTTAATTCACCACAGGGTTTCAATCTAGATATGATCATGAGATATTGTGCTTAAAACTTGATGTCACATATTTGCACTTTCTTTGACACAGTCATGAATGGTTGGATGCTAGGAGCCTCCTTAATCCTAAACAACATATCGCAACTTGTGCCTACCTTGTCATGACACCAAATGTGAAGTTAGAAACGACCACTGCAGTTTTCTTAAAGGAGACATAAAGTCTGACATAACCTTTATTTCATATGATAGAATTCAAAATAACAAATTTTTCTGACCAAGTTTCATACCCCCTTAAGCAATCTAACACAATTGTTATAATTATTGAAAACTTTAATTCTACTACTAAATAGTACTATGTGAGCCGACATTTTGATTTCAAAACATGCAGATTATGATGTCTTCAGCCCAGTAGAATGTTAGAATGCTTTGTATTTCTTTATAATCTACCTTAAGATTTCTAGGTTATGAGGAAAAAACAACATTCTTATGTAAGGTTCAAGGGATTTTTTTGTGTACACATGAAATTAACAAAACATTCTGTTAAAACTTTGTGCCACATCATTTTGGAAAAAAAAAAAATTAATCACATTTATAAAGAAATACATTAAATTCTATACGTCCCTCCCTATTGGCAGATTGGGGAAATTACGTTATCATGCACAATATTTCAATACAGAATTGAACAAGATGGCAGCCCCCATGTGTCAACTTCAAACATGTATAACTTGAGATAGAACTAAGATTTTGATTTGCTGTTTTGGTAGTTGATTAAGATTTGTATTATCATACTAAATAATGATTGTATCAGACTTTGAGCACCTGCCTTCGGCCATTTTGGATAATAGTCCATAAGCGTTATGATATATCCGCTTGGGGTTGTTGGCTGGGCACCAATGATATCAAATCAAACCTCAGAAAAAGAAAGGAATGATGAAGAATAAATAATAACACTGATTTCCTGATTCAGATGGTTGTCTGTTCCATCTTGAAAGTTCTGGAATTTTTTTCAATTAATATCCCTATGAAATTATCTAGACAGTAAGTGATTCCCCACAAAAAAATTCATGCAAGGAAATGAAATAGTATGTACAGTAACTATAAAGCATGCATGAATCAAATTTCATACTTGATTAATTTAGGATAATTTTCAGCACATCTAAGATCCTTCTTGTGGCACGCGGTAACAGTTTGAAGTTGACCAAAGAGTTCTCAAGGATTAATATTCAGCAATTTAGCGTTCCACAAAGGGTTGTTATTGAGTAGAATGATTTACCTAAGAGAGGTAGTTATCTCCTACTCTTTTTGCAATTTGGAACACAACATTTCAATTTTTTTAACTCTGGGAATCTTTTTTTTTTCTTCTGTATTTTTCTGCTGTGGTGGTAAGTTTGGGCTTGTTATAGAGTGACTAATCATTCTTAGGCAATCTTGTTTTTTTTTATTGTTTTTTTATGTTACGTTAAGAAGAAAGTTGTAAATATTGTGCCAGAAAGATTAATCGAAAATTGCATAAAAGCAATAGAATTGTAATTTAAAAACAAATTATTACAAATCAGAGAGATGTGAGTGAAGGAATAACTGCAATAAGATTTACAATAAAGCCTGAGTTCTTGAAGTATTCCCATGCATATTTTACAAACATTTTTCTGGTTGGTGATTTCAAACTGGAATACATAAGCTACACATTGATGAAATTATGAATGAAATACAGCACTGTACTAGTTTCAGGAATTTTCAAATACTTGTGCACTGTTCTGTTCTTAACAATTCTTACAGTATGTAAAACCAAGGGCGTAGGAAGCGGAGGGCTGTGGGGATAGGGGGCTTTATTCCCTCAGTCAAAATTTAGGAGGGGCTAAACTATGCTTTAGCCCCCTTCCCCACACACACTTCTCATATACGAAAAACCCCTTATAAGACTTATTTATACCCACTTTAAATAATATAACTTTATAGGATATTGTCATATGTTCTAATTTCTTCAATTATGTTGATAAAAAAGGTAATGTAATTTTGATGGGGACTTTATTACTTTTTAGCACCCTCGTAATCATTTTGAGCTGATCAAAGCTGTATTAAACATTACATTTGCGTGCTACCGCAGATCCTGAGTGCGGGCAGGCAGCATACACAAATTTTCCCAGGAGTGTTTAGGGCAATTTGCGTTTATTCCGTTGAAAATTAGACAGTAATTTAGAAGGATTTTCAACTGATATCAATGCAAATTGTCCTAAACACTCCTGGAAAAAAAAAATAAATTACTGTGACACCTAATGTGTTTGTACCGTTGTACGTA
The DNA here is from genome assembly GCA_020152595.1 of Chiridota heheva. Taxonomy (NCBI): domain Eukaryota; kingdom Metazoa; phylum Echinodermata; class Holothuroidea; order Apodida; family Chiridotidae; genus Chiridota; species Chiridota heheva. The sequence goes on along the minus strand of JAIGNY010002416.1, from coordinate 1,239,251 downwards.
CATAACAAATTATACGTACCGTTGTACTTGCACGCATGTCTACTGCCGGCAAGTCTGTTAGAGTTTAAAAAGAAGATAACAAGAATGTCACTTGTTCATTCTTCTTTGGAAAAAAAGAGAAAAAAATGCCCAAAGCGCCAAACAGGCCCAAGAAACCATGCCAAAAACGAGGCTTCTGGGTGGGGATGGGGTCGAGGTCCTTGGAGAAATAGAGCTTCAGCCCCCCAAGAAGAAAAAAAACATCACTCTTTCTGTTCAAAACTGTTCGAGTCACTATTATTTTGAGATATAAATAAAGTGAAGAAAATGTTGTTAACTAACGTTAGGCCTACATTCAGACATTTATAATGAAAAAATAAAGCATTGTAAATTTTAAGCATTTCTTTGTATTCCTCGGCTAATGTGTATATTGGATAGGCCTACATGTTCATGAAGTTTTGATTTGTGGACTGATTTGTCTTTTTAATACGGAATATGTCTTTTCAGTTGTAACTGTGAACAAGTTTCACCGGCTGCAAAGCGGGTGGTGCTCTGGCATGTCTGGGCCTAGTTATTATACACATTCCTCAGTACAAGTTGACATTTGGATTGCCGTACAAGGGTTGTCAGAGATTAGGTATTAGGACTACTTTTCTTTCCGTAAAAATCGTCTTACGAGCTTTCCAAAGTACGGTCAAAGTTCAAAACGCTGCCATCGGGGCTATAACATTTTAGCAGGGCTAATATGTTTTAGATTATTTAAAGAAAAAATTAGGATAATACTTATAAAGTAGTACAATCATATAATCTAAACATTTCTTAATGTTTTATTTATTTGTTTTTGCTCACAGATTTTTATTTTATTTTAACAAAACTATTTTTGTTAGCGAAAAATCAACTTGCAGTTTAGTGGAACATTTTAAAACTTATTTGCTGACGTTGAATAATGTATTACAAACGTGTGGTGACTAAGAAAATGGTAATCAAACAGTGAATCTCGTAGACACTTTATCCCGTCTTGGTGTTAAATAGGTAAAGATTTTGGAAAAGTTTTTAAAAGGTGTATTATTTAGACTAATTGATATAAAAATATCCAGAAAGTAAGTTATTTTTCAATCATCAATTTGCTACGTGTGAATTTAAAAAACATAGGAATTGCAGCTAATAAATAACAACGGCAATCGTACGGCAATCCCAATGTCAACCCGTACTGAGGGATGTGTATGATAACTAGCCATCACCAACGTCAGCCATACTAAAACCAGAAAATGGCTGGCATCAGTCCGACGGCACTACTGAGAGTACTACTTTGACCTACCAATAAATTGAGCTAGCCCCTACCCAGTTTATCTTTTTCATTATTTGCATTGTATATTTAATGTTTTCAAATTTTAAATGCAGTTAGGCCTTGACGGACATTTAGGGGCGTAAATACTAGGGAGGGGTGAAAGGGAGGGGGTGACACCCTCAATTTTGAGAATTGTCAGTAAATCTGGTGTGACTATGTGGCCGGTAAAAAATACGAATTTTGATTATTAACTTTTTTAGAGGGAGGCAGTTATTATTCAAACTGTCAAATGGGATGGTATTAATTTGAGGCCATCGGTAAATTTTATATTTTAGACACCCCCCCCCCCCCCCCACCCTTCTTGCCATTCCTCCAGTCAAAATAGTCCACTAAAACGCCTGCGGTAAATTATCAGGAGCCTATTTGGTTGCTATGAAACACCTGCCAAATATCAAGTGTACAAATTTGGGACCGATAAGGTGGTGCTAGTGCTGTAGTGTGTCCTTCATGCACAGCATAAAGTTAGACTTTACCTATTTTAGTGATGACTGGCCATCGTACGGCAATCCCAATGTCAACCCGTACTGAGGAATGTGGATGATAAGTAGGTAAGGCCCCTAAGATTGGATCGGTGTGGAGATCGAGACATGTCTCCTCTGGTTGCTTTGATATATTGGCACGGAGGGACACGCTCAAAACCAAGTTTTTTGCGAACTTTTATCATTATATTAATACTTGTAAAATTTAAGGTCAAACGGATATTTTATTTACTGGTATAGTAAAATTCACAATTGAAAAATAGAAGATACTTGAATAGGTCCCTTGAATAAGTATATGCATGTGCAAAGAAATAATGATCATGACGCCAATACCACGAATCACACAAACACTGTATAGAACATTTTCACTTTTATTATACAAGCACAACACAGACCTTTCTTTTGTGGTGTCCGCCTTTATTTCCTTAAAGAATGAATAATCTGTTACAGAGAAATAATAAAAATATGGACAACCTATGCTAAGATAGTCCTTAAAATCACTGAAACTGAAAGGTGTGCGCATATAGATCACTTAAAATGACATTGACATTGATAGAGTATTGTACATATGTATTTATCTGTTTATATTTATGCCAGATAAAAATCATTGATTAGTGCTTCCATGAAGGAAAATACCCGATATTCGAACCTTTTCGGGAAAAAGACGGAAGCTAATACATTCACCAGCCATGTGCACGTACATTCAATGCATGGGCTTCTTCAATTTCGGGTAATATTGGGAAATATTGGAGTCAATTTCGGCAAATCCTTCATGTATTTTTGGAAATACTGGATTAAAATTTCAACCTCGAAGGAGGAGGGGGGGGGGGCAGGGGGAAGCTGCCCCTGAACGGATTACACCTTCCTGATTACATGCTTTCTGACCGGTTGGGAGGAGATTTTGAAAAATTTATTAACATAAAATTTAAAAATGTGCTACAATTATTAAATATCTTGGTTAAATTTCCCGAAAATCGACTAAAATTTTCCAACAACTGGCCTAAAATTTCCAAAAACTGGCCAAAAATTCCCGAAAATTCGCCAAACTTTCCCGAAAATTCGCTAAAATTTCCCTAAAAATCGCCAAGTTTCCAGAATTTGAGGAAAAGTTCCCAAAAATAAAGACAAATTCCCGAAATTGAAGGACAATTCCCGAAAATGAAGGAAATTTTTTGAAAATTATGAAAATCTCCTGTAAATTGAAGGGGATTTTCCGATTAACAGCATCTTTGATGGAAACTTAATTTACCAGTGCAATATGTTTCCACTTACCACCGAAATTTTGTGGAGTTTTTTTCCGCCTTGAGATACCCCAATTTGAAAGGCTGTCCAGAGGCATTACCCCTGGCCTGGCAGCAGGAACTTAACAATAGGGTGGGAAGGATGGGTAAACCCCACGGGTCCGAGCAAAAATCGAGATTTGAACAATGACATTTCGATATGTTTGTAAGATGGCACCGAACGCTAAATTCCCCACGGGTCCCCCAGACCTCTAGTTGCGCCACTGCCAGGCCTTTTTAATGAAGGGTCCTTCTGCTTCATTGATTCCAATAGATATTAATTTTGAACTATGACCAGCCATACCGTGTATTCACCGATTGTCATGCATATGTTTCTGTGCATGTAAGTTGTCCAGGGGTGGCGGAGCCGGGGGCTGGGGATTTCAGCCACCCCCTCTCCAAATAATTTTTGGTGAACATATGTTAACACGTTACCCGACCTAATTAGCCCTCCCCTCAATATTGTTATCACATGTCATCTGACCGCATCAGCCCCCTCCCAATATATTAAGGGTCATACTAGTTTTAGTCCGATCCCCCCCCCCTCACCCATGGACGACAATTTCAAAAGGGAAAATTTTTCATCCATTTGTTCCCCGAAAGCTTAAAAAAATGGGCTCTTTTTGGCTCCAATGACTATATGGACGACTTATTCCAAGGGATTATGTTTTTAATAAGGCATTTTTCCAAGGGGCTATATTTTTGGATCTAGCCTGGTCCAGTTGTCTCAAGTACTTCCAAGAATAACTTATTTCAAACATAATGCTGACAATATGATGATAAATCTTATAATTATATTAACATCGGCAGATACAAGTTAAAAATATTAGCACAAGGCCTACACTGTCACGACAGTTCTTTGCCAAATTTGAATCCGCCCAGACTATGACGTAGACACAGATGCTTTGACTTATTAAAAATAAATACAGCCGCAATTTGGACGATTCTCCAAATAGCAGACGCATTCTATAGACGCTCGATCATGACAGGAAAAATCACTTTTAGTGAAAATACTAGGCATCTGCACAGACAAATGTCAGGAGCTTAATGAAAAGTTATTGTGGTATGCTGTAGAAAACAGTCCAGATTTTAAACTTAACTTTAACAGCTAAGACTCGTGAGACCCCGTATTGCAGTGGTATGTACAACAAAAATAAGAATATGCCTAGGCCCCTCATACACGTTTTCCTCTTTGAAATCTAAGGTTCCAAATGTGTACTGAAATAATATTTTCATCGCAATTTTGTTGTTGTTCTCCTGACAGGTAATGTGATGAGTATTTTCTTTACTCTTTTGGTTTTATTTGTTTTGATTTATAACCTGACTTAATTTGATAATTGTATCACTTGTGGGCTGCTTTGAAACTTAACTCTAACACTTTTACTTGCACTTGTCTGCTTGTGGGCTGTATCTAAATTTCCAAGCTTAACTTCTGAGATTGTCATGCTGTTGTTAGAAAATGAGAAAAGGAAATGCTGGCGTTCCCCCATATCAACTTCTCCTCCTCTATCAATTTTTCAAAGAAATTCCATGTTTTTTCGAAAATGTTGGATGACCACAGGAGGTAATGACATGATTTGTCCGACTGTTGACTCAGTCTTTCACACCGGCAAGATGAAGTTTCCCTTTCTTGACTAACAGTATCTTCTCTTTCTAAAGTTATCTTCTCTGGAAAAAAGATAATAGCACGAGCCCATACACGCATGGCATGCTCTTTGTCTTTTCTGCGATTTGTTCGTGCTGCATGCTGATTTCTTAATTAAGAGATTTGTTTTGTGTTTCTGTTTTTCACTTTACTAAGAAAGAAGCTACCACATGTTCATCAATTAGATTTGAACACAAAGTTTCAAACACCTTACTTAACTGCATGCATGCAGTGAGCCGTTGCTCGTTTGCATTTTCATGAAGTCGGTTGTTTTTCAAATTTCATTTTGTTCTACCTCCATTCATTTCAAGTTGGAAATATGTATTTGTCATATTATTGCTCTACTGTTCCCTTCAGAAATCAAATGCAATTCATCGATATTCCTATTGCGCATCGGAATCTCAAAATCTGTGGATTTCTGGTTGGTATTACTAAAAGTTACTGCTTTGGGTCCATGGAATTTACCCACCATGTTGTTTTGCCTCAGCGGGTATACTGTTATGGTATTTGCCAAAGCTTGTGTAAAATCTAGGAGCGAAGCCCCCACAGCTCTGCGCTTTTCGTGATTTTGTTGGCAAAAAATTGTGTTAAATCTAGGGGCGAAGCTAAGACTCATGAGACCCCAAGGCAGACTCAAATTTTGGGCCTCTGTACCAGACAAATTCTGAAGAGGAAAAAATAAAAGACCATCAGCTTCTAAGTTTGTACCATTTTCGCCGGGTTTTAGCCGATTTTGCCCAACAAGTTATGTTTTTTATCAGTCATTTTTTTTAATTCCCTGAAAAATATGCTCAGATCAATTGTGGGGCCCGGCAATTTTGCCCCACCTTTATGCCCCCTTTCGTGATATCAAATGAAAAAAAAAATGGAGACACTGTCTTGGTGCCCTCTTTGTCCCTTTGAGAAAAGTCCTTGCTATATGGGAGGGCCCCTTTTAAGGAATTTTCACTGGCAGACTGGTCTCCAAACAATCAGAAATTCGTCACTTATTCATACAAATTCCCAGTTTGCAATTCAAGGGTGCACGGCACTCACACTTAACAGCGTGGGATCGATGGGTCCGCTTAAGGGCTCTTGGTGGGGTCCGGGGGTAGAAGTCCTCGGAAGCTCTGCGATTTGGGGCATTTTGTATATCCAAATGTTCCATTTTCATAACATATTTTCTATTTTCATTATACATTCATACGCCATCCACTCTACCAACTACTGGAGAAAAATAAGAAGAGAATAACTTGCTCTGGGTGTTGAGATACAAGATAAATACCTATCGACCTATAGAAAACTTGAACTGCAAATTGGGAAATTATTGACATGAAATTGAAAAATTAGGTAAAACTAAAGACAAATTTGGTTAAATTAAAAGAAAGATTTAGTTAAATTATAGAAATATTGGGTAAAATTGAAGAAAATTTAGCAATATTTCCCAGAAAGTGAAGAAAATTGAAGCATATTTCCCAAAAATGAGGGACATTGAAGAAAATATTCCCAAAATGAAGGAAGTTTCCCGAAATATGATAATTATCATAAAATCATCTGTGTGCCTCCAATGTATCACTTTAATACCTTTAATTTACCTTGTTTTTTTTTGACAAAAACGTTAAGTCTATTAGTATTACGCAAAACCATATAAAACAACAGTGAATATCATTGGTGGCACGTATGTAATTGGATGGGAGACCAAATCACTATGTAATGCTAATTAATTCAACGAATACTCAAACACAGGAAAATTGGAGACGATACCGTAGTCCTGCAGTCAAACATGAATAATATACATACAAATCCATGGCCTATGCTAGATACGTTTTGTAAACCAGTTTCCCAAACTCCTAAAAAAATAATGTGAGCTTAGCCATAGGCGGAATTTAATGGCCCCCTTCCTCCCCACACACACTTTTTTTCAGAATGTATATCTTTCGTAAGGTAATTTTTTGCATCTTAGCATGATTTTGTGGTTTTCCACCCTCCCCACACTTTTGACTTTGCACCCCACTCTTTTGCTAGGCAAATCCCGCTAATGAGCTTAGCTACCAAACAACATATGATAATCTTTACCTCACAACTTTATATGAAACTCAAGGTGAGCATCAATTTTTTTGGAGACCAGTCATCCGATTTACCATCACCAGATCACGAGATCACATGGTCTCCAAATTTCGCCGGGTGGTCTACATTCTTGGTACCAAAAGAGGCCGTGCTATATGGTCCTGACTGGATCTCGTATAAATGGGTTTGAAAAGAGGTGGGTCTAATGTATACCAACTGTGGTGTAGCGGTTATCATACATGCCTACAGACCACGAGGCCCTGGTTTCAAGCCTGGGTTAAAAAGACACACCAGTGCACCACAACTGGTTATCAAAGGCCGTGGACATTGACTTGGGTTGTCGATGTTATGTCTGTCCGTATGTCGTATCTGTGTTCTCGTCCGGGTCGTATTAAGCGTTTCATGATAGCATTGTTACTATCATAATCGATACGCAGGCGACGACCCCGTCATTGTAATTGTGTGTTCACTCGTCGTCGTCGTCACCTCAAAACACGCTTTGCGCATGGCCTATACGCGTAGGTTGTAAAATCTCCACACATACCACACCGCGTACTCACAAAATCGCTCCGATTTTGATATAAACAAATTATTAATTGCAAATAAAATTGATGCAAGCCTTTTCTTCACGTTTTGAAAAGATTTTAGTAATACATAGTAAAAATCCAAAGATATATAATATGTTTTTATCGCGGTCACATCTATCTCACGACACTGTCAACGATTTTCGGTGAGTTGTCTAGTGGGTATGGGTCGTGAACATACACTGACAATTCACTGATTCACGTACCTGTGGACATGGTCGGACTAACTAGTTGAACCGGCCCGGGAAATTTTGATTTGACCGGCATAAGTAACCCCCCCCCCCTTCCTCCCGTCATTTCGATTTTGGATCGATGCCGATTTTTTTTTCTCTCTCTTTTTCTTCAAAATTGTACTCGTCGGGCAGTTTTCCTGTCGGAAAATAAGAGCTTGCACCCCCCCCCCCTACCATTCAAACCCATACACCCCTGTCTGCCGAGCCCCAGTAAAGTCTGGAACCCGGCCTTCTTCTTCTTTTTTCTTCCCCTACCCCCTTTTTATTTTTTTTGCTTGATCCAACCGGCCCTTCACGTCGCGACCCGTCGGGAAATTTCCCAACGCTTCCTATGGCCAGTCTGACCCTGCCTGTGGACGACATTTTCCGACGAGTAAGATTTTGCTATACACATTTTTTTGTACTTTTTTTTTTCTTCAGAGGAGTAGGCCCCTAAGAATTTTTGCTTGATACGTATGGACAACTTTTTCCGAGGGGTACGATTTTTTCTTGAAGCAACGGACATCAACGAGGGGTGGCAAAACAGGCAATATCGTCCATAGATTGAGGAGGGTCGGACTATTGGAATGACCCCAAACGCCCCGCCGCCCCTGTGTATGTATGTGTGAGGAGGAGGAGGAAGAAGAGGTCATGAACAATATATTTGATTCAATATAAAACCAAAACATTTTCGTGGAGTCCATGCAAAGAGCTTGTGTAGAAGCTCTTTGGTCCATGCACGGGGTCCATGCACGGATCTTTGATTTGAATATTGTTATTATTCATCATAATTGCCAAAAGAGAAATATCTAAAAGCCTACCCGTTTTTGATCGGTGTATATTTCCGTATCAGGGCTACGATGCATACAAGTTGTACATCGACGCGATTATTATGCCTCCATCAATTCAAAAGGACTACTTATCTCCAATCGAAACTGTCCATGCGCGAGTGACTTCTGACATGACCATAGAACTTAGCAGACTGTCAGATGGAAATATTATAACGTTGTGATATTATTTGTAGTCTAGTTCCACGTACGCAGCTGACGTACGGCATCAGAGGTATCGACCGCCATGTCAGATAATATATGTATTCCGCCATACAAATTAATGTACGTATTCTGTAATGGACTATTCACACAGTACGATCAAAACGGGTGAATGATGATGCATGGAAACATGGAAGAAAATATTCGCAGAAGCTTAGTTTTGTATTGAAAACTTTGAAAAATACTCATTCTGGACATATTGTTGGGGTAACAACACATTGTTGGTGGGATGAGGGAGATATTGGGGGCTTAGTCCCTCAACAATATCACAGCCCCCCAAAATAAAAATAAATATAAAAGTAAATGAATTAATTAATAAAAATTGCCAAAGCCGCAAATATAATCAACTGAAATATCAAATAAACTATGGGTCGAAAACAGAAGACGGCAATTATTGTAACGGTATTGACTGAGTTATCATTAATTTTGGACTAAAACTTTTACAGTTTGCACCAAACATCTTCAATTTTGGACCGAAACTTTCAAGTTTCGACCACAAACTATCACATAGAACTAAACACCTTTGGATAGGACGGTGAAGTTCTTACAATGTCAGGGCCATGCGTGCATGGACCCCATCCCACAATAATTTTCAAACTTTACAATTTTATATAGGCCTTTACATTTTCGCCAGAGTTAATTGAAAAAAATTGGGTATTTTCATAAGAAAGTTCTTCATTTTCACAAAAATTTATTTAATCGCAGGTGAATATTCTACAGGATAGGGGTAGTTTCGGGGTTCCATCCCTATCTCCATCTCATGTCAGCGGGTATTATCCGATCTCCATCTGATGTCAGCGGGTACTATCCTATCTTAAGTTTCCTACCCTAATATTATTCAAAACGGCCAATGTTATGATTTGAAACTTAAATTACGAGAATATGAAATAATTTAATGCCAGACTGTAAACTTGACCAAGTAGGGGACACACAAAGCTGTACTCACAACAAATCTCAGGTGAATATTCAACAGGATAGGGGTAGTTTCGAGGTTCCATCCCTAGCTCCGTCTCATGGCAGCGGGTATTATCCGATCTTAAAGTAATTTTTTTTTTCCTTTTATCCTTTCATGAGAAAGAAAAATATATTAGAAAGAAATTTAGTACAAAAATTATGTTGATGTGTTTGTTATTCCTACCAGAATATATTCAAATTCTAAGGCTCACAAAAAAGCCCAATAAACTTATAGGAACAGACTCAGTAACACATTTACCCACAAAGTTGATGTATTTCATTAAATCTATCATCCTTTTTTATTAGTGAAAGCTAAGTTGCCCCATTTGATCTGCGACCTTGGTACCCCACAACTTTGGAGACAAAAGTTCTGGGCCAGGGGTACCAGTCCACCAATTTTGGTTCATGTGTGTATTACGTTTTGTGGGTTATAAGCGACACAAAATTAATTGTTGCATACGCACACATGCATAATCATACGCACACACACCCATACACACACACACGCAAAAATTACCAAATTTTGTTCCGTTACAAACACTTAGTATAGCATAGCAAGGTTTAACATCCCGAAAGCATCCAGTGCTGGACATTATATCAAGACGGCCACGGCCTTTGATAATCAGTTGTAAACTCACTGGTTGCAGACCCACCGGGATACGAACCCGGGACGTGCGGGTGTTAGGACAACGCACTAAGTACACCATAGAGGTCTGTTATGACCCATAACCCTTAATATGAGCTTATATTGTGGGCCCCACCATCCCCCCTAATTTTAAGAGAGGGAGGGGGTAGCCGTGTCGTGTAGGAGGTACAGGGGGTAGCCGTGTAGTGTAGGAGGTACAGGGAGGGGGGGGGGGGTAGCCGTGTAGTGTAGGAGGTACAGGCAGTTCTTTGCCTATACAGCAAAGTGACTACAATATATCATCTCCACATATATGTATATGCGGGTGATGAGATGTACAAAGAATTTCTCATGATATCCTTTTTTTCTGCTTTAAGATATATCTAAAACAACTAAAGAAGTGAATATTTTGATCAAGAGTGGAATAAAAATTGTGAGTTACGGACAGTTGAATTTTCAGGCATCAAGAAAGCCTGCGGCAAATTGTTGTGTTTGCTTATGATGCAGGGCTGGGCGACCTTATCGTAAATGCTTTGTTTCTTTAATTGTCTGTCAGAATTTCCTGAATGGAGTGCAGCAAACATTTCAAACATGCTCATTGTAATACCCACTTTTAAATCCTAACAGGAATAACCGTTCTCTTCATTTTCAGTGAATGAGATTTTCCAGCAGAGTTGTTGACTCGAGTCACTAACTTGGTCTTGTCTTACTTCCAAGTTACTTGAGTCTAATTTTTTTGACTTGTGAATTGACTTGACTTGCAAACAAATGACGACTTGCAACTTGACTTGCAACAAGTAACTTGCAACTTGATTTGAAGAAATATGAATTACTTAAAACTGAGATTTAAAAGAAGAAAAATATTAGAAAGAACTTTTCTACAGATTGTTAGCTGTCCACACAACTATGCATCACAAATTATATACATTGAAAATTTGGTGGAAATCCCTCAAAACCTTGATCAGCTATAACTTAGAACTATCAGAAGCAGTGGCGTAGCCAGGATTTTCATATTAGCGGGGGAGGGGGAAGAATTAAACCGACAAGATATTTATTAGTGTAGAGGTGACACAGGTGTCACTTCAAGCGCAAAGCGCTCGACTTTAGGGTCCAGAGGGCGAAGTCCCGGTAGGGTCCAGGGGGCGAAGTCCCCGAAAGCTCTCGCAAAATTGACATTTCAAGGGCAAAAAAATAGGTCACAACGCATAGTAACCGTGACAAGGTCTATTATACAAGTCAAATTCTATGTCAAAGAGAGCTATATTACACCATATACAAAATCAAGGCGCAAAGCGCTCGACTTGTGGGCGTAGGGTCCAGGGGCGAAGCCCCGGTAGGAGTCCAGGGCGCGAAGTCCCCGGAAGCTCTCGCAAAATTGACATTTCAAGGGCAAAAAAGTATGTTACAACGCAGAGTAAGGTGTATTATACAAGTCAAAATTCATGTCAAAGAGAGCTCTAATACATATACAAAACAGAAAATCATGAAAACGCATGTGAAAATGTTTCATTGTTTACGTTTGTACATGGTTAGCTTTATCGTCACTGAAAAATATGGGTTGTCTAAAACAAAGCTTTTCAATAATTTACTACAAACTTGTGTGAATGTTGTCGAACTTTTGAAATGAGCCTGTTCTGTATCACGTGCCCTCCGACACCCACCTCCCCCTCCCTCTCTCTTATTCTCTGTGTCTTAGTTCATGTATTTAAATACAAAATCGCACAAATGTTTAATATATAATCACCGAAAAATTGCCCTTTTTGAAATCTAAAAACATAATAAGCACCTGGAATGTCAAAGCTTGTTGAACCGACGGCACCAATCTGAACCGACGGATTGAAATCTGAACCGACGGAATAAAATATGAACCGACGGAATAAAATATTGGTGGAGCGGGGGCAATCTACCCCAACCCCTCTGGCTAACACCACTGATCAGAGGCATAGCAAGTGGTAGTGGTGGGAGCATGCTGGGATTTCACCTGCCGGGTTACATGCTGTCTGCCAGATTGGAAGGTAAATTGCCAGGGGAAATATCAACATTAACTGGAAAACAAATTGGTAAAATTGAACAAAAATTTGGTATAATAGGGAATTTTCTAAAAATTGAAGACAATTTTCCAAAGGAAAAAAATATCTTGAAAAAGGGAAAAAAAATCAAGATTTTTCTGATTAGCTGCAATCCCCCCCCTCCCGAGAGAGGTCACCCTTACTACGCCCATGGAAACTACATGTATCTGTTAAAGATTAAGAGATTTGCAACGCAAACAATCAAGCCTTGATTCAGTGCGCAAGCATGTTCATATTATCATAATGATTATGTTGTAGATGCAACAACTTGAAGTTGAAAACAATATTCCATTAACTGGTTCAGAAGAGTTGGTGTTTGTTTGTTTGATGAGGTCTTAACGGCACCACGACAACGAAGGTCAAATTGTGCCTGAGAGGTCAGATCATTTTAGAGGTAGTAAGGAAAGAGACCAGGGGAAGAATGAGAGAAATTCAAGAACAAAAGCCAGAAAGCTGTGATCGAGAGAGGAGGTGCATGGGTAAAACTAAAAACAAAGTAGAGAGGGGGTGGAAGAGGAGGATTAAATATGGTTGTAGAGGGATGCATGCTGAAGGAAGGAGACTATTTTATCTGGAGGATTTTTTTGGAAGAACTCAGCAATTGAGTTGTGGGGAGCGAGAGAAGCTCTGGGAAGGTTGTACAGGGGCAAGCAAGGAGAACGTGTTGGATTGTGAGGATGCAGTGGCAATTGTTACAGAGGGGTTGGGGGAACCAATAAGGAGGTGGGAGTGAGTGAGGTGGGTGTGACCAATTCTAAGACGGGTAATATGAACGTTGTCGATACGAGAAAGGTTGTTGATGGTGGATTTGATCGGGATTGTGGGCTGGATAACATGGAGTTTGTTATCAATTTGGAAGTTCCATAAGGTTTGCCAGCGGTCACGAACAAGAGAAGCGATAAGCGGTTTGATGTCAGAGAGGGTTTTGGGAAAAGGGGAAGGGGAGGAGGTTAAGGGCAAGCTTAGCGGCTGTATCAGCCCTGTCATTGCCAGGGATGCCAACATGGCTGGGTATCCAGAAGAAAAGAACACTTTTCCTGCAGAGGGTGGGAGAAAAGAGTTTCCGGAGGAGGAGGTGGCAGGTGAGGTTATCCCATTTAAGATTGAGTAATGAAGTAAGAACAGCCTTTGAGTCAGAGAAAATGGCAAAGTGACTAAGAGGAGAGTACTCAATAAAGTTGAGGGCGAGGAGAATGGCCTTAGCCTCGGCTGAAAAGATGGATGAGTGGTCAGGAAGTCTGCTACTGAGGGTGATGTCTTGGATGATGGCAGCAGCAGCTGTCTTGTTGCCTTCCTTGGAGCCATCAGTATAGATGGAGGTGTAATTTGAGAGTTGGTCTTTGATTTGGTTGTGGAGATTGATGAAGAGATTAGGGTGAGTTTGAGTTTTGTTATAAGTGGAGAGGTCTAGGTGGACAGAAGGAAGGGGTGGCCCAAGGCGGAAACGTGGGCCAGGAATAGGTGCCGAGAGTGGCGGGGTTGATGCCAAGTTGAAAGAGGTCTGATTTAATGCGTAAGCTGAAGGGGGCGATAGGGTTTTAGTCCTATCAAAGAGGGAGGAGAAATTGGGGTACCTAATGAGGTTGTAAACAGGGTTCTGGGTGTTGGTGAGGACTCTAAAAGCATAGGAGAGGCTAAGCTTTTTACATCTAAGTAGAAAGGGGGGTTCGTTGGCTTCAACATGAAGGCTAGTGATTGGGGAGGTCCTGTAGGCTCCTAGACAAAGCCCGAGGGCTTCATTTTGGATGGTGTTAATGTGGTTGAGGTATGAGTTGTGAGCGGCACAGTAAACAATATTGCCATAGTCAAGCTTGGCACGAATGGTGAGCCTGAAAATTTTGAGGAGAGCATAGCAGTTCGCTCCCAAGTAGTGTTGGAGAGCAGTCGGAGGATGTTGAGGGAGCTATTGCATTTTAGTTTCAGGTTGGTGATGTGTGGCTTGTAGGTGAGCTTGGGGTCTAGAGTTAGACCAAGGAACTTTGTGTTTTCAACTTTAGGGATGCGATTCCCATTGAGCACAAAGTTCGGGTTGGGGTGGAGGTTGTTGAAATGACAAAAGTGCATGCAGACTGTCTTGTCTTTGGAGAATCTAAAACCGTTATTGTTGCTCCAGACTTGCAGCTGATTGAGGCTGGTTTGAAGCCTATTTTCAACAATAGGAAAGCTAGGGGAGGAGTAGAAGATGGTGAAGTCATCCACGTAGAGGGTACGTTTGATGCTGGGGCCAAGGTCATTCCCGATGTCATTAATGCTCAGGTTGAAGAGAGTGGGGGAGAGGATGCTGCCTTGGGGGACGCCCTCTTCTTGGGGGTACGGCTTGGAGAGGGTGTGGCCAATACGAACTTGGAACTGCCTGGGTGAGAGGAAGTTTTGAATAAAGATGGGGAGGTGGCCTCTGAGGCCAATGGTGTGAAGTTTCCGGGTAATGCCGTATTTCCAAGTAGTGTCGAAAGAGTTGGTGTTCTCTCATATAAAAATATCTATACCATATCTTAACTTCATGGAAATTTTTACATGATATTCATAGCCATTTTTTGGTAAAAAACATATAAAAGCATCCACACAGTTTGTTGTCAGGTATGCATAAATAATGGACTACGGAACTCTCTACTTTTTAATGGTTCGTCCACATCTAATACCTAAGTGAGATGAATTTACCACCTTATTCCCCCTCCTCCACCAATGAGGACTTTAAAATATATCATCTTCCAAACTTGCAGGTGCTTCTTCCATTGACTTATGTACCATAGAAAATGCGATCGTTTTTTCTTAGAGCAGAACCAACAAATGTCATAATTATTGCTGTTGTCCTTGAGACAGTGTGCCAATGGGAATCTACCTCATCAAATATTAGCTGAAATAAAATTACAACAATTTTTGATTGTTTGTAAAGTTGATACCCGAACAGTTGTGAGAATGAGCAGGGGTGTAGAAAAGGACCCCTCTCAGGTACTATTTAGACCTCCAGAATATGTATTCAAGTGTCATCAGACTCAGTTAGTTTTATGGCAGCATTAAACATGAATGCAGCATGACATGCACCTCTTTTATGTACATTTCACCCCTCATAAACTAATAATGGGTAATCTGTACAGCAAGGTTGTCTATGCATGCTTTGTATATAAATATGTATAGTTGCTTTACATCCATACTACTCAAGATCATTGCACATTCAACAAGTCACCATGACAAAAAAAAGAGAAGAGTTAACAAAGACCAAATCGTACTATACATTAGTTTAATTCTTTATTGCCAACAAGGAAATATTAATCTTTATGACATTAACCTCTCCTCTTACAGAAAAGAAAGTTGAACATATTTCTGTCATTCATTGCACACTTTAAAAAAAAAAAAAAATTAAAGAAACATCATAAATTGGTTACATCAACTGCTGTGAAAAAATGGAAACAACTTTTTGAAATGCATCAAAATATAGAAAAGTGATTGAACTGGAGTGTCTATTGAAGCTATACTACATATCACAGTAAACCAGAAACAAATAATTAATTGATACTTAAATAAAACATACTCCCTATGAATAAGACGACCGAACTGAAAAATAATTTGTTTTTTTACTGAAAACAACTCTTTCAGCAAGTAACATTGATGAAAACAAACAGTTCACAACTAAAGTGATAATAATCATCTGAATAAGATGATTGATTGATTGATGAGGGCTTAACGGCACCACGACAACGAGGGTCTCTGAATAAGAATCCAAATTCAATCTTCCAATAAATTGTGAGAAATCCAAAGACCTAAAATGATTTCATGCAAATATCAAAACTAAACATGCTCTAACGTGCATAACTGTCATGAAGGAACTCTCCATAATTCAAAGAAAAACATTATTCACTCCTCTTTGCAGTAGTATTATTGCTAAGTTTGACTGATAGATTTACGAATTTCTTCATGAAAAATAATCTAGCAAGTTCTAAATGCAGCTCCCTTATGTTAAAATAATCTGCAGCAAAAAGATTCTTCAGAATCAATTAAATGACATCAGTATATTGATACCAATACAATGATAGCAATATGATGAGCAGCATGAGCATAGACATAATTATATAAAATGATCACTAATAAGAACAATACCAATATAATATAATCATGGGTTATACAAATTTAAAATGAAAAAATCATAATAATTACCAGACACTATAATATTTTTAGAGGTTCTCTCTTTCATGTTAGTTAATCAAATTTGTGCATAAAAATGAAAATAAAAAAATCATTAATGAAGAAAAATATTCTTATGGAATCTTCCTCTATTCATAATAATTAAAATTCATCCCTATTCAAATGTTTCTCCATGTAATCAAGTGGAAACAAATGTCAGAACCCCTTTTAGAGTTAACATAAAGTATCTTATTTAATCTAAACTTAACATGGGATGTACCTTTGTTCATAAAGCTTTTATACTGCATTTACATCATTTTCTGCATACAATTATGTTTGATTTCTATATTCCTTCTTCAGATATACTTTAAAAGTTTTAATTTCCCATCATTTGAGCATAAAAAGTCAAAACTAACAACTTTAGTTACAAATATATTGCCATAGTAGAATCCCACATTAAATCGTTGGGATCACAATGTGAATTTGTAGACTCAGCTGTGGTCTAATCACAAAGCAAAATCAATTACCTTTTCCCTATACACCATGCACTGCCACTGTCTACAACTACCAGCAAGATTTACATCCAAATTTGAGAGGAAAAAATGCCCACTTGTCAATTCTACTAGAGACCAGATATTGTCAAAGATTCTTTACCTACATAAAATAACAATGGAATGATATTGAAGAAACAAGCAATGACTACCACATAGAAATAGGACTTTGTATGCATGACACATTCAAATTACAACTAGGAGAAAAAAATGACATGCAGTCCTGGATTAACACAAGCGGCAGATTAAGTCTTGTAAAATAAACTTCCTTAAATCACTACATTCTGATTCCATTTCTGTTCTAGCTCTTTCATTACTTATTCTTACCTAAATCAATTATTGTATTAACCAATACACAATCTCTTAAGTTGTATATATATATATATATATATATATATATATATATATATATATACAATTCTGTCATTTGGCACCACTTTTGTCCATACGTGTAGGAACAGGAGGGGGGGCACTAACTGGTAGAATGTGCGCACACCCGTTTCAAATGAAATGTCCCTTACTAACTGATCCAATAGAGTAGAACAGGAGGGGGCACGAACTGGTAGAATGTGCGCACACCGTTTCAAATGAAATGTCCCTTACTAACTGATCCAATAGAGTAGGAACAGGAGGGGGCACGAACTGGTAGAATGTGCGACACCCGTTTCAAATGAAATGTCCCTTACTAACTGATCCAATAGAGTAGGAACAGGAGGGGGCACGAACTGGTAGAATGTGCGCACACCCGTTTCAAATGAAGTGTCCCTTACTAACTGATCCAATAGAGTAGGAACAGGAGGGGGCACGAACTGGTAGAATGTGCGCACACCGTTTCAAATGAAGTGTCCCTTACTAACTGATCCAATAGAGTAGGAACAGGAGGGGGCACGAACTGGTAGAATGTGCGCACACCCGTTTCAAATGAAATGTCCTTTACTAACTGATCCAATAGAGTAGGAACAGGAGGGGGCACGAACTGGTAGAATGTGCGCACACCCGTTTCAAATGAAATGTCCCTTACTTACTGATCCAATAGAGTAGGAACAGGAGGGGGCACGAACTGGTAGAATGTGCGCACACCGTTTCAAATGAAATGTCCCTTACTTACTGATCCAATAGAGTAGGAACAGGAGGGGGCACGAACTGGTAGAATGTGGAAGCACACCCATTTCAAATGAAATGTCCCTTACTTACTGATCCAATAGAGTAGGGAACTGACCACTTTTGTCCATACGTGTAGGAACAGGAGGGGGGGGGGGCACGAACTGGTAGAATGTGCGCACACCCGTTTCAAATGAAGTGTCCCTTACTTACTGATCCAATAGAGTAGGGTACTGACCACTTTTGTCAGTCCCATGTACAGAAAGATTCCTACAACCCTGCTTTTGTCAGTTATTTCTCCAAAGTTATATGAGAATTCCTAATACCACATAAAAAGTAAGCACACCACATAAGTTTGCTAGCTGTGGCAATACAAGGGAAAATACATATTCAAATCCTAGCAAGAAATTTCAGCAGTAGGGGGTTGGCTAAGTCAAACATTAATGATATGCTTTTAAATATATCTCAAACAGAAAAAAAAAAAATGTGCAATCATTGCCAAATTTTTATCCCAACAATTTGTTCATCTTACATCAACCTCTTTCTGATATCATTTCTACAGCTTATATTTTGGTTCAATTGGACATGATAACTATTCTACAAAGTTAATCTCTACATAACTTGACCCTTTTACACCAACCGTTCCTTACAATAGATACAACTATGCTATGATTTAAATTGTTAAATACTGTGCCACAGGCCGAAAATGGTTCCACAAACATCATGTTTTGGTTGTAACATTAATACGACATTAATCTTACATTGTACTCGTCATCATGTTTTGGTTGTAACATTAATACGACATTCATCTTACATTGTACTCGTGAGTAGGAAATTAATCAGCAGGGTAGGAGCTTTACAAGAATGCAGCAAAAATGAGGAGTGCAAAAGTCTTAAGCAGGGTAAAATATTCAAACCTCATGAATTATACAAACTAAACATTTTTGTTCCCATGTCAACTTAGATAATACCTTTTACCTTATATTAGTAGTATCAGGTACTAATATTTTAATTTATTTTCCCTAAATTTGCAAACAAACTTCAAAACCAGTTTCTCCTAATTGTCCAGTTTGAAGCAAATGATTAACTTCTTTTGGTCCAACATTAATTTCATAACTATTTCAAAGTAAAAAATACAAAAAACAAATTCAAGGAAGTAATCCATATGAAATTCAATTAACAAACTTTCTCATATTTATTATACCTGTAGTTCTGTTATCAGTGTGTTAGATAGAAGGAACAAGCCAACGTCTGTTCCATCAAAATTCAAATTTATAACAAAGTTGGACAGAAAGGCTCACTTTCAGAAATATATATTATATATATATATATATATTGCATAGCAAGGTTTAATGTCCCGAAAGCATCCAGTGCCCAACATTATATCAAGTAATATATAAAAATATATATATACATATATATATATATATATATAATAAACATATATATATATATATATATATATATATATATATATATATATATATATATATATATATATATATATATATATATATATATATATATATATATATATAAATATATATATATAAATATATATAAATATATATATATATATATATATACATATATATATATATAAATATATATATATATATATAATTTTTTTCTAGTTGTAATTTGAATGTGTCATGCATACAAAGATATATACATATATATATATATATAAATATATATATATATAATATATATATATATATATATAATATATATAAATATATATATATATAGTAATATATATATAGTAATATATATATATAGTAATATATATATAGTAATATGTGTATAGTAATATATATATATAGTATATATATATATATAGTATATATATATAATATATATTTATATATATATATATATATATAATATATATATAATATATGTATAGTAATATATATATAGTAATATAAATATATATATATATATATATATATATAATATATATATATATATATATATATATATATATATATATATATATAGTAATATTTATATATGATATATATATAGATATATATATATAGTAATATATATATAGTAATACACATAATGGAACAGTGTAATTCACCCAACTGAGAACTAGCAAAGATAACAATAGCCTAACTTAGATGGCCAAACTTGATTTCAAACTTGTCATGAAGAGACCATACCATGTCCACAAAGATTTTGATCTGTGACTATTTTGGTTTTATTTTGTTATACTTGGCTTCCCAACAGACTGGTATGTGTTTAACATCCAAAGTTGTCCTCTTGACTCGAGAAGAGTAAGATGCCAGAGAAGTTAAGTCATATCAAACTAAATAGCATCGAAAAAGTCAAATATAGAGGCGGTATTTGTGTTCGTTGAAGCAGAAAACTACAAAAATTAAAAGTCTGTGACAAAATATCATATTTATATTAAAAGTTAACTCACTCAAAACTAGTATGGTTATGGGAAACATAATTTATGATTAAATTATATACACAACTGCTTTTAATGAATGACATTCATTGTTACAAAGGCTTTTTCATCTTGAGAGACAAAAGATTGAAGAAACAAGGTCAACGATATCTTTATATATAATATGACACACACACACACACAATATGATGTAAAAATGATCATCTAAAAAAATTCACCTACGAAACCTGTTCAAATATGGACACCTTCTAGCAAGATTTTAAATCATATTTATATAACTGGCTTCACAGTTAAGGTGGATAAACTGCTTGGAAATGAAGAAACTGCTTATGCTGGCCATCTTCTGGTGTACTTAGATCTCTGGTAGGATGTAAGAGATATCATCCCAGGGATGGCGATACAGACCTTGTTTCAGCCTCTTCTGATCCAAGTAATGACCTGCAAAGGAGCGACAAAACACAAAAGTCAAAATGATATTTCACTCTTGTTTACCAAAAGTAAGCAAAAATTTGCAACTCTTTTCCAACAGTGTGAAATGTAACTAAAAGAAATATTATTTTGCAGTTGACATAGAAATTGATTTTGCCAAAATTAAGTGCAAGTGTGGTCAAGAATTTCTTCTATGCATTCTTGCATCTTTTTTTTTTCTTTTCTTGAGGGTGGGAGGATGTTAATGCTCCTGCCCATGTCTTAACCATGCTCCTGCCCATGTCTCAACCCTGCTTCTGCCCAAGTCTTACCCCTGCTCCTGCCCATGTCTTACCCCTGCTCCTGCCCATGTCTTACCCCTGCTCCTGCCCATGTCTTACCCCTGCATCTACCCTTTATCAATCGCATCAAGAAATAAAACATTGATACCATCAACATTATGTAGCTATTCCAGAGAAACAAAACTCTCCATTATTTGAAGCAAATGTAAAAACTGAGACATGGCAATAAGATATGAATAAAGTTCATGCAATGATTCACATTACTCCTATACTTTCACCTGCTTTACATAAACTGATAAAATTCATACGTTAAGAAATAAAACCAACTTTGGCAGGCAAATTCAAGTGCATCAGGAAGTATTTTAGGGATTTTGTGCAATATCCATTC
This sequence comes from Chiridota heheva, assembly GCA_020152595.1. Classification (NCBI taxonomy): domain Eukaryota; kingdom Metazoa; phylum Echinodermata; class Holothuroidea; order Apodida; family Chiridotidae; genus Chiridota; species Chiridota heheva. The sequence continues at coordinate 1,217,690 of JAIGNY010002416.1, read as the reverse complement.
CCAAATTTGTCAGTATACTTGAAGACAATTACTTACCAATGAATCCCATACTACGTCCAAGAACAAAGAGGGCATTCAGCGTACCAATTTCAACATACTCTGTAGCTTCCTCCCTGTTCACCCAAGATAAAAGACAAAAAAATAATGATCATGACCATCAATGTTTAATCAATTATCGTGGATACCAAATTGCAGACCACAAAACATTGGCAGCTGTGTTCCTAAATTATTTTATTTTATTTTCAGCTTTGAAATAATACCAAATCAGATCAAATATAACAAATATTTCAAAATGTAATATTTAAAAAACAAATAAATCAGAATCCATGGTTGATTCTGGCAAGTTTTCATTTATCAACATTGCATTATAAATGCATTTACAAAGCATTAGTAAATATACAAATCTACAACAATTTTCTTGAAAAACTTCCGACATTCTTTTTTCAGCATTCCAATCTTTTTTCAGTATTCCAATCTCATGTATCTCAGCATGCTCAGAAAAAATTCTCGCAAATTGTATTCACAAGCATAGACTGAATGAAGCACTTACATTGTAAAAGCACCACAATTTCTGAGCAGGTCTACCATAGCTACGCCGATGAAACCATCAACGTTAAGAATCAGGTTTGGTTTCTACACAAAGGATAAATCATGGAAAGATATTACCATTCATACTACCTGTAATGGTTCATCTTCACCATATACAATTGAAAAGACAATCAATGCTATCAAAAATTGGTAAAAGAAATAACTTAATTTAAATGAACAGCAGGGTATATTTATCACACACTTAAAACATTTGCAATGCAAAAATTTAAAAAATGAAAATAAATTTTTAAAACATATGTTCCAAACAAAAAAGTCCAAACTAACTGAACTTATTGAGAATTTTTTTTTCTACAATGAGTTAATTAGCATGAGCATTTTCGTTTAATTCAGTAAACAATAAACAATCCATTATTTTTATCGTTTATCGTGTACATGATCACACACCAAAAATACAATCACACACCAAAGATTCCGGAATTTTTTGCGAAACTGGTTCTATCCCTACGGTAACCACAATGTAACCATTGTGATCGCCAGCCCAAAAATAAGTAAGGAATGCCACAAAACTAGAGTAGGGGCCTATAATAAGTCTTCAAATTACTAGTAAGGCTGAAAAAAGTTGTAAAATATTGATCCATGGTTTTTACGTGCTTTAAAATGATGCAGAAATGAGATATTAGCGAGTAAATTGCTGTGTCTTACATGCATTTTGATATGTTTTTAACACTTATGACCGTCCGTGACGTACAAGTTTCAAAAGTGCACCACTAGCGATACACTGTACAGTTAAAAATATATTCCAACCCAGTCATTCCCAATTGTAATGTATTTGATACAACCCTCTTGGGAAGATGGCCCTGTTGTTTGTGAACCACGCTAAAATTTCAGCAACTTCGAACATATTTGTTTGTTTATTTCGCAATGTTTTTTCTTTTTTGCGCAATTTATTCGACTCATCAGGTAATTTTTACAATTATTTGTGGTGAAAATAACAATCAATGCTTTTTTATCAGAGGATTTCTGGGTCCGTTTTACAGCTTGTAAAACAGGTGCTAACCATATTCAAGATTTATGTCTAAAACAGGTGCTAACCTAATTCAAGATTTATGTCTAAAACAGGTGCTAACCTAATTTAAGATTTATGTCTAACAAGAGTGTAGCATTGTTAATCAGGCCTAAGTCTCTACATCAATTAGCTTAAAATTTGGTGAATCAAAGTGAAAATTAGTGCGAATTTAAGTCCTGAATTAAAAAGGATTAAATCCTTCTTTGATCCTTCCTTAAGTTTGAATTGTAAGATCATTGATTATTGTGTGTGTGAATGTTATTGATTTTGAATGCAAACTCAAAATTATTGTTGGGAAACTGGTCAGGGCATTTTCTGGGTGATTTTTCCTTGTAAACGATGCATTAATTTTGTAAACGGTAAACGATGTTTTCGATCGTGTACATGGTAATCGGTAAACGGTCACATGTCTAGTTCCTTGTTATGAATGTGACAGAAAGAAAGTCACCAACAGCTGAAGGGTTTGTGGCTGCATCCTTCATTTCAAAAGAATTGTGTCACGAAAAAAACAACGGAGTTCCAATCATTACTGGAAACAAACACTTCTACATTTATTCATGGTCACACCAACCTTATAGACCCTTTGAGTTTGAAGCACTACTGGCAATAAATGCTTCTGCATTATTCATGGTCACACCAACCTTATAGGCCTTTTGAGTTTGAAGTATTACTGGAAATAAACACTTCTGCATTAATCATGGTCACACCAACCATATAGACCTTTTGAGTTTGAAGCATTACTGGCAATAAATGCTCTGCATTAATCATGGTCACACCAACCTTATAGACCTTTTGAGTTTGAAGCATTACTGGCAATAAATGCTTCTGCATTAATCATGGTCTAGCCAACCTTATAGACCTTTTGAGTTTGAAGCATTACTGGCAATAAACGCTTCTGCATTAATCATGGTCACACCAACCTTATAGACTTTTTGAGTTTGAAGCATTACTGGCAATAAATGCTTCTGCATTAATCATGGTCACACCAACCTTATAGACCTTTTGAGTTTGAAGCATTACTGGCAATAAATGCTTCTGCATTAATCATGGTCACACCAACCTTATAGACCTTTTGAGTTTGAAGCATTACTGGCAATAAATGCTTCTGCATTAATCATGGTCACACCAACCATCTAGACCTTTTAGGTTTGAAGCATTACTGACAATAAACGCTTCTGCATTAATCATGGTCACACCAACCATATAGACCTTTTGAGTTTGAAGCATTACTGGCAATAAACGCTTCTGCATTAATCATGGTCACACCAACCATATAGACCTTTTGAGTTTGCAGCATTACTGGCAATAAACGCTTCTGCATTAATCATGGTCACACCAACCATCTAGACCTTTTAGGTTTGAAGCATTACTGGCAATAAACGCTTCTGCATTAATCATGGTCACACCAACCATCTAGACCTTTTAGGTTTGAAGCATTACTGGCAATAAACGCTTCTGCATTAATCATGGTCACACCAACCATATAGACCTTTTGAGTTTGCAGCATTACTGGCAATAAACGCTTCTGCATTAATCATGGTCACACCAACCATCTAGACCTTTTAGGTTTGAAGCATTACTGGCAATAAACACTTCTGCATTAATCATGGTCACACCAACCGTATAGACCTTTTGAGTTTGAAGCATTACTGGCAATAAATGCTTCTGCATTAATCATGGTAACACCAACCATATAGACCTTTTGAGTTTGACGCATTACTGGCAATAAACGCTTCTGCATTAATCATGGTCTAGCCAACCTTATAGACCTTTTGAGTTTGAAGCATTACTGGCAATAAACACTTCTGCATTAATCATGGTCACACCAACCATATAGACCTGAGCTTAAAGCATTACTGGCAATAAACACCTCTGCATTAATCATGGTCACACCAACCTTATAGACCTTTTGAGTTTGAAGCATTACTGGCAATAAACACTTCTGCATTAATCATGGTCACACCAACCGTATAGACCTTTTGAGTTTGAAGCATTACTGGCAATAAACGCTTCTGCATTAATCATGGTCACACCAACCTTATAGACCTTTTGAGTTTGAAGCATTACTGGCAATAAATGCTTCTGCATTAATCATGGTCACACCAACCTTATAGACCTTTTGAGTTTGAAGCATTACTGGCAATAAATGCTTCTGCATTAATCATGGTCACACCAACCATCTAGACCTTTTAGGTTTGAAGCATTACTGACAATAAACGCTTCTGCATTAATCATGGTCACACCAACCTTATAGACCTTTTGAGTTTGAAGCATTACTGGCAATAAATGCTTCTGCATTAATCATGGTCACACCAACCATGTAGACCTTTTAAGTTTGAATCATTACTGACAATAAACGCTTCTGCATTAATCATGGTCACACCAACCTTATAGACCTTTTGAGTTTAAAGCATTACTGGCAATAAACACTTCTGCATTAATCATGGTCACACCAACCATATAGACCTTTTGAGTTTGAAGCATTACTGGCAATAAACGCTTCTGCATTAATCATGGTCACACCAACCATATAGACCTTTTGAGTTTGAAGCATTACTGGCAATAAACGCTTCTGCATTAATCATGGTCACACCAACCATATAGACCTTTTGAGTTTGAAGCATTACTGGCAATAAATGCTTCTGCATTAATCATGGTCACACCAACCATATAGACCTTTTGAGTTTGCAGCATTACTGGCAATAAACACTTCTGCTTTAATCATGGTCACACCAACCATATAGACCTTTGAGTTTGAAGCATTACTGGCAATAAATGCTTCTGCATTAATCATGGTCACACCAACCTTATAGACCTGAGCTTGAAGCATTACTGGCAATAAACGCTTGTGCATTAATCATGGTCACACCAACCATATAGACCTTTTCAAACTTATTTTAGTCGAACATGATTATTTGAGTAATTCAACCAATCAACTGCTGAGGAAATTTTCCCTTTATTACCCTACTAGTCAGATGCAGTTTTGGAGGGAAAAATTGTAAGCAACAATGGGCATGTTTTACCTTCATGTATTACACATGTATGATACCTGCATTTGAAAAAAACTTTTTTGTACGCCTTGGCCACACCTTGGTCCCATACCATGAATTGTACCGACGGCCAAGATTCCCCCAGTATTTGATTGGACGATAAAATTCCCTCAGTTAACCATTGGTCCATACAGGATATGTGTATTTCGGACATGACATTATTTAAATTAGTTTCCAGAAATTGCCGATTCAGATTTGAAAAGGTCTATAGTAAATTACTTTGTCAACTGGATTCTTCATTTGCTTAACAATGAAAAAGAGATTCCTGAACAGCAAATATACACAATAAACAGAAACATTGGTTTCAAATTTTTTCAAAAGAGGAAATATTTACCAAATTTGATTTAATGTATTCAATGTATCTGTTTCTTCTGGTAGCTTCCAAGTGCATAACTCATTTACTTGGGGTGTAACATTTACCTACCTTAATGAAAATAGTCCAGATTGAAAAGAGAAAATCCATATTGAAATGAAATGTTGAAAAAATTATTTTACCTTTGCTGTTGTTATTTTCTCAACCTCATAAGCGTAGTTCAGGAGTGATGTGGTCGGGAAGTTAGCCATGACAAACTCCTTCAAAATTACTACACGCGTGTCAGGATTGTTCAGCTGCACAAAACAGAAACAGAAAAATTATTGATGAAAAGTGACAACATATGATACCCGATAAGATTTAACAACTGCTATTTGTTTGTTTCTTTGATGAGGGCTTAACGGCACCATGATAACGAGGGTCAAATTGTGCCTGAGAGGTCAGATCATTCTAGAGGTAGGAACGAAAGGAAACAGGGGGAGAATGAGCGAAATACAAGAACAAAAAATCAGAAAGCTGGGAACGAGAGAGGAGGTGCATGGGTGAAACGAAAACAAAGTAGAGAAGGGGTGGAAGAGGAGAATCAAATATGGTTATAGAGGGAAGCATGATGATGGCTGCAGAGTTTAGTGTAGTCCGTGGGCACTCTAGAAAGTGTTCAGTTTGTGAAAAGTTTACACAACAGATATAATTGTTTTGAGAACGCTTGTGAAAAAAAAAAAAAAAAAAACACCATGTAAAACTTGAAGCATTATAATTATCAATCTTTACTTAAGAATCACAATGTATAGATACAATTTCACAATAATGGGTTTAAAAGGTGCTTTACAAAGGCTGATCTACTTTAAAAGAGTGACAATACATGGCAACTTTCTTTACAATTATTAATGCATCCTATTAAGAATTAATGAAACTTTATCATGGATTAGAAAAATGTTCTCATTTTCTTCAGATGATCTGCTTAACTCAAAACAAATTTTTTTAACAGAATTCTTTTTAGAAATTTAAGTCAGCCAACAACTTGTTATTTTTATACAAATCTAATATGAGTTGTAAACAGAATATCCCCTAAAGAAAAAAAAAAAACTTTCTCCACTATATTTATCCTTTAAATTCCCTCTCTCTAATATCTTATACATAAATAAAATCTTATTTCAATCTGAACCAGAAAACCAAAATGTTTAGTGATTCCGATGCATTATTTCATTGTTGGTTGATTTTCAAGTATTATACTAACTGGCGTTGCATATCATGAAATATGCTAAATAAGATATATTCCATGCACAAAATAGAAGCTGTTGACAACACTTGTATGATGCAAAACATGCATACAGTTGCACATTAATTACTGTTTTAAGAATTTCACATAAAGCCCCACCTACATGACATCACTACCAAACCAATAGCTCACATATATGGACATTACTCATCTGTGTACCACATGACATGTGTGCCATGTGTTTACAAGTTTTTTTTAGCAATTTCACAATAAGGCATGCATATAAGGGATACAACCTATTGACAACATAAGCAATAACTGACTAATAACATGCAAGTTATGATGCAAACAGACATATGCTTGCTATACATTTATCACGTTTTCAGGATTTGTTAAAATATTAAGCTCCCCCATTCATATCTAGCAATATGCATGACATCACCCCCCCCCCATTCATATCTAGCAATATGCATGACATCACCACCAATAGGGCACACAAAGAGATAATGGATTATCTGTATACCACTTGTTGACAAGCTCTTTTTAGCAAAATCATATTAAGCCCCTCCCACTACGAATATAGATGAATTTCAATGTTTTTATATAATGAACACATGCACACTAGCTAACATCATAATTACACTAATTATGAAACAAAACAGACATGTGTATGTTAAAATATGAGTGTTTCAAGATTTCAACATTAAGCCCCACCTACTCATTAAAATGCATGACATCACCACCAAAAGCAACAGGGCACATATACAGATCACGGGATTACCTGTGTACCACATATAACATGAATCCAATGTATCGTTCTTGAGATATCGTGTTAATAAGCTTGCTGTCACGGACACACACACACACATACAGGACATACACATGCCGACATTACTGTATAAGTTCCTTATGCTATTAGCATTAAATTGATTTGTGGATGAGTCTTAAACTACGTTGATATTAAAGGTCATCAAATGCTAGGGAGGTTAACAGATTGATACGTACTGACTTTACTCTGTGTCCAATACCCATGATGAGTTTATGTTCAGCTCTCATCTTGTTAACAAACTCCATGGGAATCAGGCCACCATCGTAGGCTTCACTGAACTGCTTGGCTGCTGCATCCAAAGCACCTCCAAACCTTTCACCCTACGGAACAAGAGATACAAAAAAATATTCTGTAAGCTTTATATACTTATAACTTAAAGCTATGAAAAAAAAGAGGTGCAGTGGCTAAGAAGTTAAGAAATCATGCACATATTCAAAAGGTACCGGGTTCAGTTCCCGCTGCAAGTTTGTTTGATGAGGGCTTTACAGCACCACGACAACGAGGGTCAAATTGTGCCTGAGAGGTCAGATCATTCTAGAGGTAAGAAGGAAAAAAAACAGGGGGAGATTGAGAGAAACACAAGAACTAAAAATCAGAAAGTTGGGATCGAGAGAGGAGGTGCATGGGTGAAAAAAAAAGAGTAGGGAGAAGGTGGGTGGGAGAGGAGGACTAAACATGGTTGTAGAGGAAAGCATGATGAAGGAAGGAGATAATTTTATCCAGAGGGTTTTTCTGGAAGAACTCAGCTATTGAGTTGTGGGAACGAGGGAAGTTCTGGGAAGGTTGTACAGGGGGCAAGCAAGGAGAACGTGATGGACTATGAGGGTGCAATGGCAATTGTTGCAGAGGGGTTGGGGGGAGCCAATAAGAGGTGGGAGTGAGTGGGCTGCAAGCCCTGCATTGTGTCCTTGAGCAAGACACTTTACTGTTGCTTGCTCAGTTCACTCAGTTGTAAAATGAGTACCAGCTCTACTAGGAGTTGACCTGCGATGGACTGGCATCCTGTCCAGGGAAGTCATGTGATCTCATCCATTTATGCCAAGGAAACTGGGAATAAGCACTGGCTTGATGGGCCTTCATGGCTCAAGTGTGGATAAAAACTTAGAATCATATTTAAGAAATAGAAGACTTATTCAAATGACACAACTCTTATGCAAGATTTCTAAACCTTTATTTCAGAATTCCACATCATTTTTAAGAATCAAACCCATATTCAGTTATATAAATGTATTCTGAAATAAAGGAAACTTTCTTCAAAATCCCTATCATTAAAACACATAAAAATCTTCTATTCCAATTATCTAACATATGATTTGAAAGTTTTTTGGTTAGAACCATATGGCACAATGGTTTTTTGGTTAGAACCATATGGCACAATGGTTTTTGGGTTAGAACCATATGGCACAATGGTTTTTTGGTTAGAACCATATGGCACAATGGTTTTTTGGTTAGAGCCATACGGCACAATGGTTTTTTGGTTAGAACCATATGGTACAGTGGTTTTTTGGTTAGAACCATATGGCACAATGGTCTTTTGTTTAGAACCATATGGCACAGTGGTTTTTTAGTTAGAACCATATGGCACAATGGTTTTTTGGTTAGAACCATATGGCACAATGGTTTTTTGGTTAGAACCATATGGTATTGTGGTTTTTTGGTTAGAACCATATGGCACAATGGTCTTTTGTTTAGAACCATATGGCACAGTGGTTTTTTAGTTAGAACCATATGGCACAATGGTTTTTTGGTTAGAACCATATGGCACAATGGTTTTTTGGTTAGAACCATATGGTATTGTGGTTTTTTGGTTAGAACTATATGGCACAATGGTTTTTTGGTTAAAACCATATGGCACAATGGTTTTTTGCAGGGAGCAAGAACTTTTTGCCCAAATGAAATGAAACCCAAAATGATTTGGCTGAATTTCCTACTGATGACCCTAATATCATATATCCAGTAATTATCAAACTTGGAGATCTGCTATGGATCAAATACACCTTAATTAGACTGAAAATACCACACATCATGGGAGACCCACACTTTCATTCTACTGAAGAAGACAAATTGAAAATGTACAACAATTGCCAAAATTAACCAGAAAATCCCTTAAAGAAACCACAGATATTCCATACTATACTACTGAAAAAGATGCAAATCAAAAGATGACATAATGTACAGATAATTCTGAAGAAAAGTTACTAATGTAGCTATTTCTAAGAAAGAATATAAGAACAGGGATTATGTGTAACATAAAAATATACTTTGCATGATGCATTTTGCCGCTGGCTATATGGTAAACAGCAGCAGGAAAAATATACTTTGCATGATGTATTTTGCCATTGACTATATGGTCAACAGCAAGAAATCAAAAACATTACTTTATCAAAACATTTACAACATCTTAAGTATTTTCTGTACTCATTTTCTTCCATCTAAATTTGTTATATTTGAATCAATTTTCTCTATTGACCTTTGACCCTGTTTTTATCCACAGATGTTTTTATCTGATGATTATCCATTTGTGAATTAATTTTTCTTCTTTTGTTTTTGTTGTTTCTTTTCTATATCAAGTATATTCTAAAACATTTGTGTGTATATATGCATTGTGTGATTTCTACCTCAATAAACCCATCTGGCTTGAGTAAACACCTGGGGAATTGTGTTGAAATGTGCCTCCTGTTTAAAATGTTAATAGTCCATTTTTTGTGTTATGATTTAGGTGTATTTGCAAGTACCAGTACTGAAAATACAGTGTGTTAAGTTCAATTAATCATGTTTTTTGTCATAATTTAGCCTTTAAAAGTATATCACATCCAACAATGCAATAGCACTTACAATTGTAAGGAGACCAGAGCAGAGTGATGAGATGAGGTCCTTGCCGGCTCTAGCGGTCACGATGCAGTTATGAGCCCCTGAAACAGCAGGACCGTGATCAGCAGTCACTATCAGGCACATCTCAATGAACTTGGTGGCGTATGGTGGGAGTCTAAACATTACCAATGAGAAAGGATTATTAAGATTACCAAAGAAATAGCATCCATAAGATTGTAATGTCATTTCATCTTTGTTACTGTGGATCTGAACGACCTTAGCATAGAGAAAGAATATAGTTTTCTTGCTCACACATCCTCTTTTGTAAATATTGAAATCCTACTTCAAAATCATATCCAGGTTCAAACCAACTCAATTCATAACTTATAATTATCTTAAACAGGGTATTGCAAAACATACAAATCGCCTCCCCACTGATAACATTAATTGCATACAAATTATTACCAAGCATTACCCTTCTGGACACCTCCTACTTACTTTTCAATCTCCCTATGTAGGATCTACTTTACAGTTGATCTTCCATCTATCATCATTGTACATTCGTGTCCTACTCACCATGCCCCATCAGGTTTTACTCAGCATCCTTCCCTCAAACCCACATCACCACTCATCCATTAAACTGATTCATTGTATATTCGTCTCCTACTAACCATGCCCCATCAGGTTCTACCCAGCATCCTTCCCTCACACTCACATCACCACTCATCCATTAAACTGATTCATTGTATATTGGTGTCCTACTCACCATGCCCCATCAGGTTCTACCCAGCATTCTTCCCTTAAACTCACATCACCACTCATCCATTAAACTGATTCATTGTACATTCGTGTCCTACTCACCATGCCCCATAAGGTTTTACTCAGCATCCTTCCCTCAAACCCACATCACCACTCATCCATTAAACTGATTCATTGTATAATCATCTCCTACTAACCATGCCCCATCGGGTTCTACCCAGCATTCTTCCCTCAAACCCACAACACCACTCATCCATTAAACTGATCCATTGCATATTGGTGTCCTACTCACCATGCCCCATCAGGTTCTACCCAGCATCCTTCCCTCAAACTCACAACACCACTCATCCATTAAACTGATCCATTGTATATTCGTGTCCTACTCACCATGCCCCATCAGATTCTACCCAGCATTCTTTCCTCAAACTCACATCACCACTCATCCATTAAACTGATTCATTGTATATTCGTATTCGTGTCCTACTCACTATGCCCCATTAGGTTCTACCCAGCATTCTTCCCTCAAACCCACATCACCACTCATCCATTAAACTGATCCATTGTATATTTGTGTCCTACTCACCATGCCCCATCAGGTTCTACTCAGCATCCTTCCCTCAAACTCACATCACCACTCATCCATTAAACTGATTTATTGTATATTTGTGTCCTACTCACCATGCCCCATCAGGTTCTACTCAGCATCCTTCCCTCAAACTCACAACACCACTCATCCATCAAACTAATTCATTGTATATTTGTGTCCTACTCACCATGCCCCATGAGGTTCTACCCAGCATCCTTTCCTCACACTCACATCACCACTCATCCATTAAACTGATCCATTATTCATTCATCTCCTACTTACCATGCCCCATCATGTTCTACCCAGCATCCTTCCCTCGAACCCACATCACCACTCATCCATTTAACTGATCCATTGTATATTCATGTCCTACTCACCATGCCCCATCAGGTTCTACCCAACATCCTTCCCTCAAACCCACATCACCACTCATCCATTAAACTGATCCATTATCTATTCATCTCCTACTCACCATGCCCCATCAGGTTCTACCCAGCATCCTTCTCAAAAACTCACATCACCATTCATCCATTAAACTGATCCATCTACAGACCATATTTTGTACAAAACAATTGTAGGCTGATCCAGCTTTCAATGGAATTTTTCAGAAAATTACCTCCTCTGGAACCAGAGAAGGGAGAGGACACCACCAATACCCATCTCCTTCTCAAAGATCTCTGTGATGGGCATACCCCCATACAGCAGCTCCTGCCCTCTCTCATCCACGATGCTGGTCATGAAAGAAGCGGGCTTGCGGATCAGTCCCAGTTCCTGATGAAATGGAGAAAAATGTGATTGTACTGATGATCATTGTTAATATACCTAATGGTCCATTGACATCTACTATTTTGTATAAATTTACTTTAAATTTGAGGTAGAACACAAATATTTTGAGCATCTTTTTTTATAGCTTCTAAGTCTTTGAAGGGTCCATTGAATAGAATTCATTGAACACCAACTTTGTTGAACAAGTAAAAGGGTGACATAGAACCCTACCTAAAAACATGCTAGACTGCATAAAGAATATGCTTGACATTTTGCATTCACCATTTAATAAAATATTCAAATTTGTGGTTTTATCAGTTAAAAAGTCTCAGACTGCATTTTCTTACTAAAATGCACAAATTCTGATACAAATTTTCAAAGAAGCACATCTGACTAAAATCTTTTAAACTTTGTCATATGCTAATCATATATTTTGATAGGAAAGATGCTTTAGAGATTATATGGCTGAATTTGAAGAAATAAATGAACAGAATGACAGGGACATGAACAAGTATTCACTTTACATTGTCAGGCATACCATAAAATGAGCAATTCCCTTGGACACAATTATAACTTGCAAATATAGTAAGCATTTTATCAAATTTACAAACTGTTCAATTTACAATTTAATCCTCATTGACATAAGCATAAATCTTGAAATATATGCTGTGAGTTTGATTGACCCATTCTTTGTATTTAAGAATCTGAGTTCATAATGACAGCATAAAACCCTAACCCTTGCCCAATTGTAATCCATGGGAACTGAGGCTCATAATAATAAAGCATAAAACCCTCACCCTTGCCCAGTTGTAATCCATGGGAGCTGAGGCTCTTAATAAAAAAGCATAAAACCCTTACCCTTGCCCAGTTGTAATCCATGGGAACTGAGGCTATAATAATAAAGCATAAAAACCTCACCCTTGTCCAGTTGTAATCCATGGGAACTGAGGCTCTTAATGATAAAGCATAAAAACCTTACCCTTGCCCACTTGTAATCCATGGGAACTGAGGTTCTTAATGATAAAGCATAAAACCCTCACCCTTGCCCAGTTGTAATCCATGAAAACTGAGGCTCATAATAATAAAGCATAAAAACCTCACCCTTGCCCAGTTGTAATCCATGGGAGCTGAGGCTCCTAATAATATAGCATAAAACCCCCACCCTTGCCCAGTTGTAATTCATGGGAACTGAGGCTCATAATAATAAAGCATAAAAACCTCACCCTTGCCCAGTTGTAATCCATGGGAAGTGAGGTTCTTAATGATAAAGCATAAAACCCTCACCCTTGCCCAGTTGTAATCCATGGGAGCTGAGGCTCTTACTAATAAAGCATAAAACCCTCACCCTTGCCCAGTTGTAATCCATGGGAACCGAGGCTCTTAGTAATAAAGCATAAAAACCTCACCCTTGCCCAGTTGTAATCCATGGGAGCTGAGGCTCCTAATAATATAGCATAAAACCCCCACCCTTGCCCAGTTGTAATTCATGGGAACTGAGGCTCATAATAATAAAGCATAAAAACTTCACCCTTGCCCAGTTGTAATCCATGGGAAGTGAGGTTCTTAATAGTAAAGCATAAAACCCTCACCCTTGCCCAGTTGTAATCCATGGGAGCTGAGGCTCTTACTAATAAAGCATAAAACCCTCACCCTTGCCCAGTTGTAATCCATGGGAACCGAGGCTCTTAGTAATAAAGCATAAAAACCTTACCCTTACCCAGTTGTAATCCATGGGAACTGAGGTTCTTAATGATAAAGCATAAAACCCTCACCCTTGCCCAGTTGTAATCCATGGGAACTGAGGTTCTTCATGATAAAGCATAAAACCCTCAACCTTACCCAGTTGTAATCCATGGGAACTGAGGTTCTTAATAATAAAGCATAAAAACCTCACCCTTGCTCAGTTGTAATGCATGGAAAGTGAGGTTCTTAATGATAAAGCATAAAACCCTCACCCTTGCCCAGTTGTAATCCATGGGAACTGAGGTTCTTAATGATAAAGCATAAAACCCTCACCTTGCCTAGTTGTAATCCATGCGAACTGAGGCTTATAATGATAAAGCATAAAACCCTCATCCTTGCCTAGTTGTAATCCATGGGAACTGAAGTTCTTAATGATAAAGCATAAAACCCTCACCCTTGCCCAGTTGTAATCCATGGGAACTGTTGGTGGTGGTACTTCTTGTTTGGGGACGATAATGCCTTCAGCAACAAGCTGTGAATACACTTCACTGAAGAGAAGAAAAACAATAAAAACCTTCAGAAATTCCTATATAAATGGTATAACATTACTCTTTAGTACAAGTTTTTCTTCATTAATCAATATGGAATATGGAACCTCATGTAGCCTTCGTCTACATTCCTTTTCATCTTGTTGCAAAATTGATTCATCTGACTTGGGTACCCGAGCGCCAGATCTTTGGTATCTCCGCAGTGCCATGCATCCTTCTCCTGAATCACCTAGACTCCTTAGCCATCGATTGGTATCTTTGTCTCATACCAAAGCAGCATCTATTCCACACACTGGCACACCTTTAGCAATGAAATGAAGCTCCCTTTGCTTGTCATGAGTAAAACTTAGTAATGCAATCAGTTTTTTTACAATAATAATACAATCATCTAGTAATGTGAATTGTATAACACCTTATTTATTTCTCAGAACAGCAATTGATTCTTCCTTAATAAATCAGTGATAATTGATTATTAAACTCTATAGCTACGTCAGTAAATGTGTTTCATTTGTGGTAACCTCCATTTCCATCTAAATTGACAAAAACTCTCTTGTAAAACTGAGAAAATGAAAACTGACAAAATGTGATCTTACTTGATTTTCTTATCAAGGTCATCAAAGCTGTCTGGTACGTAGGCACCGGCCACTCTCAGAGCCTGGTTCTTGGCTCTTGAGGTTTCCCTCTCGGCATTGGCACATGCACCAGCGTGACCAAATTGAACCTGTCAGAACAAAAGATCAATGTTAGTGGTCACCACTATCATCCTAAAGGGGGGACAATCTAAGTTTTCAAAATGATGAATTTCCTGCTCAAACTTTCACAAACTTCTCTGTGATATATTGGTGATTATTGATGAATATCATTGGAAATTAATATTTAATTTTTTTATCATCTTATAATATCTATATATCCTAAAAAGTTTCACAATGATCAAATGTCAACATGTGATATATGCTACTTATTCTTCCTGTGTTTACATCTGATACTGTGGTTTATTGTGTATAACATTTGTATCATATTTGTCTGTATCGTCACTATCTTGTAAAACTTAAGAGAAGAGATGAAATTAAAAGAGGATTAAAATTGCCATGTAAGAATAGTTTTCTCCTAGATACACATACTTAGTAAGTATGTTGAGTCCTATAAATAAAATGAATCAAATGCAAACCTCTGATGAGAACATTGTTGCACATGTACCAATACACCAGGCCACAACAGGTTTGGTGATTCTCCCGCCCTCTATGGCAGCACAAACTTCATACTCCTCAACTCCACCAACCTGATATGACACAAATAAAAGAAAGGTTTACTTTAGCATGATAAATCACTGGTATAATAGGAACATTCATATAGCGCTTAATCCACACTGTGGAGTATGGTCAAAGCACTTATACGATAAAAATGATAGGCTAATGTAAATAAACGATTAAATTAAATTACAATAAAAATCAATAATACTTCTTAAACAAATATGTTTTGAGCTGAGATTTAAATGTATTTAAAAATGTAATGTCTTTCATTTTCTGGCAGCTGCCACTGTAAAAGACCTGTAACCAAAAGATTTTAGTCTCCACTTTGGTATATCCAGCAATTGCTTGTATTTATATTGTTCCAAAATACAATTGTCCCAAAGCACTTGATGGCATTAGCTTTACCCCACTTAATGTAAGGGGGATATTCCAGAGAGTTATACTTACCTTAGAATCAGGTCATGTGACCAGATTGCATATTTATAGCATGGAAGGTAAGGTATAAGTTGAAGTAAATATGATAATACACCATATATCATAGTGTGATAGGATTGATTTATAGCTGGAATCAATGAGGTTTTAAGAGTATTTTAATTCAAAAGATATAAAAGGATTGGAGCTGTTTAAATCATTTGCCTAATTCTAGATTCTTCAACCTTAACAAGAGAAAGATCTGCCTGCAAAAAGTGTGTAGGTTCTGGGGTGGAAAATGTAGTACCATTGCAAAATATCAATGATGTAAGATGGCAATTACCATGAATTGTTTTGTACGCAAGAAGGAGAATCTTGAAATTGAGAATGAGAAGAGCTGATTTTATAGGAGACTGAATGAGAGCTAATTTCATAGGGGACTGAGCTAATTTCATAGGAGACTGAATGAGAAGAGCTAATTTCATAGGAGACTGAATTAGAGCTAATTTCATAGAAGACTGAATGAGAAGAGCTAATTTCATAGGAGACTGAATGAGAAGAACTAATTTCATAGAAGACTAAATGAGAAGAGCTAATTTCATAGGAGACTGAATGAGAGCTAATTTCATAGGAGACTGAATGAGAAGAACTAATTTCATAGGAGACTGAATGAGAAGAGCTAATTTCATAGGAGACTGAATGAGAGCTAATTTCATAGGAGACTGAATGAGAGCTAATTTCATAGGAGACTGAATAAGAGCTAATTTCATAGGAGACTGAATGAGAGCTAATTTCATAGGAGACTGAATGAGAGCTAATTTCATAGGAGACTGAATGAGAGCTAATTTCATAGGAGACTAAATGAGAGATAATTTCATAAGAGACTAAATGAGAGCTAATTTCATAGGAGACTGAATGAGAGCTAATTTTATAGGAGACTAAATAGCAGGTCTGGGTCAGAAGGGAACAAAAAAAAGATCTTAATTTGGCAAGAGCTTCCTAATATTGTTATAGCAAAAATACAAGTAAACCAGCCTGAACAGTCCTCATAACAAAAAACCATAAGGTGTTTCTGCACAGGTCCATACCTCTCCTGTATGGAGCCACTCTTTGGCATGACAAACAACTGAATCAATCCTATCACACTAATCACTGTACACACTCAAGCATCGCAGAAATACAAAAAATTTAAAACTTGCAAGAACAACAGAACTCCAGTTGAATGATAATAGTAAGTCGTTTAAGTTAAGTACATCCTTATTACAGCTACATCAAATTTACATTTACCTCATTTTTCACATATACTGAAGATACTAATAGACAATAATGGTGATGCATACTGACCTCTCCTAACATAACAAGCATTTTAACCTCAGGATCATCATGGTAACGGAATATGTGATCAGAAAATGTTGTTCCAGGGTATCTATGAGACGAAACAAATCAATCCTATCAATGACAGCAATTGGTAGAATCTAAATATGTCTTGTTTTAAGTGCATAGGTGGAGATGACGGTTGCATGGTGTTGTACATAAATGGGTATGCTTTATTATCTCACTTGTCCAATGAAAAGGATATGAAAGCAACAAATCTTTCAAAAGAAACATTTTAAAATGACAATACAACATTCCTAAAGTGCTACTCCTGTAATGAAAGGTATCAAAAGTAATAAAGATTAATTAATTTTGACAAAAAGAAATCCATGTTTCTGAAAGAAGCAATCCCACCCTTTAAATAAATTGAACAAGAAGTGTCTGAAGGACAGTATGCTTGACTATTTAAAGCTAGTAAAGAGAATGGGCTTATTGAGGGAAGTATAAACTGAAATAGGGTAGCAGGGGCAAATGATTTCAAATTACTTGAGCATTAAAAGATGCACTTACATTTTCATTTGCTTTCCTAATTTTCACAACATTTTACTATAAGCTTCAAAATATCTTTAGAGTTTTCCCACATACGTTAAGACAATAAAAAGCTCAAGGTTACCTCACCCAATAACTCAGAAAACACGTAAAAGCTAGCAGTCTTTATAAGTACAACACTTCTTTTAGTTCTATCAATTGAATAACAAAGAACGGAGAGGCCCTGACTTGCCAATGTCAGTAAAAGAATGTCAATAAACCCCCTTTCCAACTAGTACCCTCCTCCAACCCCTACACATTTCCAGAACTACATCCTGGATTGTAACACAACTTCCAATTTAACAAAATATGTGTGTCAAGCAAAGACAAGCAGTATGAAAAATGTACAATAACATTAAAGCAAAATTATGCGAAATAATATTGCTTGACGTATAACAAACTAGACATTGGAAACGATACAAATCCCCTAACTGCTAATAATGCATATTCCAGACTTGTACCCATATTCAATCCTCTTCCAAATGTCATCCCAAGTCTATACTCCATGTAATCACATCTGAAAACCAGATACTGCATGTCATTCCACCACTTGCATGACCCACATGCCATCACAACTGAAATCCAGATAACAACCCACCACATGCCATTCTGCTCCGTCCCACATGTTGACCCACCCTGTTCCACCTGCCAACCCATCCTGTTCCACATGCCAACCCAACCTGTTCTACATGCCAATCCACCCTGTCTTTGTGCAAACAAAATCCCCACATCCACTTTAATTTAAGAGATATCATAAATTTACCCCGCTAAACATATTTCATTATACTTACCTTCCATGCTATAATATGCAATCTGGTCACACGACCTGATTCTAACGCACTTCTAACCGAACCTAAAAACGCAGTAACCAGCCAAGCCCTGACCTCCATAATACCTCTGTACCACCTCACTCAACATTCCACCGAGGCCTGAACGAGAGGAGGCGGGAGGGATGCATGGAAGGTAAGTATAACTCTCGAAATATCCCCGCCACGCTTTAGCGGTAAATTTACTTCAATATACCTTACCTTCCATGCTATAATATGCAATCAGATTGCAACCGAGGATAGGAAGGAAGGGAGTTCAGATCGCCGCACATTTTTTTTTTTTTTTAATGGCTGGTACGAAAACTCACACGAACCGAATCCCGTTTAAGGATCGAAATTCCTTCACCTCGAAGGATGAAAGACCTCAAGAGTGGGAGGAACTAAAACATAGGAAACCACGGCGAGGTACAGTCAAACCGAACAAGGCACCATTCGTTGACAGTAACGGAGGCAAACTCGAAAGAACCTGAGCGTAAAGCCCAGAAAAACAAGCCAACCGGAAGAGCGTTTGGACACAACTACAGCAAAGTGTCCACAAAACGCCACAAGCCACACCGGATTAGCCCACGAGACAGAACCGGCGAGGAAACTACGATTGGGAACGGCGTGTACCAATGAAAACGAATTGAAGAAATCCGGACAAGGGAAAAATTCGTTAGCGCATAACCGTAAGAGCTAAAGTTAGCGGGGAACACGAACGCCGAAAAGTGAGTCAGACCAAAAACAAGAGAAAAACCGCAAAAAGCGGTTTCGAACGCCGCACGAGATCCCGTGAAAAGAGGTTATGCCCAACCCGAGTGCATACCGGCCGTTCTATGAACAGTTCAGACTACTTTAACAGAAAGCCACTGGATGATCTATCGGAGGAAAATGTCACATGACACACTACGAAGAGATCTCCCAGAACTCACCAGTGGTCGCAAGTCAAAGACCGAGACCCCACGGAAAAACCCTGGTGGATAGCTGCAAATCCCAGAGCTCAGCGGAACTATGACAAAAATCGTCCCTAACCCGAGGCTCGTGACGTGAAGCCTGCAAGGTCTCGAGCAGCCAAAGTTCGCCCTGCGCCGAGACGAAAAAGGGTCAAGTACCCGTCCAAGTTTCCGACAGAAGGGGTCACAAGAAAAGTGCCCCACCTTGATCAAGAAGCCCCGTCCGGCACCGACGGTGATATCTGACGGGTGAAAACCGTAGCAGTTGCGGACCGCGTAGCTCCAGGCCACGCCTATCAACAGCGAAACTTGTCTAAGAAGTTGACTGGAGAAAGTGTTAACGCATCTACGATAGTAACAACCTTGAAATCGCGGAGCCTCACGGGCACGGGCGAGAAAACGAATACCGTATGTCTACGGGCAGTTAAGTAACAGGCCGTAAAACCGCAAGGAAGCAGCTGTAAGGTGTTAAAGTATGGAAGGAACCATACGTGCGTTGTTGGTAATAGCTACCCCAAACGTAAGGTTGTCTGCAAAAAGGCCACCTATGGTCAAGAAAAATATCCTTCATGGAGGTAATATTGACAAGTAGGGGGTAACGTATCACGCCAACCGTATGAGTCATAAACCCCAACACTGGGGTAGAAATCACGAAAGAGGTGACGCCCTGTGTATACTACACGGACCGTTAAACACCCTGCACCACGGAGCGGAAAAGCGTGGCTACTGGGGACTTACGCCCGTAAAAGTACGCAACCCGTTAAGTAAAATAGATCCGTTATGGGTCTACAAAGGCGCCAGCATGACAAGTAAAAACCACGAGTCCACCAGCGATGTCGAGCTGTGCACCACGGAGCAAAAAGCTGCGGGCTACGCCGAGGGGACAACTGGTACTGGTACGTGTCCCGAACGGGCGCAGCGATCAGTACCAAAGGACCGTCTAGGTCCACGATAGCGTGAACGCATTTTACACCTGTAACGTGAGTCGTTATCTCATTATACCTCTATTCACCACGGGCCACCGAGTAAGTGGCGACGCCGTAGGGAAGAAGTACACAGTACGCTGTTCCGTTGAGAATAGGTAAAATATATAAAACTGAGGCCGTAAGAAATACGGAGGAGTTCCGAGTGCCACGCCAAAGCTATACGAGTCGTAAACTGAGTTTGTTCCATCACGAGCTCTGAAACCGGTAGCTGCGTGGGGAAGAGGGACGACCGCCGTGCTCAGTACGTGTCCCGGTAAGAGAAACGCCGCGAACGCAGTAGTTCATGGCTACTGGTCCTATACCACACAGCCGCGCCGCTGGTATAGGCCGTTAACTCCGTTTGTATAAAATCACTACGGAGCCGCGGCCGGGCGGCTCACGCGTGGGGACTGCCGCCAACGCCAAAAACGCCCCAGCAAGAAAAGACGACGCGAACACTGCAACACGCGCTAACGGTCGCAATATCCCGGTTCCGATACCGGGTTTATCGTGACGTTGTACGTGAAAACGCGTTAATATCTGTAGAATGTGAGCCGAGGTCTCGTTCGACGCAAGAATCACATTCAGAGTAGTTTGAACGGTCGTGGAACTACGTAACACGGAGGGAATAGCTCTCGTGATGGTATGCCTCCCGTAAAGAAGGAAATCTTATCACCCGAGCGCTAGGCCTCGAAACCCGAGCAAGCGCTAACACGCGACGATCCTGGGAGCGTGACGTGACCGACAAACGGGGGACTCGTCCTCGTGTCCATGAACTGGTGAAAAACTATGCGGAACCGTGGCGTTCAACGCCGAAAATCTCACCAAGTCAGCTCACACGGACGTGGGGATCTCCGAAACTAACGGGTGTGACGTCGTTGTCACGTTACCTTGCTGTAGAACTAAGCAGCACTACAGACCCAAACGTCATCCCATGCCCGGACGGAGCCGCCAAAGTTGTGTTACGGACCCGTGCACGGGTCAAAACAAGCCGTGGGGGCCGTATGGAACCGATACGAGCCGCACGGACCCCTAATGGACCCGCAAGGAATCCAATGGCTCTACAACTGGCCGTAAAAAGGGACTAACTCACGTAAGACCCGTAGGGCGTCCCTCTTGTTGGCCGACCGGTCCCATCGCGGAACCGAGGACCACAGCGGTGTACACGGTTTGAACAAGTCGATAACACCAAAGCGCAACCTAAGAAGCATTTACATGCGGCGCACCGCAGGACAGTCAAGGCGCGTAAGCATGCACACACAACCCTCCTCCACCAATCATGTTCATTTAAGTTCCGCTCACTGGAGCCGCCCAATGGAAGCGAAGGACCCGTAAACGCGGACCGTGGACTCGTATGGAACCGTACCCGTAAATACGGGCCGAACCGTCCAATGGAACCGTTGGAACCTGTCTACCCGTAAACATGGGCCGTGGAAATCAGATAACTGTCGTAGCCGTTGGCTACGGGACCAAGAAGAAAAATAGCTGTCTCAATGCTATACTTCGGATGAACCGTGCGGTGTTGGGCGGCGCCCCGCCTCCCTGGCTTTGGACCTGGGTGGCGGTGGGACGGAAGAGGGCCTCTCAGACCGTCGCTTCTCCACTTTCTCCGCCGCTCTTTTGAAAGTACCGGTCGCGTGGAGTCTGTGCTCAACCACGCCCGCTAGATCCCAATCGCTGCAAAGAGCACGGGATTTGACTGCAGCATAATCTGCATGCGCAATAACCGTGAGATGGATGTCACGGAGCGTAATTTAAAGAAGCGTTTGCGCCACGCATCACGACATCCTGGGTGTAAAACATCGACACTGGGAACTGTCCTTCATGTCCATGATACTGGTGAAAATAAATACGGAACTTGTAACGTTCGCGTAGACAGTCTTAATTGCGTTCACACGAGCCGTGGAACTGCGTAGCTAATGGCTACAGGACCAAGAAGAAAATAACTGTCAATGCTATACTTCTTGTCAAGAATGTCACCTGACCACGTGGCTAGTGGGCGATAACCGATTAAACCGTGCATGCGATGTACGTGAACCGTTAAATACGGACCCGTGTAAACACGGGCCGCGAACCGTCGAATGGAACCGGCCCCGTAACAACGGGCCGCGGAACCGTATGGAACCGCCCGCCCGTAACAACGGGCGCGGAACCGCCCGCCCGTAACAACAGGCCGCGGAACAGTATGGATCACGGAACCGCCCGCCCGTAACAACGGGCCGCGGAACGTATGGACCACGGAACCGTCCGCCCCCGAACAACGGGCCGCGGAACGCATGGATCCCGGAACCGTATGGATCCGCCCCCGAACCGCATACAATGCCCGCACTGCGGAACAGGGATGGTCCAACGGAACCCGTATGGAACCGCCGCCCGTAACGGGCCGCGGAACCGCACGGACCGGGACCGTCAATGGAACCGCCCGCCCGTAACAACAGGCCGCGGAACCGTAAACCCGCCGCCCGTAAATAACAGTACTCCCTATGTCCTCTACCCAAATAAACAGAACACCAAAACTCTCTTAAACAGAAAAAAATTTTACTGAAAAATAAATTTCTTAAGAGAAGAACGTAAGTCCAAGCGTACAAAAACCTGCCAAATTAATCCCACGGTCTCTCCGACACCCCAAGTTCAATCCTGAAAATTAAATATTTTATCTCCAAACTGTTACATGAAATGTTACACTATTTAGAACTTATAAAATCTCACCCTTCTCTCGGAAGACTTTAACCAAAAACTTTATTATAGCATGGAAGGTAAGGTATAACGGACAAATATTTTCATTGTTTTGCAAATAAGCTAATTAGTATGAATGTACACACACAACTTTAACCCATTGTTATGCAAATAAGCTAATTAATGATATTCATTTCATTTGAACAGTACACCCATGTCCTCTACCCATTCAGAACTATGCTTTAACCAAAAACTGTAATCGTTACATGAATGTACACCATTCATATTCATTTAAACAGTACTTATGAAAACTTTAAACCAAAAAACCTGTAATCGGACAAATATTTTCATTGTTTTGCAAATAAGCTAATTAGTATGCACACACAACCCCCTCCCCATCCTCAATCATGCACATTTGAAGAGTACCCATGTCCTCTACCCCTATGCCAAAATACAAGAATGTACACTATTCATAACTTATGAAAACTTTAACCAAAACCTCGAACCAAAAACTTTAATCAAAACTTTACAAAAACTTTAAGTGGATACCGATGCCAACGTGGGGGGTAGAAAAATAACTTGATTATTCGAGCTAAAAATTGAATGCTGATTAAAGCACCCTTAACTGACCATGGTGACTGCATTTAAAAAGCCCACAAAAGCCTGGCACCTCCCCAATTTTCCTTCCCACCCTCCCACCACCCTCTTCAAAAATTTAACATTTTGTAAACACTTCAATTAGTGAACTAAGGACTAATCTTTACCTATCACCACCAATGGCTACACCCTCATAGACACCATCGCTGTTCCTGGAAATGATGTTGTTGAGTTCGTTGGACATACCCCCTGATCGGGATACGTATGCCACACTACCTGGACGGTAAAGCTTCGATGAAATTATGTTATCCAACATACCTCCTGTGTTTCCAATCTTAAAACACCCTGGTTTGATACCACCAACCTGTGTATGATCAATTAAGTTATAATAGAATTTTGGGTTTCAAGCAACATCTATCTACACAAGTTTCATTCTCAATTCAAGACCATGATTCAAGTAAAGAAGTGTGGAAGTGCAGTAGCCCAGTGGTTAGGGCGCCAGTCTTGTACTCAAAAAGTACCAGGATCGAATCTCAGCCAGGGCACTGTGCTGTGTCCTTGAGCAAGACACTTTATCCCATTTGCTCCAGTTCACTCAGCAGCGAAATGATCGATTACCAGTTTTGGATGGGAAGTTAACCTACGATGCATGGACTGGTGCCCCATCCAGGAGAGTCAAGAACTCTCATCCACTTAGCACCATGGAAACCGGGTATGAGCACTGGCTCTATAAGCCCTAAAGGCTTGGTGAGATTTAACTTATTAGTCATACATGTTCATCTTATTTCAATTAGATATTAAATGGAAACAATAGTAAAGAAAGCATTTAAAAATCTTCTTTAGTAAAAGACCTTTACAAGTCAAAAGCTGCCACAGATTTTTGAGGGTATAATTGGTATTAAAAAAGAGACATCAAACCTCACAAAGTCTTTCTTTTTCACTGAAATGTTTTGTGATGCTTTGAGGCATATAATCTATGGGTAATAACAATACAGAGTTTAGCGCAACCAATTTAGCTTACAATCTTTAACAAAATTTTAATCATATACAAATTTAAGAACTGTAAAGACAGGGGGTATGGGATTTCCCTCTTCTAGAATAGACTTTCTACACTAGCCATTTTGAAACAAGTGGGACATCTTTAAAAATATTATAACTCCTGAACATTTCTAGGACATACTCTCCATTTCTAGGACATACTCTCCATTTCTAGGACATACTCTCCATTTCTAGGACATACTCTCAATTTCTAGGACATACTCTCCTAGGACATACTCTCCATTACTAGGACATACTCTCCATTTCTAGGACATACTCTCCATTTCTAGGACATACTCTCCATTTCTAGGACATACTCTCCATTTCTAGGACATACTCTCCATTTCTAGGACATACTCTCCATTTCTAGGACATACTCTCCATTTCTAGGACATACTCTCCATTTCTAGGACATACTCTCATTTCTAGGACATACTCTCATTTCTAGGACATACTCTCATTTCTAGGACATACTCTCCATTTCTAGGACATACTCTCCATTTCTAGGACATACTCTCCATTTCTAGGACATACTCTCCATTTCTAGGACATACTCTCCATTTCTAGGACATACTCTCCCCTTCTAGGACATACTCTCCCCTTCTAGGACATACTCTCCCCTTCTAGGACATACTCTCCCCTTCTAGGACATACTCTCCCCTCACAGTTCAGATGTGAATGATCTTTTTATCATAGTACAAATATAATTCAAAGAAAAGAAGTCATACAAATTTGTTGTCCTTAATTGAACAATTTGACCATCAGAGTACAAAATTTTCGCAATGAATCATAAAATGTAAACAATGTCTTACATATCACAATTGGTTATAAACAGAAAAGCAAAACTTACCGTTGCTGGACCAATAATGGTAACACCCTTCTCTTTGGCCAGTTGGATCAAGACGCGGGTTTTGTTCTCTGGAATTCCTTCAGCAATAATGACAATGGTACGAATCTGTTGATGAAGGTTTAGATTCTTTATTTCACAGACACTTGTCTTTGATGTCAAGAGATATTATTACGTAGCACATTTCAAAATTTCTAGAAAATCACAACATAAAGTAAAAAATCTCAATCAAAATCCAATTTCCTTCAAAGCTGCCTTAACTTTTTACAGCTACATGATCAATTATAATATATTAGAACATTCCTTCAAAACATTCCTCATAGGCATTCTTTTTATGTCTCAAAAATACTTTTCTCTATCACAAGAAATATCTAACACATAAAACTTTCTACTATTCCAATACATCATACTACCAAATATTTCTATTTTGATACGCCACAAACCTGAGGATACTGCAGTGTTTCAACCGAGCTGTCATACGCTGACCTTAACGATGCGAAGTTGACCAATACATCTGCATCCCGATGAAGTTTCATGGCTTTGGCCATACCTTGTAGACTGGAACAAGGATTTCTTTGTGTCCCCAATAAAATTTCTGTTTGTGGTCACCACTATAAGAATCAGAAATACCATATAATATCAGAAATACCATATAATATCAGAAATACCATATAATATCAGAAATACCATATCCACCATGTTAGGGGATTAATGTCTAACATTGACTGAATTGCTTAACATCAAGAATATAGCAAAAGTATGTATCAAAACTGCCATTTGACAGCATTCTGCATTTCATGACCTAATTATCCACAAAAATAATCAAATTTGAGATCCACAGCAGTAGAATGGTTTTTTCAATGCTAGCCATTATTTCTTCATCCTCTGCCATAAGTTTGAAGGAATGCAGTTGAATGTGAAAAATGGACTTTATGAAAATGGGACATTCCCCTCATTGACTTATAGCTATAAAAGTTATCATTTGAAGACCAAAGCTCATATAGTGCCAGAGATGTTGATTAAAGATTTGATGTTGAGACAGAGTATTTAAATGTTAAATGCGTATTTAATGCATGGGACAAAGGACTTTGGCCCAATTAGCGAGTGCAAAGTCCTTTAAACCATGCATTAAATACCCATATAATCACGATGCCAAAACATTGATCTTTTTATAAAATTTCCATGTTAGATTGTTTAAAATCTATTAAAAATAATATATATTAACAAAATAATGATAGCTAAGTTTGGATACATTTTTCGCTTTATTTAGAAATTCACCTGTTTCAAAAATGGACTAGACCAAATACTGAATTCTATCAAAATGCAATTTTTCCATAGAAGAAATTCTATCAAAACAATTTTTAGAAGAAACTTCTTTTCTACCATATTTTTCCTCCACTTTTATTGTTCTCAATTTTCAATTAAAACACAAATAGATAGACGCATAACATTGCTATGATAACACATTGCTATAATATAACATTGCAATGATATAACATTGCTATGACATAATATTGCTATGACATAACATTGCTATGATATAACATTGCTATGATAATGTTAATTGCTATGATATAAGTATGAAAACAATGAAAACTTAAGATAAAGTTGCTAAAAGTGGTATATTAAAAAAAAATGAAAACTAAAGGGTGTACAAACACAGTAGGTTGCAGGAGGAAAGAGTAGGTTGCAGGAGGAAAGAGTAGGTTGCAGGAGGAAAGAGTAGCTTGCAGGAGGAAAGAGTAGGTTGCAGGAGGAAAGGGTAGGTTGCAGGAGGAAAGAGTAGGTTGCAGGAGGAAAGAGTAGGTTGCAGGAGGAAAGGGTAGGTTGCAGAAGAAAAGAGTAGCTTGCAGGAGGAAAGGGTAGGTTGCAGGAGGAAAGGGTAGTTTGCAGGAGGAAAGAGTAGGTTGCAGGAGGAAAGGGTAGGTTGCAGGAGAAAAGAGTAGCTTGCAGGAGGAAAGGGTAGGTTGCAGGAGGAAAGGGTAGGTTGTAGGAGAAAAGAGTAGCTTGCAGGAGGAAAGGGTAGGTTGCAGGAGGAAAGGGTAGGTTGTAGGAGAAAGAGTAGCCTGCAGGAGGAAAGGGTAGGTTGCAGGAGGAAAGGGTAGGTTGTAGGAGAAAATAGTAGCTTGCAGGAGGAAAGAGTAGGTTGCAGGAGGAAAGGGTAGGTTGCAGGAGGAAAGAGTAGGTTGCAGGAGGAAAGGGTAGGTTGCAGGAGAAAAGAGTAGCTTGCAGGAGGAAAGAGTAGGTTGCAGGAGGAAAGGGTAGGTTGCAGGAGGAAAGAGTAGGTTGCAGGAGGAAAGGGTAGGTTGCAGGAGGAAAGAGTAGGTTGCAGGAGGAAAGGGTAGGTTGCAGGAGAAAAGAGTAGCTTGCAGGAGGAAAGGGTAGGTTGCAGGAGGAAAGGGTAGGTTGCAGGAGGAAAGAGTAGGTTGCAGGAGGAAAGGGTAGGTTGCAGGAGAAAAGAGTAGCTTGCAGGAGGAAAGGGTAGGTTGCAGGAGGAAAGGGTAGGTTGTAGGAGAAAAGAGTAGCTTGCAGGAGGAAAGGGTAGGTTGCAGGAGGAAAGGGTAGGTTGTAGGAGAAAAGAGTAGCCTGCAGGAGGAAAGGGTAGGTTGCAGGAGGAAAGGGTAGGTTGTAGGAGAAAATAGTAGCTTGCAGGAGGAAGAGTAGGTTGCAGGAGAAAGAGTAGGTTGCAGGAGGAAGAGTAGGTTGCAGGAAAAAGAGTAGGTTGCAGGAGGAAGAGTAGGTTTTTAGAGAGGAAGAGTAGGTTGCAGGAGGAAGAGTAGGTTGCAGGAGAAAGAGTAGGTTGCAGGAGAAAGAGTAGGTTGCAGGAAGAAGAGTAGGTTGCAGGAAGAAGAGTAGGTTGCAGGAGGAAGAGTAGGTTGCAGAAGGAAGAGTAGGTTTCAGAGAGGAAGAGGAGGTTGCAGGAGGTAAAGTAGCTTGTGGTGAATGAGTTATAAGGTATTAAAGTGTAAAGGAAAAGAAAGTTTTAGTTAATAATCTGAATTCGTATCTATATTCATTTCCACTTACGTGAAAGGATAGATCATTCCTACAACTGATGGGTGCTCTCTCTGACAGGAATGGTCAAAGTCCAACATACCCTGCACTGCACGGTTTTGCATTCCAAATATAAGCGACTGCCAATGCATTAAGAAAATATATATATATATATGAATGAGACATTAATCAAAATAAAATTCATTATTAACTCTTAGTGAAAGCATTTCAAGTCCATACTAAGAAAACAAACAAGACTGTTCTTAGCTTTCTCTTATTTACAATCATATAACCATTTTTATTCCTCTTTAAGAAGTTAGCAAAATTGATGTTTTGGGGTTTTTCCAGGGAAAAAGAGACCAGTGCTGTAATTGTCTAAGCAAGGCTACACATCATCTGTGTTAGATTCTATGACAATTAAAAAAGCACTTAGCTGGAAAGTGAAAGCACTGATTATTGCTTCTTCATGCAATTTTGAAATAACAAAAGACATCCTTTACTGTTGAGCACTCTGGTCGTAGAAACAAGAAATGAGTATACATAATGTAAAATTACAGCTGATTTTAGTATATTTCATGCAAAAAAAGAAATTAAGCACTCTAATGATTTTCAAATTACTCTATAGATCCTACAGTTACACCCTTACTGTTCTTTTAACTTCCTAATCCTCAAATACAATCTCGAGTGCAGAATAATAAGTACTTCCCCTAAATAGAGGTACTGTCAATCCTTGACAAGAGATACTCACCTTAGTTGTTTTTCTAAATAATGGTTTCTCAATGTAGCCGGTACCACTTCCGGTGGAACTTGAAACAGATGCCCGGCTTCTTGAGCGTGTACCGATAGCTGAGGATTCTTCACTACTGGATGTTTTCCTTACTGGGTCATTTGACTAAATGACAGAGAGAAAGCATGAAAGTTAATAACTATTCAATATAATCAATTCTAAATACCTATTTTTATCTTCCATAATACTTTTCATACATGTACAAATGAAAAGTCTTTTTAATAGGACAATCAATTTGTCTAATATGCCAATATCTTAAGATAATCATCATGGAACTAGGACTATGTTACAGAGAAAAAGTAACTATTATATCTTTCTTCCATCAATTCCCCTCATTTCTCTACTCCCATTTTTTGCTCCTATGAATACCAGACTTTTATCATTATTTTACCCTCTGGTGACATCAATTCATGCCTTTGAATTCACTGTATCATCCAGTGACTTGCAACTTTAAATATCTGGCAACTAACTATCTTCAAACATGATCATTTTAAACCTTCTGACTAATTAACCTTGTTTCCTTTACAGCCACTATTTCTTTATATTATACTGCTACCTAAAATTCTCCTTACAACCAGCTCCTTTGTGGTTATCATAATCCTACCCATTAACACCTACTTTTACTTCCCCATTGTGACTTCTTATTCCCCCTTATGACTTCTTATTCCCCCATATGACTTCTTATTCCCCCTTATGACTTCTTATTCCCCCTTATGACTTCTTATTACCCCTTATGACTATCTTATTCCCCCTTATAACTAGTCCAATTTTCTTCCTGTCATCTTTCTCTCACCTGGCCCTTTCATTCAGCCTATTACTTAAAATTTCTTCCTTACAATCTTTACATGTACATCTTAAATACCCAGGAAACATGAACATACATACAGCATCAAAACATAAAAAGTGCAACCCCCATTCCAAGAATTATTAGTCTAGAGGACATTGCCCAACATTCAATTACATAATATAATTATTCAAAATAGACATCCTTTAGTTAAATGGTCAGCTACAGGAATCTAGTTACTAAAAAAGAGCTTGAATAAGTTTAGCTTGAGAAAACAACATTTTTTTGTTTTTGAGATATGACAGATCAAAGTTGAAAGATTCTGTAACATCAGCTAAATTTGTGATATATGAACCAGCAGGAAGACAGCTTAACCCTTACTCGCTTGGGAGGCGGGGCCAAAGATAGGGCACCCAAAACAGCGTGATAATATCGCCACCTGGTAGAGTAAAGGTTAATCAAGGCATGATTATTGAAGGGTCCTCTGTCTTCCAGGCAGCAGAGTCAGGCCCCTTCCACTTCCGGGGCCCGCTGGGCCACCTACCGGGACCATGCTGCCTATATTTTTAGGTTGGCACATTTGTCGCGGGTTGATTAACCCGTACTCTACCAGCATGTTTTTTTAAATGCCCTCAAAACCCCGATAAAATCGTCGCATTGTAGAGTAAGGGTTAATATTAAATCTTTATATCTATCAGTCCTTGAAAATGATGAGAATGCCTCCTACACTCAGACATTGATTGGAGGTATGGCTAAGATTAAAACCAGAACCAAAAGGTTTTGTGATTCCAATGCTTTTAATATGCTGATTTGCAAGTTTTGTCATGTCATTGCATATCATGAAAAATTTGTTCCATATTTATTCATAAGCCACGCCCACCATGCGCATCAATACAAATATTGACAACAATAGCATTTGCACAATAATTAACAACATCATCAAAGCAAGTATGCCAAAACGGTTGCATGACTGCATAGGTTCCTTATTCTGTTAGTATCAGAACCAAAAATCCTATTGACATGCAAAGTCAGCTATTCAAACAATTTTGATACATGATTAAAACAACAAAGGAGTTAACCCTAAAGCAATTTTATAATTCTTTTCAATGCTTTTGTTGGCACTGACTACATCGAAGAGTAAAATATAATCTAATAATAATAAAAATAACTCCAAAATTTATGACTCATAAACTCAAATAAAACTAAAACAAAACGTTTTGAAAACAAATGAAGACCAACAGATCTATCTCATACAAAAATGACCCAATAGCGCTGCAATACATGTATAGTCTTCAAACATACTGGGAATTTCTTCCCTGTAAATGTATACATCTTTGGTTGTCACTACCACAACATTCATGTTCAGATCATAAAAAGGTATCATAGAAGTGCAAGAAAGAAGGAGAGCATTAGTTCACAGAAACCACCCATCTTTTGTAGTACTGTACATCATCTAAACATCTTATATAGCAGGACAAATACACATAAAAGATAATTCCCCATGATTTTTTTCTTCATTTATGATTTTGTTTTCATTTATGATTTTCTTTTTCATTTATGATTTTCTTTTTCATTTATAAGATTTTCTTTTTAGTTGAAAGACTTTTCTTTTCATTAATATAATTTTCTTTTTCATGATTGTTTTTCATTTATATGATTTCTTTCATTTATATTTTGTTTTCCTTTATTGATTTTCTTTTTGTTTATATGATTCTTTTTCTTTATATGATTTTCTTTTTCATTAATATGATTTTCTTTTTCATTAATATGATTTTCTTTTTCATTGATATGATTTTCTTTTTCTTTACAATTTTCTTTTTCATTTATATGATTTTTTTCATTTATGATTTTTTCATTTATGATTTCTTTTTCATTTATGATTTTCTTTTCCTTTTACAATTTTCTTTTTCATTTATATGATTTTCTTTTTCATTTATAATTTTCCATTTTATTTATGATTTTCCTTTTCATCTATGATTTTCCTTTTCATTTACGATTTCCTTTTAATTTTGATTTTCCTTTTCATTCATGATTTTTTTTCATTTATGATTTTTTATTTCATTTATGATTTTCTATTTCATTTATAATTTTTTTATATGATTTTCCTTTTCATTTATGATTTTTCTTTCATTTATGATTTTCTTTTTGCTTTATATGATTTTTTTAATTATCATTTTCCTTTTACTTATGATTTCCTTTTCATTCATGATTATCTTTTTCATTTATATGATTCTTTTTTCAATATGATTTTTTTTTATTGATTTGATTTTCTTTTTCATTGATGTGATTTTCTTTTTCATTGATGTGATTTTTTTTTCATTGATGTGATTTTCTTTAACATTTATATGATTTTCTTTTTTGTTTATATGATTTTTTTTCTTTTATATGATTCTCTTTTTCATTGATATGTTTTTTTTCTCATTGATGTAATTTTCTTTTTCATTGATATGATTTTCTTTTTGATGAGATCAATATTTGTTTCGCACAATTAAATTAAAAAAGAAAGAAATTACCTCAAAATATATGTTATATGAGATACAACAACTATTTAAAGAGAAGATTTGGCAAAGAAGGGAATAGAAGTTTTCAGGCATACAAATGTTGATTCAGTTAGTGCTGCATGATGATTTAGCCACTGCAATAAAAAGTTGTCCAAATTGGGGGTATACCTGTCTAATGATGCAGGCAACATCTCATATCCACTAACTGGAAAAACCCACAAAAGTAATGCCTTTCAAGCATAGCAGGGTAATTTCTAGACATGATTGCATGCCTAGCAATCATTCAAGTTGAATTTAATCACTTATGCAGGAATCGTGTCATGGAGCTTGGCAACTGTATCCTATAATTTAATGGGCAAGTAAGCAAGCAATGCACATCGGAAGCAGGAGTACCTAACTTGATCACCCGACCAGTTTTCTTTTAATAAACGGGTGTTTAGGACACAGTTTTAATGCAGCTTTTGATCATAATGTGTCAAACTAACCATTGTTTACACTTCAAAGAGAAGCAAACAAACACAAACAAATTATTTCTTCTGAGATTTTATTTTAACAAATTTTTGGTGAGAATTTGAAATGTAAGAGTTATTTATGTTCATTATTTGTGGTTAGAATACTAGTCCTATTCTAAATGGCATTTGTTAATGGAGGTGATCCTGTAATATCTGTCTAAAATTGAAAACAAATTACTAAATAAATCTACGTTATGCTCATATTTCAGCTATTAAAACATTAAAACAACTAAAGTTATCCACCATGAACCAGGTTCACATGATATAGATGGAAGCACTCTGCAATAGAGACATTCCAAAGCATTAACCTCATGAAGAACATGTGTGTTGTTAATGCAATCAACTTTCAGATGCCATAATAAAAATAGGGTTTGACTGGCTAATACTTCCCTCCCTCCAACAAAACCTAAAAGTATTACAATTAATCTCTTCAGTATTTCCAAAAAGTCTACAAATGAACAAAGCCCCAAAAGGTGAGTTAGAAGGCAAAACCGTTGTGCTCCATATATCCTATACGGACCTATTAACCATTTAATATACACTTGCAACAACAGTAGAAAATAAAGATTATTTTTTGAAAAAAGCAAACTTTTTAAAAAGTTCCCCAAAAACACATTTGTATTTTGGACACCCTTGGGAGTTGAAGGGTTAAGTAAAATACTTTTCAAATGTTAAAGTCTTCAATTTTTCCACTTTAACAAATTTTTTTACTTTTACAACTTTCATTAATGTTTAATAGATTCTGTATATTTCCTTTAAATGCCTTAACTTGCAATATATCTCAAATGTATAAGTAAATGCTTCAATCAAATTTCACAAACTCCCACTACTTCAATAATTTCCCTAAGCTTAGAAACAGCCTTTTTTAAACTACTGTAATTAACAGCTAGAACATTTTGTGACATGTATTGCAAACATTGCCAACATTCAAAGAAGCAAAAATTTCATTTAAGAAATTTCACAACACAGTTAGTATCAGAAAACAGAAAAAGATGAGAAATGTAAATCAGAGAACTTTTGAAGTATGAGAATTCACGCAAAAAAATATATCATTTTTTCACTTCAAAATAATAATCAACATTAATACGAATAAAATCCTTGTAAAGAGAAGAATTTTTCTCATTCAGCAAGTAATAATATCCATTGAGAGGTTTTCAATCCTAGATACTGCTTACCAATTTATCCTTAATAATACTGAATGGCTTGAAAGTGGGACAGAAAAAAAAAAATCATATCTTTTGGAAAAATATACAACACATATAATAACAATTTCTTGTATGGCCTACTATAATGCAGAGTTTGAAAAACCACTCGCCTGCTTCCATAGGCGAGCAAAAACAATTGTGGCGAGTAGAAATATTATATTACACTGTGGTACTCACCACATTTAATTAAGCCTCATTTGGCGAGTGATTTGTTTTCCCTTTCTCGAAGCCTGCTATAATGCACATTATACTGACTACTAGTGGATAGCCAGATGCATACAGCATTGGATGCAATGGTATTATCAAGATCATCTTTGTTTGTGCTTCGATGCACAGAAATGTATACAAGTGGAAATGCCAGAATCATAGGTTTTCAGTGATTTTACCATGAATAATAATAATAATTAGTTTTTATATACTGTAGCACTTTCCTACACAGGTAAGCATATTCAAAGCACTTTACAATGGGAACTTAACTATTAGGCTCAAAGCAGCAGCCAACACACTGTGTACAAGCCTGTACCGATTAAACCCCGCTCCTGATGCTGAGAACCGAGAGAGATGGCAGCAGATTCCATTTTTAAAGTCTTTGGTATGACTCGGCAAGGGATCGAACCCACGACTTTCCGTCTGGATAGCAGTGCTCTACCAATCAGCTAACATGCAAGAATGCACAAATTTGCCGGCTCTAAGCCGGGCTATTTTCCAGAAAATGGACATTGACACAATGATAAGTGTTATAGTCTGTCATAGTGACCTGCAGCCATTTTACCATGATTCTGTTATAAAGAGCTGAAACAAACAGGAAGTTGTTTGGAGCTTCCAGTAAGTGCTGTTTTTTTTATAAATTTTTTATCATTTTTTTATATTTTTTATGAATACATGCATTACTATGCATTTTCAAACTTAGTTTAAGTTATGCCCTGTAACTACTTTCAAAGGATACTGCTTCAAAACTAATTTTTGATTAAATTAAAAAAAATTAAATCAATTGAGAAAAAACAGAAACTAAAATTCAAATCCAAGTGGTTAAAACTGAATACTAAAATTCAAGAGGCAACTCAATTTCCTTGGAACATTAAACTGAAGAACACAACAGCTTTATGTCTACCTGAAATTCTAGATTAGCAAAGGAAGAACAGGCCATTCTTTTATCTAAAGTTGGCAGAGAGAACAATTTGCCTCCTTTAATAAAAGGTGGCACTGCACTCATTGAAGCTTCGCCTTGAATGCTCAGCAAATGCTAAGGGGATATATAGAACAAGAAATGATCAGAAGAAGTAAAATGAAGCCATTTGCATTTGCAAACAGAACTCTGAAATAGAATTTTAAAACACACAATCTGATGTACAGCATATTTTTGAAAACTTCCATGATAACTTGAACTAGTAAAAAGAGACGAGTTATACACATTGTTCCAAATTTTCCTGTGCTAAATGGAATCCTTGTCAAAAGACACCTCACTGTGTTCAAGTTGTTATTGGTAGTCTTCATAAGTCCAGTTGCAGCCCCACACAACACTTCAAATTTCCTTTCACCATCTAACGATGCACAATCATCAATAAATAAAAACAATACAAATAGAAACTTGCTAGTGTTAATCTATCATACACAGCTTGACCTTTTGGTGACCTGTAGCACAACAGCTTCTGGCTACCAAGCAACAAAAAGTGTTTCCATGTTCAGAAACTTAATATGGTAGCGAAAAATTATTCTACGAATGTTGTGTTCATAATTCAACGGAACTTATCAGCTGTAAAGATGACAAAATCTAAGATGACAAAATCTACATGGGCATCATGAAGCAATATCTTTCCTTAGGAGAAATGGTCCGTCAATTATTTACAGTTAATGCACACATCACCTCAAGCATATAACAAACAACTATTTTATCACCAGATTGCAAACAAATTTCTCCCACTAAGACACTTAACACCAATGAGTGCTGACACTTAAGACCAATGAGTGATTTCAATCACAAGTGCCCTGACTAATCAGCATTGGCTTTCTGTTATCTTATACATACAAATAGCCTTGGGCTACTTGGCTGTGGTGTGCATGGGAATGGCAGATAAACAATCATTGTTTGGAGTGGAAACACAATACACTAAACAGGAAATCGGGTTGATAATTGCCATACCTGAGTTTTCAAGATTAACTCAGGTGCCGGGTGCGGGTAGGCTTAAAGAAAAACTTTTTGGCATGATTGTGCTATTGCAATAAATTTCAATGAATAATTGAAAGAAATCTGTAAGTGAAAAAAAGGCCCTTCATTCAAGAGGTCTATACAACAAAATAAATAGTGATTAATTCTAATGCTAAAAGTGATTACCTCTGATCTCTACAGTGTAAGAATAAATGATACTCTAAGATGATGTGCAAGATTTAATCAATTAATTATCATTCAGATTAAGAAATAAGTGAGAGCAATAGAAAATAAATCACTTCAAATTTCAATAGCATCATCTTTTACTTCTAACAGAATCTGGCGCTACCAGCATGTCATATTTTCAGTATACGCCAATAGTAACAGTAAATATCTACAACAGCTTGTATTACCCTGGGTACAGGCTGTTACACCAAATGCGGCAAGGGAGTGATTTTTTAATTAATTAGACAGGAGATGAATATTATAAGTTTTTTATTTCTGCATACACACAATAAGGTTTACAATTGAGGCTTTTGAATAATACTAGAAAAATTTGCTAAAAATGCTGTTTTGTTCAAACTGAGGAGATACTTGGGGTGCAATTTCTGTTGTAATGCTAATTTTGCTTTAATTGGTGTAGTAGAAATGCCCTTAAATCCATTTTTAGTTCTCATCTGAAAATCCACAAGATGACAATCCATCTCTGAAAAGAAACTGTTTTTTTTCCTTTTTTTATTTAATTTTGTTAAAAAAATTGTTTGTCGCATTGTGTTCGCATTGTTTCCTTTAATGTGAATAGCAATTTGCAATATTAAATGTTCATACAATGCATATTTTAGATAAACTACGTGCTTACAAATTTTTGTTTGGTTTGGTTGGTACGTCGACAGCGTGGTCAATAGTACCAGAGGGCTTAATGTAAATCAAAAGGAAATGAACAGGAAATTAAGAAGGTATGGTGCATTGAAAAAGAAACAGTTGCAGAGATGAGTGTTTTATTTTCTATTCTTATGACTGTTAAAAAAAAATCAAAACTACTTTTAAGCATTTTTCTTATCAAACTCTCTCTTTACGACCAATGTTGTTACTGCAGCAAAATCTTTCAAAAATTCTACTGCAGTATCTATTTGAGCATAAATTGAAAAATTAAGAGCAATATTTCTTAGCAATGCTTTATACGAAAGGTTATCCACACTTAAAAAAAATCTTTCAAAACTTTTGCTGAAAGATAATAAGCGGAAATTTGCAACACCATCCTATCCCTGTGTATGAAAATTTGCAAAATAACTCACCAGCAACTTACAAAATAAGGCTGTCAAAATAAATACAAATTACTTTTCAGGAATTTTTGCAAACAAATTGGAAACAGCAGCATATGAAAGCACAAGCATTAATTTCCAGTAAAGGCAATACTTTTTATTACCTTTTCCACATATATTCAAAATCACATGATGCTTAAAAAATATATCTGAAGGTCTAGTCTAATAGCCATAAGACATATATATATGTGCATTAGATTAAGGTCAACTTTGAAATTATGCATCAATCTCATTCCATTAAAAAATACACTTGTGTTTACATCAGCCAATCACAAAAGCACATGCTTTGAACCTTCTAATAATCACAACACAAAATACACAAAGTCTAAGTTTGAGGTAAAAAAGGGTTCCAGTTGGTTCAACCTACAAGGTATAGGATCTCTTAACAAGGTGCAAGAAATATCAACTATTCAGTGGTTCAAACAGACTTGCCATGAAGAAAAGCATCATGGCCAAAGACAAACAAGCTTTCACACCTTTTGGTTTTTTAGTCCAACATAGGGGAGTGACCACATAGTACTGTAAGATTATGACTTCATACGATTACCAAAGTATAATTTTTATTTCCCTCACGTTTCTACAACATTTTCTTTTCAAACATCTCTTGGTAGTGCATTTTGCATCATAAACTTGTATGAAAGTAACAAAATAAAATTTGATTAAAATCACAAAATTATCTGATCCAAAGAATAGAAATGGGTAGAACTGTACTGACTTAGAGTGGGTTACAAGATACACTCCTCAGCATGTCAAATGAATTTTACCAGAAAATTATTCACAATGAGATTGTATAACAATTGGTTATTATTCATTATACCTGTAAAAGCACCACTGTTCCCTTATTAGGAAAAAAAAAAAAAAGTTGAAATAAAATTTCATACTCAGAAATATAATCATTAGCACAAACCAACTGGGAAGGGTGACAGTACAACAGGAAGTAGAGAGAGAGGATAAGATTCACAATAACTAGTGCAGAGAGACTAGGTAATGTTGCAAGGCTACAACATGTTGCTATGGATACACCACACTGAGATGCTGTTACTTACTTTGCTTGGGAAATTCATTAAATTCGCAGACTGTTGGAATGGAAATATATTAGAATAAGCTTAGGCTGATATGAGTGATGTGTTATGCACATTAAGCAAATACATGATGCATCTCATCTACACTTAAGGAATATTGCCATGAATTTCCACTTATAGGATAGAAGACAATTAAAGAAACAAAGTGATGAAAATAAAACACTAATATCTTATCCAATTTAAGAGTTATTGCATTTCAAATATTTCACATTTCATATTTTTTTGTTTTCACTGAGTATGACAGGGTATAACATGCACATTACAAGAAGATGCTTACGATCTGCTTATGTATCTTTTTATTCTCAATGGAAGAAAATTAAGTTTCATTTTATGAAAATACATACAGAATTATCTTGGATCTGCAGTTATGACATCACACTTAAAACTGCAAGGTCACTTGTCAACACACTGATGACATTTGAAGTGCAATAACTGTTTAATGGAATAAGAAACCAACATGATTTTTTCACAGACTTGTTTCTTTAATAGCCCTTTATCAATTATTCACAGGAAAATTACTCTAAATGGTTACTGCAGATCATAGTGCTCCAACATGTCTATCCTATGCTATGTGATAGAATGCAAAAAGACCCACAGAACTGTGACAAAATTTCTCTTATCTTGGTCAGTTCAAGAGATATGCAAATTTAAAGCTGTTACAAGTTTGTATGTAAATGACTGGTTTAAAAAGTTTATTGAAGAACAGTGATTTCATTCCCTCCTTCACTGTCTTAACAATTACTAACATATTGAATTAAAAATTAATTTGACTTTTCCTAATTAAAATCACAGGTCCTTTAATACTAAACAGACAGTTTTAAACTCTGTCATATTCATTGTTGTCACAACATTGTTGTTATCCATTGACCACTGTCCACCGGCTTGATCACTGACCACTGATTGACCACTGTTCACGGCTTGATCACTGACCACCGCTTGACCACTGATCACCGCTCGACCACTAAGCTCATCCTTTAATTCACAGGCAAAATCATTTTAAATGTGTTGAAGGGTGAGATTTATACAAATTCATTCAGTCCCAGAATTTGATGTGCTTTGTTTTGGTCTCAGAATTTGATGTGCTTTGTTTTGGGAAGTGACAATTTATATTCTAAAGTTGATAACATTGTATACACTAAAGTTATTATCAACCAATTAAAACAAACATAAAATTAACTTTACAGAATGTCCAGAGGACTTTACTTCCATGAAAACTGTGTGAAAATTAGACAAACCAACAGAAAAAGGAAAACATCATTTTTTTAAAGATTAGACTTTTGAATGACAAGCAAGATTTAGTTGAAGATACATATTTAGGAGAAAAATGTTTGAAATTAATTCTTTACTGTACAGAATTCTGAACACTTTACTCATTTTCAAAATTACCTGCCTCTTTGAAACTGCTCTCTCTTTTAAAGCGCTCGACCAGAAAGTGAGGGCGTATTTTATTAGAGTCTCCCAAATAATGCAGTGCATGGCTTTTCATACAGCCTCTTTGGATTTGAATATTCATAGCTTTGCTGTGCTCTCGATCATGCACATAGACCTAGCTGTGTAGGGTATTCAGCTGGTTGTTAGGACTTGATAAATGAACAGGAAGTTTATTTTGTTATTGCCGTCTTTTCACGATTGGAACGCGGTTGGTCATGTGGTAATAAATCAGCAGTGTTACTGTGTTGTTAGGCAAGTATTATATCATTAGGACATGATATTTTGAAAAGGGGATTATTACACTAACATTACAGTCAAATACTCATACTCATATGTTACTACAGTATTAGCAAAATCAGGCCCAGGCTTCTTTATTAGCTAAAAATATAAAGCTCTACGTGAACTTGGGCCCTACAATTTTGTCACTGTTGTAGTACCGTGCCAAAAGAAGAGTAGATTTGGAAGGTTTAACATGTGCAGATGTTCACACACATTAAACGATGATCGAGAGCACTCGGAAAGTAAACAAACTTTCATTGAGAGCGCTCGGCGAGTGAACGAACTTCCAATTGAGAATAAATCCATGAAAAGACGGATCGCGAGAATTGATTGGATGTGGACAAAATGCCCACAAATTATCATAAAAAAGACGCCCTCACTTTTCGGTCGAGAGCTCTTCGGTCGAGAGCTCCTTCAATACGAGAAGCAACAGTGATTCTAGAGAATGAAATATCTTTAAGAAGGAAAATGGGTGCAAGGATGGTAGGGATTAAGCAATGCATTAGTCAATGAACAGCAAGTGTAGACACAATAGTTTCCACAAAGTTATTTTCATCCGTAGTAATTCATAATTGGTTCAACAGGGTTTATAAACTATCTTTGTTTTAATTTTCAGCTGCATTTGCAAATTTCTCATAGAGAAAAACAATTCTTACTTAATCTTCCTTTGATTTCAGAAAAAATTCCACACAAGTATGTAACAAATAATTCAACATTTCAAATGCCCCCATTTAAATTTCTTGCAAGTTCTCTACCCCAAAAAAACAAAATAGTCTAATGCCCAAACCCCAATTTTAGGCTGAACCCAAAAGTTTGGTCAATGCAATGTTTTTTGATGATTTCCATATCTTTGAGACCCATTGATTCACAATCTGAGTGATGTCCTGGTGACCTTAAATAAGAACTTTTGTTTTCCTGCAATACAAAAAGTTGGTCATTGCACAATAGCTCACTAATTCAGTCACAGTACAAGAACATTATTGAGAGTAGACATAATTTTAGGTTGTATAAAGCTAACTATTACTGCTTTTGGGTAGGAGTCAGTAATTAACTCATAGATTTGTTTTCCAATTATCACAAAACATAAGTGTTGCAGGGAGAGCTAGGATGAACAATGGTGAAAAAGTATAATGAATATAAATAGCCCGAGTGCTGCATAGAGATGGTTAAAAGGAGCATATGACTCAGGAGGGGATGGTGGCTAATCCCTGCATGTGGAGATGAGTTCAACTCCTCAAGTTTGAAGAATCACAATAGAATGCCCTTCAACAGTGCCCTCCTGAGAATACAGCAGTTTACAAGGAAAATCTGTTTTGTATGCCTACTTGTTTACTCCATTACTGAGATTAATTAATAATTGCATTGTGCATGGATGACACAAGTAGTGCACATACTCAATTACAATGCTTCATTCTCAGATCCTATCATTATTTCATATCCATATAACTTCATACAAAATATGCAATAAAGCTTCAGTCTCAAGTTTATTGCAAAACACAGGTTTTGTACTTAAATCTACTTACGGTGCTTCCAGACAGCAAGAAACTGGCGGTGGTGGAATCCTTAGGTGGTGTGTCTGGGATTGGTCGCTTTCCAAGAGCCATTCCAACAATGGACGTCATGTGGGTTTCGGTTCCGAACACGTGCATGGGAACTCCCAAATTTGCTCCTGTTACAAAAATATTACAACTAATTCAATCAGGATGAAGATTCATGTTCTCATTACATTCTAATTACTCTTAGAGCATTCTGTCATAATAAGGTTTTCAGACAGTCAACATTTCTGAAGAAAAAAACATGAAATTGATCAGATTTTTATGGAAATAAAAAAAAACATAATAGTACATGGTAATATTTAAGATTTTCAACAAGTACCTGTGTGATGCATTGCAAGAATTTTATTTATTTATATGGTTTTAATCTAAATAGCTTCTGATTTACATATCTTAAATCATTTTCATGAAAGAGTTTTAGAAAAGATTTGCAAT
The DNA here is from genome assembly GCA_020152595.1 of Chiridota heheva. NCBI lineage: Eukaryota > Metazoa > Echinodermata > Holothuroidea > Apodida > Chiridotidae > Chiridota > Chiridota heheva. The sequence continues at coordinate 1,175,036 of JAIGNY010002416.1, read as the reverse complement.
TATAACAAACAAGCTAATCCATTCCTTTAAAAGTTGATCAAAAGCCAATATGATAAATAAAAACTTCAAATGCAATAAGCAAAAAATACTACATTTCAAATCAAATTTAAAAGGCAAAGTCCCCATTAATATTGAGTTACTAGCAACATGGTTCTGATTAGATAATGTGCAAGTTAGGTCACACACAATTAAGTTGGGTGGAAATGTGGATCCCAAAGTAAGTTTATTGTCCACTGTGCATAAAGTACACTTATTGAATGTGTGGAAGACAACCACGCACTTCCAGTAATAACAAAAAAAAACCTTAAAACACAAAATTAATCTTTTCTTATAAATACAAACAAAATTGATTGATTTTCATTCTAAAAATTGTTTATATGAACAATGCCAACATAAAGGGTAGGGAGGGGGAGGGAGGGGGCAAACCAAGAGTATATTTCATCTATGCATTTGTTGTTTGTTTACTATTACTTAACCAATGATTGAATGGATGATATTAATGCTGGTAATGATTAGCAATAATCACTAGCAACATTTCAAAAAGGTTTAGTAAAAGCTTTACACAATTAATCACTAACATGCTGTATGAATGGCCTAGTGTACGAGTTAGAAACATAATTTAATCATGGCCAAACTAAATTCAACAAATTGTTGACGCACTTCAAAAACTAAATTGAGCTTACTGGGCTACGGTCTGTACATAAATTATTTTGTGACAGCTCTGAAGTGACTGGGCAATAAGGGTCCAAAATTGACAACATTTTTTGCTGATATTTAATTTTTTCACCTGTTTGAAGGCCATCTAAACCCAGGATCATTATTTTCAACTACAGTAGTTTTATGAGCCTAAGAGTAATTTTAAGATATGATATTTCCATTATAGTGAGATTCTTGGCCTACTTCCAAAAACACATGGTCTCTCTGTATGGAAACTGTACCTGTTCCACGAAAATATCATGCAACGCAACACTTAAAAGTTTCTTATTTTTTACTGATTTTTGGATAGAGTTTGGTTGTTACTAAAAGCTCTCAAAGTTTAAAGATTAAACCTTTAGTGAATTAATCCACAAATCAACAGCACAAGACAATATCCTGCACCAAAGGTTGATGACATTGGTGTACATACTCTTAAATCAAAAATTAAAAAATCAAATGCAAATGATGGCCTAGTGACACTTGGTATGATTTCTTTAATAGCTTGTAAAATCAAAGTAGAACAGTTTTTGAAGCTTGCAAAGAAGTTTGATCATTTCTAATTAATAACTGACCAATGTTCCAAAATTGATATAATACTCTCCTACCTTAAAAGCCAGGCATGGACTTGCTCCTCAGTATCTAAAAGATCTTTTGACTGATTACGTACCTACAAAAATTCTGAGATCCTCTAATACAAATTTATATAAAGTACCCTGTTCTCGCACAAAAACTATCGGGCCATGAGCCTTCAAATGTTCTGCTCCAGTTCTATGGAATGCTCTTCCTACAGACTTGAGATGCGTTGAAGGTTGAGAATCATTTAAAAAAGGTCTAAAGTCCTTTCTTTTTCATAAGTGCAATAGTTTGTAATTTGTATTTTGTGTGTCTTACGTATTCTTTCATGTACAGCGCCACTGAGTATAAGTATGTTTTACATGTTTATAATTTTGACGGTATATAAATGTTAATTTATTATTATTATTATTAATGACTGACCACCTTAAAAACACCTCTGTTGGCTACTCTGCTTCACTTAATTGTTGCAAAGAAATAAATAGCACTGGATTTAAACTATAACATGGAGAGCTATTCGGTTGATATTGTAAGTATTTTCTTTCAATCACTAAACCAAAATAGTCCAATCTTGTAAAATTGTTAAAGCTCAACTATTGTGCTATTTTCATGTTTCCAAAAGGGCTCAAATTGAGCTAATATTACCTGTAGATGTTACTTGTCCATTGAGACTTACCTAACTCCCTCATAACTCTCAGGCCCTCCTGGTAATTCGGTCCTCCTCTCCTCACGAAAATGGAAATATTGTACTCTTTCAATTTCAAACGGAACTCCTTCAAGGCTTTCACAATACCCTACAAAAAAAACAACACAGTAATCATTTTCATGTGCTTGCCCATTGGTACCATTATTTCAAATCTGTTTTTGCCTACCCTAGATTTTTGCTGCCTAGTCTTATCGATGAGACAATCAAGGTTTTGTCAAAAAAAAAGTATTTTTCACTCTTTTCAGTGGCAAGCTTCATCAAACTTTGGTAACCAAAATACAAAAAATACTTTTATACTTTGTTAAAAAATTGCAACACAATTAAGCAGGTTGACCAACTGTTTGTTTGTTTGTTTGCTTGATGAGGGCTTAACGGCACCACGACAACGAGGGTCAAATTGTGCCTGAGAGGACAGATCATTCTAGAGGTAGGAAGGAAAGAAAACAGGGGAAGAATGAGAGAAATTCAAGAACAAAAAGTCAGAAAGCTGTGATCGAGAGAGGAGGTGTATGGGTGAAACAAAAACAAAGTAAAGAGAGGGAGTGGAAGAGGAGAATTAAATATGGTTGTAGAGGGAAACATGATTAAGGAAGGAGATCATTTTATCCGGAGGATTTTCTGAAAGAACTTAGCAATTGAGTTGTGGGGAGCGAGGGAAGCTCTGGGAAGGTTGTACAGGGGGCAAGCAAGAAGAACGTGATGGATTGTGAGGGTGCAATGGCAATTGTTGCAGAGGGGTTGGGGGAGCCAATAAAACGTATATCAGTTTTCAAAATGATCTATCAAACATCACAAACATATCACATTCAGTCCCTCCTCACTGCACTTAATTGCTACTTCTGTAAAACATCTACATTTTCTGATGGGATATTTAGTTGCACAGCAGGCATGATCTTTATCAGAGTTGATTACCCACTCAAATTTTCAATTTTCGTGGGCACCAGGACAGGCTATATGAGAGTACATGACTTCCCCTGGATGGGATGCCAGTCCATCGCAGGTTAACTCCCTAGCAATGCCGGTACTCACTTTTAACAGCTGAGTGGACTTAAGCACGTAGAGTAGAGTGTCTTGCTCAAGGACACATTGGTACTTTTCGCATATGAGCAAGATTCCCACCATTGAACAACTACACCTCCTTGAGTGTCTTTTATTATAACAGAAATAGAAGACTTTTAGAAATATATTTGATTTTTGTCAAATTAACTTAACTGCATCAATGAAATCACATACATAGTTTCACTAACCTTAAACGTGGATGCAACATTGGTAAAGTTAGCAATGCCACCACCAATATAACAACCTTGCCTTCAGGATGTTTGTAATCCTTGGTCATGAGTCCAAGAATGGTCTTTGCATAATCATAGGTTTGCTGCTCACTGGGTGCACCAGAGTATTCACCGTAGTTGGCAAGCTCTTGGGCTGCACCCATGTCACATATGGTGTCACTGTAGTAAAAAGAGTAGAATAAAATAAAAGGTAATTTCTTGAAATGCTTGATACACGTGTTACAAAAATCATCTTCTAATATTTTGAATTGCAAAGTCTTTACACACCAAACTTCAAACATGCTGTTATAAAAGTGGCTGGATTATTACCAAAGATTAAGTGTTTAAAGGCATCCCTGTAAAATTATATGATAGGTACTCTTAATGAACATCATATCAGTTAACAACAGTGGTGGACTTTGAAAATTCTGGGTATTAGAGAAAATAACAATTTGGGCCTCTCTAGATCAGAATATGGGCCAGTCTTTACATAATTAGAGGAGAGCAAGTATTGAAAATTGTCTGAATGTTTCAATTTAATGCTCAGTGTTAGATTCTCTGGGCTTAACCCATGCATTGCAAGAAAATGATATGAATAAATTATATTTTAATTTGGATCACTTTTGTTATTCTAAAACTAGCATCATTCAAAGTTCTCCAAGGTCTTACTATCTAACTGGCAACCTCTTTTCTTGGTATTTCTTCCTAAATGCATCAGTCATACATAACAGGACACAGAAGTGGAAATAAATTGCATCTCCTGCAAAATATCCTCCTCCCTCATTCTCCGCAACTATCATACAGAAAGAATGTTCCTCAACCAATAATAAAGGTGAGCGGTTTGCTTTACCTGTATATTACTGATGCACCACCTCCAGCAACCATGGTCCAAATTCTCCCTTTGGGATTAAGTATTGTGAGCTTCAAAGAGGCCCCACTCTTAGCATCCAGGTCAGCGATGTAGGCTTCCTGTTACCAAGAAAAACATCTCACAATTACAACCCACAGACATACGCGAATCTAAGACAATGTGATTTTTCCTCCCGATCTTAAATCTGTATAGTTTTAATTATAAACCTTAGGATAAGTCATTAATAGGAAATTGTATTGATGGGGTATGCTGGGGCTAGGGTGGGTGTGAGCAGAAGGTATTCAGAGGGGTTACATTGTTGTTGTTTTTTAATAACAGTAGACTACCTAGCAGAAGGTTTTGCTTATATATTACCTTTTAACAATTTTTTCTTGTCAGTCAATTTTTTCCAAAAGACAGAAAATCAATATAAATCTTTTAAACTGACAATCATTTCATAATGACATGTTGTATGTTTCAAATATTACAATTGTTTTCATTATATTGAACATAAAATTGGGTATCAAAGTGCCAACCACAAGATAAATGATGGTCACTTTTTACCATACAGAAAGTGTTCAAAAGAAGATACCTTCGCCTGTGATGACAGCAATAATGTCAACCCATTATGCGCTGTATGATGCACAACAGATTTAAACAGCTGGCAACTAAAGCAATCAACATAAGTGGAAATGTCTGACATAAGAACACATAAAAGTTGTTTGTTTACCCTTTCTAGTGGAAAATTTGTTTACCCTTTCTAGAGGAAAATTGTAAGGGAGTGGCAAGTGGATTTTTTTTATTTTTTTCTCCCACAGACCACTCAAATGGAATCCTTTCTCACAACACTTGCAATCAAGACAGGGCTGAGTATTAGGAATAGTTTTTATTTAATTTGGGATTTGGGGTTTGCCAAAACAGTTTGACTCTACAGTATCTCCCTACACATACTGTAATATATAATATGGCAATGCAAAACTGGTTGCATGCCATTTTGTAAGGATTTCTACATAGAGTAGGGATTTTTATTTTATTTAAAAAAGCTTTTTAATAAATGCCACCCCTATTTAAGGGCGAGGCAGGGGTGGCAGAAGAGGGCAAAAAAACAAGTTTTTCAGGCTTAATGCAACATCCTGTAATGACCAAAATGTCTCAATGCAGATTATGTTATCAGATACTGCATTATTTTATTGTATATCTTTAATGAAGGTTTCAATTAGAAAAGTGGAGTAAATGTCAACTAAAGTTTTTTCCTACTTATAATATAATATAATATATATATATATATATATATATATATATATATATATATATATATATATATATATATATATATATATATATATATATATATATATATATATATATATATATATATATATATATATATATATATATATATATATATATATAGATATATATATATATATATATATATATATATATATATATATATATATATATATATATATATATATATATATATATATATATATATATGCATATATATATATATATATATGCATATATATATATATATATATATATATATATATATATATATATATATATATATATATATATATATATATATATAAAAATATAAAAAAATATATACATATATACATGTATTATATATATACATATATATATATATATATATATACATATATATAATTATATATATATATATGCATATATATATATATATATATATATATATATATATATATATATATATATATATATATATATATATATATATGCATATATATATATATATATATATATATATATATATATATATATATATATATATATATACATATACATATATATATATATATATATATATATATTTATATTTAAATATATATCTATATACATATATATATATATATATATATATATATATTTATTTATATATATATATTATTTATATATATATATATATATATATATATATAATATATATATATATATATATATATATATATATATATAATATATATATATATATATATATATATATATATATATATATATATATATATATATATATATATATATATATATATATATATATATATATATATATATATATATATATATATATATATATATAAAATATATATATATATATATATATATATATATATATATATAATATATATATATATATATATATATATACATACATATATTATTGAAAAATATATCAGGAGGTATACCTCTGGGAAGGCTTCCCTTCCAAAAGGAGGAGGAAATTCCAGATCTCCCCACTGAGCTTTACACAGGAATTCTGCAGTGGAATCTATCTTAGCTGCCAGGTCCAGAATATAAACTTTGTCTGTTACAACTGCACAGAGAAAACAAGAGTACAAAAAAAGAGATCAATTCAAGTACAGATCATCATGATGTCATCACCAGACAATTGCTAATAAGTAGAAGATTTGACCAGAAGAAATGTAAATTTTCATGATTAAAGTTTGTTAATATTAAGGAATGTTAAAGCAGTCCTTAATAAAGACATGCAGCTACATATGCATTGTTGTAGCTTCATGGTAATCATTTGGGTTAAGCACTGATATGTAGGTTTCTATGACATCACCAATCGTTTACCCATTAAACGTTATGAACACAGTGCAACCTGTACGAAGAAAAAGGTGGCAACACTAAAGAGAAACGGTACAATTTAAATCTTAACTGTAATATCCAGTTCAGACATTTGTTGCGTTACAACATATCGCATACAAGGGAACCAATTTTTACAAGATGGGATATATGGTATATCAAAAGTGATCAAGCCAAAATTTAGTTAGGTTTATTAAAGGTGTCATCTACAATAGGTGCCATTAGGTAGTTAGTCATTGGAACTCCTTAAGCAACACTGTCATTACAGCACCAAGCATCAATAGCTTTAAAAACCGTCCGGACAATTTCTGGAGCTCAGAGCCTTTTATGTTTGACCATGAAGCTGCCCTATATTAATCAGCTCAACACCAACACAGAGCTAGAAAATGAGGTTTTGCAACCTGTATCCAGTATCATCCTAAGGTTTCCCAAAGTAAATGAGTTGATATTGATGACTCAGTTAAACAGTGGTTACAGTACCAGTCATCAAAACCAGAGCATCACTAATGCAGCAACTTGACAAACTTAACATGAGGTATGCACCCAAAGTCTCATTTTGTGTAAAAAACTAGCAAACAAAAGATTTTTCAAATGACTTGCGTGCAATGTCTTTTTCAAAATAAAGCAAAAATATTGCAAAATAAATATCGATAACAAACTATTTATTAATGAAAATTTTCCCAAACGTGTTCAAAAGATAATTTAAGGCTAACACAACTCCCGGGCTGTTTGATCATTTTAGCTGCAAAAGGAACTTACCAAGAGGATTAATTTCAAGGTATGTGAAGTAGAGGTCTCTAAATTGTCTGTATAGGGCTTCAATGACAGCAGCAATCATGCTGTTGGAAAAATAATATGCAACGTTGATTTATGTATACGGTATGAGTAGGCGAGCTAAGGTTTCATGAAATATCTGCATAAGTACATGTGCCAAAGCAAATTTGATATAGTGTTCTGTGTATATCTTATAAACCCTCAAAGCAATTAACCATTTAAGATGATTGTCTCTGCTTTGCTGTAAAGGGTTGGAGACCAACAGGGCTGTAATTCTCAATTGGAAAGATGGGGAAGGGGGAAACATGACTTCCTATCCAAAAAGTGGGGGGACATAAGAAAAATTTCCCCAAAATGAACTGAATTTTTGAAATTTTGTTCATAAGTGGAGAGACATGTCCCCCACCCACAGGAATTATAGCCCTGGAGACCAATAAGAGAGGACCATCAAGTTGAATATTTACCCTCCCAGACTTCATCATGTTAAAACTTTCTGGTATTTGCGATCGAAATGATTTTGAGTATTTGGAGGAAATTATTACAAGATAAAACTGGGTGCTGAAAAATACTTCTATACTTCCCTCAGTCATTTTTAAAATGCAAGCCTTGACTTAACAGTGTCTAAATCTTTTAATGAGGCACATATTACCAACAACAAAAATGATACAATGTTTGTATCTATACCCTGATCCTGTTAGGAAGGATGTGTACATCCTGATGCACATTATTCTCTAAATCTACTGCTTCAAAGATCGCATTCTTAACAGACACATTTGAACATTTCGGACATACGTACTCCTGTTTTGCTTTAGGTACTTTTGACAAGAGCTTTTCTTTTATTTTAGCAGCAGTAAGTTCTTCCTGAAGTCCAACCTGGTATTTAAGTGCCTGTGTAATAAAATAAAGAAATTTAACCAAATATATGATGAAGAAGACATCATCAGAAGATGAGCATTTTTGCACAATGGAAATTGTAAATATCACAACAACCACTAACAAAAAGTATCTTGCAAAAATAGCACACAGCAACATTGAAGATGGATCAGAACTTTTTGTTATAGCTACAAGACTCTACACATATGAAATTAAATATCTTTTTTTTTATACTTTGAATCCACTTCTGGTGGCCACTAATGAAGGTTTCAACTAGCAGGCATAGGCATGTGACAAAGTTTATATATAGTGCCATGAGGCCAAAGAGTAGTGGAGAGAGAGAGGGGTCTGATTACAGTACACTTCAGGAGCTAACTTCCACTCTTTATACAGGTATCTGCACATTAAACAAAAATGACAACATAATGCTTATAATACTTACAATACAAAGACATATATGGGGCAACAGCTTAAGTAATAATCGATTTGAAATGCCTAAAATATAACTGCTTTAAAAAAAATATGCATAATGGTTTTATTCAATTATTAACACACTACACAGACATTGTTCCAAGATTTACAACATACTCATTTAAAGTTACACTCATTGTAATGGTATTAAGCTTGTCTAATCCATGTATGTTTTTGTGAGAAAAGAACACATATCATAACTTACTTTGGCATCAACATCACCTACATCAACGCCGCCCTCATGATGGAAAAGGATGATGTCATTGGCTCTCTCACAGTATATGCAAACGTAGACCTCATCTTCTGGTTTGTGCGGAACAAATGGCTCGATTATGAAATTCCTCAGCTTTCCTGAAGCGGCACCAACCTGCAGTGTGTGCATGAATACATCTTAAGTTAAAAAAACCGTGACTGATCTTCAATATGCCATGTGCGTATAAAAATTGTTATCTTAAATAAGAGGTCTATTAAAAGATACTGAAAAAGTTGTTACAGCATGTGTTCCATACTAAGATATTAAGTGTTTGTTACGTATTAAATCCAATGCAGCTGCATCTTAACAAGTTGACACAGATGAACTTACTGTACTAGTGACCCATATCATGGAACATTATTGAACAGGCAAGTGTAATCATTAAGATATATACTAAAATAAAAGACAAATACAAATTATATTTAGATCTTGCACAGTTGCATACTGTGTAATAAATACAATATGCAAATCTTTAATGCACCACCCTGTATGTTGGAAACTCGTAACGTAGATTTGAAAAACCTACAGAAATTTCAAGATTCTCTCTAAAAATATAACCGATACACTATTTCCTCGACGACCTGAATCTTGTAGTAAGAAATTAAGGAAATCAAAACAAGAGGCTGAATCTCCCTTGAACAGATGAAAATGTTAAGATTTGCACAGTACCTGAACTTCTTGACCTAGTCTTGTTTTCAGCCACTCTTTGACACCATTGATATCAACATTCACTTTGATGAGACCCAGTTTTCCCCTCCTTTTAATCAGTTGGTCTGGTTTTACCACAAGACGCTAAAAGAAAAACAAATAACACAATTTAAAAAAAATGAAAATTAATTAAATAATCAATCAAGAAATGTAACAATAAGAGTTATTGTTGTAATCATTTTGCCATCACTGCCAACGTGGGACTCGACTCAATTTTGCATCATGTCAAATCAGCAGCTAATCATATTGAAAACATGATTTTGTTTGGAACAATAGAGAGTAACCCTTACAGAAATACTAGCTTGCAGCACACTTGCAACAAGCTAACATGTTTAGCTTGCTGCTAGCTAGTATTTCTACAAGCTTCAAGCTTGCAAGCTTTCTGCAAGCTAACAAATGTTTTACTACATATACCTTGTGCAAGCTGTTGTTAGTTTGTGCAAGCTATCAAGCTAGAATACTAGCTTGTAGAAAGCTTGCCTGCACGAGCTAAAATGTTAGCTTGTCGCAAGTGTGCTGCAAGCTATATGTAATGGTCTCTCCTTCTTAAGATTCTGTAGGCCTAGTCCTACACAAACAGAAATATAGGTGGAGGTGGGTTGGTTGCACGGTTAGTGAGGTTTAACTGATCAGATATTTCTAAGCTACCCCTTTTTTTTTTGGCAATTGTAAATTTGTATTGTAAAACAAGCTAAATGAAAAAATACTCTTGTATCAAATAGAGTGCAAAATATGATGCAACACCTTGCCTATTTCTTTTTAATTAATACTCATCACATGTCTTGAACTGTACTCACAGGAAACAGGGATGGAGGAGTCTCCTGGTAAACAGGTACAGTATGCCTAACGTTAGGCCTAACTCTGAAACTTGTAAGATAATGAAGTTGAACATGACGGCATTAAATAGTTTTTTTAATTTGACATTTCACAAGATAATATCATATATTGTATGTACATTATTGTCATACAATTAAAATGTATCAAAATTAAGTTCTTACAAAGGAAATCTAGTTGTAACCAAATTACGTTCCAAATTATCCCTGCTCGGCAGCAGCCTAACATAGTAAACTTCTAATATAAAACCTAATGTTAAAATTACCCTTCGACTTAGTACACTAATTTGTTCTAAAATAAAAAATTTAAATCACAAATTTTATCGGCTTTCAAAGTTTTGATTCAAACTTGTAATTATTGCAAACATTGACGTCTGTATTAAAACAATGATTAAAATCAGAAAAGGACCTGATATATCAAGATCAATGTCTTCTGAAGAAGAGAAATCGTGACGCAAAGGAAAACTTTGCTTATGAAATTTGCACTGTATTTGTATGTTCAGCTGATGAGATCGTTCTGGGAGTGATGTCACATATCTTTCAGTTTCACTTAGCTGTTTTCAATTCTTGCATAATTGTCGGTTGTTTGTTTGTTTGATGAGAGTTTAATGGCACCACAACAGCAAGGGTCAAATTGTGCCTGAGAGGTTAGATCATTCCAGAGGTAGGAAGCAGAGTAAACAGGGGGAGATTGAGAGAAATACGAGAACTAAAAGCCAGAAAGCTGGGATCCAGAGAGGGGGTGTATGGGTGGAAAAATAATGTAGAGAGAAAAGGGGTGGAGAAGAAGGACTAAATATGGTTGTAGAGGGAAGTATAATAAAGGAAGGAGGTAATTTTATCCAGAGGTTTTTTTTTTAAGAGCTCGGCTACTGAGTTGGGGGCAGCGAGGGAAGCTCTGGGAAGGTTGTACAGGGGGCAAGCAAGGAGAATGTGATAAACACTTTCATTTTTTTCATGCAAATGGTTTCTTTTCGGGACTTCTGATGGAATATTATGCTCTTAATACTAATGAACTAACTATGCAAAACTGTTATAAACTCAATCATCATGTCGAAAACTTTCTCTATACAGCTTTTCCTACCCGACACCAGACTTTTCATATACAAAGTTTGGTATAATGATACCCCACCCCGACTTCTGGTATCACCAGCTTGTTTACACTCATAACAAAGAGCCCTATGCAGAGCACTGTGGAAGGCGCCTTCGGGGTATACAACTATCATTGTACCATGCAATTCATGTAAACATGTGTGCACATGTAGTCAACATTAATGTAAGTGAGGATGATGAGTAGTGGATTAGGTTGCATACTGATCTGGCAAGCTGGTGGCTTGTGAGGTGTAGTGTACAATTGGCAGTCTGGATGCTTCAGGCAATTTTGACCAATTCCTCTATAGAGAGGAATTTCTTTATGTTTTTTTTTGATGCCATGCCTTCTTTAAGCAAAAAATTAAATCATTAAGTATAAATTAAACCTTATACCTAATGTCACAAGAAGTTAACTTACACATGTACTAAGAGCATTATGTCACCCTATATGTTCATACTGAGGTTACTGTACATGTACATCTCCAACCTCCATACTGTACTGGTCTAGCCACAGTACAAAGTTGTAGAGGATACTGCCAACTGTACAGTATCATCTGATGTATTGTACTGTACAGGATACAGTACAGTATATAAAACATTGCAAATCTTGAACTTAAAAAATTAAATTGATGGAAAGGTAAAATATATACTGTACATGTATCCACAACTACTGGTACACTAGTACATTTAGTCGAATACAATTTGTTCTGGCTTGGGCATTCCCCAACTAAAATTCTTACCAGCTTAAATATTTGTAAAAGGAAATACAGTACCAATTTAACATCCTTGCCAGCCATTAATTGTTTAATGAAAATTGATGGTACCAGCTCATTAGTTATCATGCAGTAAATTCATGGCTTACACTTATCATAGCTGATACATATACCAGTGAGCGCAGCCTATATTAGCACACCCTGCATGATGTAATAACATGGTTTGATTTGGTTTATTGATGTTTAACGGCACCGTGACAGTCAGAGTCAGAGTGTGGGAAAGAAGAAAAGAAATGTGATAACATGTTGATCTTTCCTTGGAAGCAGAAAAGATTCTACTCCGTTCTACTATGGGAGTCATATAATTACTAAATAATCACCTAGAAGTGGCACGTGGAAAATTTGTACGAATGATAAGGCCTACATATTATAAGTTCAGATTTAACAGTTTGTAACAAACCGACAGAACTCCATTGGAGTATTAATACTGTACACCCAGACACCCACAGCCATTTTACCATTCATGGAGCAGTGGTTAGAGACACACCAGAGATCAAACATGGGACACTAAATTGGGGAGCTGTTTGAAGTTGTTTCCACTGCAATGGAGGTCTTTATTAGAAACAGCACTAAATTCAAATATGCACAACTGTATATAATTTGCTTAATTTGAATAATCAAAATGCACAAATATTTGAATAATTTACATGTATAAGGATCAAGTAAAGCAATGAGCCAAAATATGCCACGAAGGATACAAGAATCATGGATATTTTTGCACCACTCCTTAATATTAATTGAAAATGCTTTTCTACATTTACTAGTCAGTATGATCTGAACTCTTCAATTCAATTAAAGCAAAATGTGATTAGGAAGGCTAATGTATATTCTACCTAACATTATGTAAAATGGCTACAACTTATGAACTAGAACGGTGAATACCATCATGATTCACATGCCCATGCAAATTGACACCCATATCATATGACCTGGCCGATTATAAAAATGGCATCTCACACTAAATCCCACATGGCATCCCATGTCCCACATGGCATCCCACCCCATGTCCCACATGACATCCCATCCCATCCCTTGTCCCACATGGCATTCCACCATATCTCCCACATGGCATCCCACACTACATGTATGTCCCACATGACATCTCATCCCATCCCTTGTCCCACGTGGCATTCCACTATATGTCCCACCTGGCATCCCATCCTATGACCCACACGGCTTCCTATTCTATGTCTCACATGGATCCAACCCCATGTCCCACATGACATCCCATCCCAAGCCTTGTTCCACATGGCATTCCACCATATCTCCCACATGGCATTCCATCGTATCTCCCACATGGCATTCCACCATACAGTATGTCTCACATGGCATTCCACCAAATGTCCAACATAGCATTCCACCATATGTCCCACATGGCTTCCCATACTATGACCCACATGACATCCCACTTTAGGTCCAACATGGATCCCATCCTACATGTATGTACCATATTAATCCAACCATATGTACCACATAACATCCCTCCATATGTCCCACATGGCATCCCTCCCTGTGTCCCACATGGTATCTTTCCCTATATCCCCATGGCATCCCATCTTATGTCCTGCATCAGCGGCTCCCCACCTGATGTCCCACATGGCATCGCACCTGATGTCCCACATGGTATCTCTCCTAATGTCCTAATGACATCCAACTTTATGTCCCACATGGCATCACATCCCATGTCCCCATGGCATCCTACCCTACACCCCACATAGCCTCCCACCCTATGTCACACATGGCATCCCAACCTATGTCACACTCTTGTATTACTCAGGGCATCCCATCCCATGTCCCACATGGCATCCACCAAATGTCTCACATGACAATGTCCCACATAACATCCCATGCCATGGCATTCTACCCTATGTCCCGCATGGTATTCCACCATATATCCTACATAGCATTCCACCCTGTTCCACATGGCATCCCACCCCATGTCCCACATGGCATCCCACCCTATGTCTCACATGATGTCCCATAGGCTCCATAAGAAGTGTCATCCTATATATCACAGTCCCCAATTTACTGTGTTTTTACTATACATACGTAAAGTAGAAGTAAAGGTGTTACTCGCAGTATGTGTAACCTTGTTGCATTAATTTTCTGGAATTTCAGGATAATGATGATTTCTTTGTAGAGTACGTAAAATATGTACCTTGCCAAGATTTCACATTGTTAAGTCAAGGTTTGGAACATTTTCACACATTTTAGTGTTACATTACTTGTAAGGCCTAATATTAGACCCAATAATAATGTAAAGTGCCTACATCTCTCCCAACTTTTTTATGTCAAAATGTAATTATCACATCAAATGTTTTTATTGAAATGTACTGTAATTGTGTTCCATTTCCTGAAAAGATCAATTTGCCTCATTTACAATCGCTTATTCGGGAAACTTTAATAGGCAGTGTTGCAGTGTTAACAAAGTTAAGAAAAAGTGTAGGGGATCGATTAAGTCGCAATGGATCCAGTCTTTTGTTTCAAAAATGTAATCATTGCGTAAATTGCTTTCATTGGGATGTATAATAACTGATGAACCACACATTTAAAGTAAAAATCAGTCTCATTTTCAACTGCAAATTGAAACAATTTTCATAAGTTACCCCAAAAATATTGTATCAAAATGTGCCAATACTTATGGTACACTGTAAATTTGATTTCAAAGTATATGATCTGGACTATTTGAAAAGTAGATTGTACTAATGAGAAAAACGGGGGCCAATTTTAAAGAAATTAAACCGATCAACTATGCCAGCACTGATTTACAAGTTTCCTCCTAATGTCAATTGGAAGTTAATATGACACAAATCCAGTTTACCGTTCTTTAGATATCGGGTTTACAAGCTTTTTTCAGCAAAATAATATTGAGCCTAGCCCACTATGTATAATAATGAAAGTTTAACTTAAGTTTTTACATCATGAATATGTACATACCAGCTAATATCACAATTGTACCAAATATAAAACAAAACAGACATGTGCTTGTTAAAATATGAACATTTCAAGATTTGTACATTAAGCCCCGCCTACTCATTAATATGCATGACATCACCATAAAAAACAACAGGGCAAATCTACGGACCAGGGGCTATATGTGTACCACATATGACATGAATCCAGTGTATCTTTCTTGAGGTATCGCGTTTACGAGCTGGCCGTCACAAACACATACACACACACGTCATCAAGACCGCATAGTTTCCTGATGCTGTCGCATCTGAACCAAAAAGCAAATGCAGTAATTTTGTTCATAGTATTTCATTGTCTTTAGTTTTATTCAAGCTAAGCGTCCATTGTTTTAGCTCCTTTCAGACAAGATTCACATGACATCATTTTTATTTCATGCAAGAAACCATTGTTTTGATTTTCTTTGATACCAGGAACTACTTGATTTGATTTTCTTTGAGTCTATCAAATTGATTGTTTGGATTTTTTTCAGGGCAAGAATTCATTGTTCAGCACATTACAATGGAAAGTTTTAATTAGGCCTAAGTTTTGACAGATCTCAACCTAAAATATCCCCATCCCTCCATTTCTGCCCTTCCTCTGTTCCAATATGACCCAAATTTTAATGATTTCCTTACTGAGCACTGAAAAATACACGCACTAATTTTAATCAAAATTCATTCATCAGTAATCTTTAGATATGTTGATGACAAACAGACAAATACAGGCCAATACATAACCTCTGCCGTTACTGGAGGTACTTGCTTTGAAAACCAAATAAACTATAAGCCTACAAATTACTATACTTGAAAACAGCTGATTTCTGTTCACTCCAAAAGTTTTCTCAAAGTTAAATCTAGGGGCAGAATCTAAGATAAGAATGCTTGAATGATAAGACCATACAGATTAAGAAAACAAATAAAAGAACAAATTATTGCAAGATAAAAATTTTCCTTTAGATGTGGGTGCCAAAAAATTACTTCCAATCTCCATTAATTGATTTGTGGAGTCACACCACATGTATTTTTAGACACTATGTCAAGTGTCTTCTAATTAAAGAGTCTTAATTTAGAATTTAGTCTTAATTAAGAATTGAGTCTAAATTTAGAATTCCTAAACAGACTAGCTTGTTTCAGCTCTACAAGTAATATAAATATGTTTGGAATTGATCTGAATGCATGAATACAAGGATGAGTGTCATTGTAAAAGCACGTCTGGGGAATGCCTTCTAAAGGTGTCTGCCCAATGGTCCGAAGGCCCATTAGTCCAAAGGTTCAATAGTCCAAGATAAAGGCCCACTAGTTACTATCAGGCCTTCTGAGTATTGGGCCTTCGGACTAGTGAATCTTCTTCAGACTATCAAACCTTCGGACTAGTGGGCCTTTTCTTTCGGGCTATTGAATCTTCGGATTATTGGGCCTTCAGACCAGTGGGCTGGCACCCTTCTAAGTGGGTATAAGATAGAGTAAAGGTCTTGCTTTTGGGCCTTTGCAAGTGTGCACTAGAAATGACCAAATCTTGCACATGTTCAATGGTCATTATTGTCATCTGCAGAGGCTTTTTCACCTGCCACACTGCCATGTACGGCATATGATACTATAACTTCCAGCAAGGAGTTATTATATGACAACTCCCTGTTTGTACCACATGAATAAAAGAAGTACAGTGTTTATAGCATGAAAAGCAATTAATATACAGTCAAAGATGATGTTGAATGTTCATATTACTGCATGAGGACTTCAGATACCATGATGTGCAAAAGATGCAGTACTTATTTTACAGACCCCTGAATATTTTTTGCATTTAGTATATCCATATGATTTACAACCTCTTAAGCATACAGGGCACAGGTCAACTTAATATTCATCTCCAATTCAGATGTGTGCCTTCAATAATTCAATCAAAGATTATTGCCACCCTCCTTGCATAAGTGTGAAGAAATACATACTGTATATTAACACACCAATTTTAATCAAAATTCATTCATCAGTGATCTTTAGATATGTTGATGACAAACAGACAAACACAGGCGAATACATAACCTCTGCCGTTGCTGGAGGTACTTGCTTTGAAAAGTTCATACATATTTGTGTGTGTTCATACATATCTTTAGTATATAATACCAGCACATTTGATAACTCTTGAATTCCCACTTCTTAAACCTCATACATTCAATCAATATACAGTACAATAAACTAGCCTTAATTCTAACTGCTTGTCATCTTTCCATTTTTAAATGTGGAAACACTGTCCACAAGGCTCTCGGTAAAATCAATCTTCAATTACAATTCTTCTTCATACCGTAATCTAACATCCACCCTTCAAATTATTTTCACTGTGAAAAACTGCCTCTTTTAATGAAGTCAAATTGCTGCAAACCTAACCAAAATTTAATTCCTGGCCTCATGAGACTGTAAGTCAACACATATATCAAATAAATTTATTGAAATGCTAAACCCTCTTCCTTCCAGGTTTAAATGGAAGTGTAAGTAACACAAGCGGGTTTTGCGATCTGCCACTCTGCTTTCCGCTAATTCCTTTCAGGGTCTAATTGAGTTTGAAAAATTTCTCCTGCCTCTTTGCACTGGCGAGATGCTGATCAATGATAGACAAGGATTGGCATAATGCAGAGAGATGGGTGATAATGTCAAATGAGATGCTCGACCGTTGTGCAGACCAGAGATTGATCGAGAAGAAAGTTCAAATAGACTAAAAGGAAATTAAAAATAGTAAAAATATTCATCATGCCACATACCAAAACATGTTTATTATACAATAGATTTTTTCACAACCTTTCACAACCCCAAACATTGAAAAGGAACACTGTAATAACTATATCATGAATGTTTACATATATGTAGTCATGCACAATTTGAGCAGTTAGATCAGATGACAACCAACATAACTACACTGTAACTGCATGTTATCGTTTTGAATTGGCAAATACGCCTACCAAGTTTTCGATAGAGAAATGATTCTATTGAGTTCATAGACTTACATGTATTTAACCATATACTGTACAGTGATAAGCTCAGGTACTTAAAGTGTATATACTGAACATTCTTTAGTCTGAAAATATTTTTTTTTAAAAGCAGTACATTACAACACAAAGAACGAATGCAAATAATTCTAGGAAGTTATACAATAGGATCAATTCATGAGATTGACTTGCTTTTTTCCCCATGATTATAACTGTGGGAACTGGGAATTAATTCCAGGTCTGTCTTATTCTACCACTTTTCCTGTTTGTTGCTTTAAAATAAGAACCGATTACTGTGCAAATGAAGCTACATGGCAATTGTAGTGTAATACTGTATCTTCACAGTATACAGTACTAGTGCTGTGTATTAAACACACTAGGTTCTGACAAGTGAAATAGTTTGTTTACAGTACAACTGATACAAGCATCCTTTCAATTTTGGTTCTGCATTACTTACACTTATAAGCACAATGTGCAACATTTCTCAAAAAGCTGAAAATTGTTTTTGTTTTTAGACTTATAAGTTCAAAACTATGAATATCACAATAACTATGGATATCTTAAAGGAAATCTATTATGTACATTGTAAAACAATAAAATGTATTTGTACCGTGCATTATAAAACATTTATCGAATTCACAAAAGCTTGCACAGATGTGGAAAGAAAAATCAATTCCATTATTACACTTCAATAGTTGCAAGTAAATAAAAGTATAAAACAATGATGTCTCTCGATCCCGGAGCACAGAATTTAAGAATTTAATCATGTAGTCTGTAGATAGACTAGACAAAAGGTGGAATTATTTAATTTGAAATGACATTTCTAAAGCAACAAGAGTTTTATCATATTTTCTTCTTATAATGTTCCGTACAATTTCATTTCTTAATTCATACTTAATTGTGATATGTACATACTGTACCACATACTACAGCACAACCACTTTTTAAAGGATTAGTTCAGGGGTCAAGCATGTTTATCTTATTTGAAAGAGAACTTCAAAAGAAACAAAATGGTGAAGAAAGCATTCAAAAATCTTACTCTGTTAAGGAGATATTTAAGTTTAAAGTTTGGTATCATTTGTGTAGAAACGACTGAAATGAGACTACTTGTGATGTCTTTGCCTCAGATTCCTCAAAGTCTTTATGTATTCTATCATATTTTGTCCTGCGATTTTGTGGCTTAAAAACCATGGGATATGTCAAAAAAGTAATAAAATTGAATCTAGGAAGGGTATTTATAATATACCACCTGAAGAAAGTTTGAGGGAAAATAATTTAAAGTGAAAAAATCAAGTAAACTTTCTTTAAAATACATACAGACTTTGAGGAATCTGAGGCTGTGACATCACAACTAGTCTGATTTCAGTCGTTTCCACAGAAATGATACCAAACTTCAAACTTGAATATCTCTTTAACGGAATAAGATTTTGCAATGTTTTCTTGACCATTTTGTTTCTTTTGGAGTCCTCTTTCATATAAGATGGACATGCTTGGCCCCTGAGCTAATCCTTTAAAAGCAAACAAGCAAGAACCTGATAATCCATAGGTGTTAAAAATTGTTTGGAGTAGAAAATAAACACCAAAGATCACCCAGAAATCAAACTTCAATACTTGAGTATTTCTTGATTAAAACACTGTCACTTCCCCTCAAGTTCGATAAAGACTACCCTGTAAGCCAATCTTATAAACTGTAACTGGTTTTCATAAACTACAGCTTTGTATGATTTTTCACTGATAACTGGAAAACCAAGCAAATGAAAAAGTCAAGAATATTTCATGCATTGCTGACGAAATAATTCTCCTTACAGTAGTTGTTTAGGACAACAAGTTTGAATGCAGCCCTACAATACAGTCCTACCCCCACATGATTAAAATAAAGGAAGCACTTGGCAGTTCTTCCACCAGCATAAGCATCAAATATGAAGAGTTTGAAGTAGAAAAGAGCAAAAACTGTATGCCAAGTCAAGGTTTGTCATCAAATTGCATTCAAAACCCTCCAAAGCTGCTTGGAGGTGAAAATCTTCTTATTTGAGATTTAAGTGTGATGTTCAATCTTAATCTTATTCAATAGTTCAGTGTGGACATAGTAGGGATAGAAGGAAAATCATACTTCATGTCATTATTGTTACAGCTTAGTAGATTACTTAAGATGAGCTTTAGAAGAGATACAATGTACTTTATAGTATGTGTTAACAAATGCCTTGAAATAAACTACATCAGACATTGGTGCTTTTGAGAGCAATAGAGTGTACTGATAGTGTGGCAATATAAATACACTTACATTGACTTTAATACCAAGATTCAAAAGTATCTAAAATGCATAAAAGGTGGATCTAGCTATGCTAAATACGATCCCAGCAGCCCCAGATGCATACTGTATACAAAGGACCTTCTGTACCATAAAATCATATCAATGGGGTACATACGCATGCCCTAACATTTTTTTGACAAATGACATACCTTTTATATATATACTGTATATATGTATGTTGGCCATGAACCTATAGCTACTTTGTAATTTCTCTGGTAAGAGACAGCCAATGAAAACAGCGCACAAACACCTCTCTCTGACCTACACACATGCAACCCAATTGTCACTCCTTGATTTTTTTGCTTGAGTCCTTTCATTTGAAAGTTCTATGTGGTCAGTATACACAATGCATTGTGTATTGTCTTCATTATTGGAACTTGTAATAATCTGAAATCCGCATCGCGGGATAATTTCCTGGGGCAATTTTCAAAAAGAAATTGAACTTAAACAGATATCAATGTTTTGTAGAAGAACATATATGATCTTTCAAAGTTCTGATGGAATAAAGCAAATTAATATTCACTACACAAAATTCTAGCACAAAACATAAACAAAAACAACTGCCTTAGCCTATCCCACTTGCTCGTAGTGCGGGCACTTTTGTTGCAAGAAAATGTCAAGTTCAGTACGATGTGGCATTGCGTAATATAGGCCTACCTGGGAAATACATCCCAAAGTACACGAATGTACACACTGACTTTCATTTATTAATCACAGGGCAGTTTTGTCTTTATGTGAGGAGCTACCACCAGTAGTCTCACTACCTGGTTCGATATATTTTCTGTTATTTAGAATTGTGTAAAATGGATATATTTCTCACAGCTGAATTTTTTTTTTTATGGTATTTTTTACTTGGGGCCCGATTAGCAGAAATATGTATGAAAATGAACTGTCTAAGGGTCGGATGAAGAACTTGCTGGGCCTGGGGTTCAGCTCTGATCTTTTGAAACACAATCAAATGACAGTTTTCCTTTTTTTTTGATATTGCAAAACTGTTAATCAATGTTTTGATGTCGCTGTGTGACAACAGACTTACATGGATATTTAAAAAGTCAAGGGTGCACAGAACTAATACATACCCCTTTTGCCTGCGAAGTGCTTTTCATCGTCATTACCATTTCAAATCCTTTACAACCGTATATGCAGGCCTGTTAGGCGTATTTGTTTCATAAACACAAAGTCTAAGACATAGAGAACCAAAAAAGATGTACAAAATATTTTTTCACAATGCTTTTGTGGGCCTATTTTTTCCAGGGGGCCTGGGGCTGCACCCTCTCAGCTCTGGCTTTTAATCCGGCCCTGACTGTCTAGAGCATCTTAAAAAATAAAATATTTATAAACGAACTCTCAAGACTTTGAACCAATCAAATCAACTTAGCTACCACTTACCCTCCCTTCCCCGCTGGGCCCCTCCCCGGGTCCCACAAGAAATAAACATGTTGCATCCCAGAAATGGAAGATTCTGTCATATATTGTTTACGTACAAAGATGCGCAATGAGTATCTTACATGTGGAAACAAGTACCAAAGGGATTTTCCAATGTCCAAAACTTAAATGTGTCAAATCACTATTTATTTTTCAATCTTACAATATTTTACCAGATTTTTAATAAGATACATATACATCATTTACTCATGTAAATAAAATGCAGAAAAGGAATACAAGATTGTTAAGAGATTATACAATAAATTTTTCTTGTTGCTCCATATTAGGCCAATTCGTAATTGTGAATGGGTTCTATACATCAGCTGGAGCATCCAAGACAATCCCCCCCCCCCCCACACTTCTGACCATCCCCTCTCCATTCGTTAGGCATGACCACATATCATCACTTCTCTCCCCCTTCTGCCCATTTTTTTTTTTTCAATTATGTATTTTTTTATATTTTTTATTTTTGCATTTTAGCATGGTCCTCCCCCCTCCCACTTCTGACAGTCCCCCCTCCCTTCGTTAGGCATAACTACATATAGTATCATCAATTCTAGCATTTGAAGCAAGCCTCACGTTGTTTCTTCAGAATCAAATCATTGCAATTTTTGATCAGGAATCATGCCTTTCAAGAATACAGAACATTAATGGTATGCACATTGATTAATGTTATCACAAGCCTAGCATCTAAAATATGTCCTTGTCTATTGTTTCCTCGAAACCCTGTGAAAGTTACGCAACTTTTTCGAAAAAAAGCACACGCCAGTCTGATTCTATATGCACAGCTGTTGGATTTCTACATTACACTTACACACATGATGGGAATGAACGTAATCTTTTAAATCATGCACAACCTTGAATTAAATTTTGCTTTGTGAATAAATTAACAATTATGTTTACAAATGCACAATTTTATCAAAAGTTTGATAAATCGGTTTTAAAACCCTGCACCACTCGAGGTAATTTTGAAATACCCCTTTGTACCTAATAAACGGGTATTTAAAGTTTATCTCACAACCCAGGCCCTGGTCTCATTACCAGGCACCTACAGTACTTACGTTTAATATACGTAGTACTTTAGGGCCAAACTGATCGAGGATGTTATCTATGAAAATGCTGGTAGGAGACAGCAGAGGGACAAGTGTAATGGGAATCATTTTAATAGACTGTGCAACCTTTCTCGCGATGGAAGGGATAATAACAGTGGGCCTTTTCCTTTTTTCGGGGTAGAGGGGGAGAGGGGGAGCTGGGGGGTGTTGATGATTCTTTATCTCAGAGGCTTTTGCAGCTAGTCGAATTGGAACGTCACTACAAATTCCACAAAGTAATAATACAAAGTTTTAATTTTTTTTTTCAAAAATACATCGACAAGATCAGGTAGGCCTAAACCATCAAATTTCCACACCTTCATTCAAGTTCAATTGCAAACTGAATTATTCAACGAACAAATTTAACACATAAAGCATGAGAAGATTTATAAGCAGAAAACACAATGCAAATACTTAACACAGTGATATTGATTTTCCGTTTTATATAAACATTTTTTTTTATCTAGATAGAAGAGAAAGTTTTCTACATAAAATTCTCATTAATGACTAATTAGTCAACTGTGTATTATAAGCAACACAAGTGATGTGAGTGTGCATGGTACATTGAACTTAATAAGCCCATGGCGCGCAGTGAACAGTGATTCTTTGTTATTAATGTAAACAACAGTCTAGACTGCGAAAGTTGGGTTCCAGTGCATTATACCTGAGCTTTTGTATGAAAAGTCAGGTGTCTGGTAAAGAGAAACATTTGGCATGATTACTGAAGTATCTGATCAACTGCAGTGCTTTGCACTAAAACCCAATCCATACATCCATTCATCCATGTAATCAATTAATGTGTAATTAACCTTTGACCTTAAAATAAACTGTTTACCAGCGATCAGCAGTTACCCTCCTTGAACCACAACCTAAATCTCATGTCAAATACCAACATTCTATCTAAGAAGTTACTGTGCACACGTACAACATTATCCAGAACATGGTACAATTGCGAACTTCTGTTTGATGCATGGTAAAGTTGTAAGAAACATGTGGCATATACATGTAAAATTATGTATTCATACAAAATATTTTGGACATACAACCGTATAACACTACTCAGAACATTTGCATATACAACAGTATAACACTACTCAGAACATTTGCACATACAACAGTATAACACTACTCAGAACATTTGCACATACAACAGTATAACACTACTCAGGACATTTACACATACAACAGTATAACACTACTCAGAACATTTGCACATACAAGAACATAACACTACTCAGAACATTTGCACATATAACAGTATAACACTACTCAGAACATTTGCACATACAACAGTATAACACTACTCAGACCATTTGCACATACAACAGTATAACACTATTCAGAACATTTGCACATATAACAGTATAACACTACTCAGAACATTTGCACATACAACAGTATAACACTACTCAGAACATTTGCACATACAACAGTATAACACTACTCAGAACATTTGCACATACAACAGTATAACACTACTCAGACCATTTGCACATACAACAGTATAACACTACTCAGAACATTTGCACATACAGTAAACAAACACAGTGACAGCGTTCATTGCTCGTCAACCTCTCGTCTCATCGGGCAAAAGGAAAATGCCCCAGTTGGCTTAGTACTGTGCGTGAAAAGCATATTTGATACCTTTTTATTGCAACCATCAAATTTCAATGTATTCAATATATCTGACATGGGTATGTTGTACATGCAGTTACAACAAAATGTTGTGCTTCCAATTCGAAAGGGTTTAAAGTGGAAGAGTCCTAAAAATATCTAGATAGCATTCTTACTGTCTTACTGATGAAAGATTGACCATTTTTTTTTTATGAAGGCACAACATGTAATGTACTTAACAAACAGGAAAGCAGCTAAATATCTTCATCTAATTCTTCATATTTCTCTCCTCCATCTCCATCTTCCCTCATGGGTGACGGCTGCTAACATTTCCCTCCTTAAAGTGATTATTTTTATGTTGGTTTTTTGCTTATCTATAGCTTCTTTGGAAACAGATAAATTAATTCTAGAAAAACTAATTCTAAGCTCCACCTGCAAGGCTGCAGCCAAATAATGGAACACTGTAATGGAAGCAATTGCTTACCAATGCCCTAGCTTTGTTGTTTCAGAGGGGCAGCCCACCCCTCTGTTGGCCCGCCTCACCTTTCCCCGACCCCTCATGGTCTGCCCTGCCCATCATCGTAAAATCTTTTGTTTTTTTAGATTAAAGAATTTTTTTTTTAAACTTGACATTTAATAATCTTAATAACCTCATAAATGAAATACCTTACATGGATACAGAACATAGAATGATAGCATAGTAAGCAATTGTCCTGTTTGGCCAGGGAGTTGTCATCTAAATGACAACTTCCTGGTTTGGCTCACAAATGGTCCTTATGAGTCAGAACAGTACATTCTGAGGGATGATTATAGCTCAAATCCCAGAGCTTCAACAGAGACTTATGCCTTAAGGGCCCCTGAATCCTACATTAAAACGACGCAGCACTTTGCGCACATATTAATGTGCTCCTCTACAAATCTAGCACCCTACCTCTTTTGAAATCAACTTAGGGATCTGCTTACCTCTGTCAAAAGCCATGGGTTCTTCTCAGTCAGCTCCTCCCACTTGACATCTTCTGTAAAAACAGCACACGGACTTACACCGACACTGTCACAATTGATAAACTTCCGCAGCAGAGTTTTACCTGCAGCTTCTCTGATTGTTTTAGCAGACATTATATGATCTGTGAAAATAAAAAAATGAAAAATAATGCTTTACAAGTGAATCACAATATAAAATATCTACAGTATATTCACGATGAAAGGTTCGTTTACTTTTAAAGGATTATTCCCATGAGGACTATCAAAGAAACAAATTGGTGCAAATTTCATACATATGCATATCTTATATCATAAATATTCATATCTTATCTATACATATTCATATCTTACCCATACATATTCATATCTTACCCATACATATTAATATCTTATACCATATATATTCATATCTTAGATCATACATATTCATATCTTATATCATAAATATATCTTATACCATACATACAGTATTCATATCTTATACATATATATTCATATCTTATACTATATATATTCATATCTTATACCATACATATTCATATCTTATACCATACATATCTTATACCATACATACTCATATCTTATACCATACATATTCATATCTTATATCATACATACAGTTGTATTCATATCTTAAGCATACATATTCATATCTTGTACTATACATATTCATATCTTATGCCATTCATATCTTATACCATACATATCTTATACATACATATCTTACATATTCATATCTATATCCGTACATATTCATATCTATATTCATTTAGGAAATATTGCACCTCAAAGATTTTACCAGTGTGTTAAAAAGGGACATTGCAGTGTAAAGTGTAATGCCATAATTGCAGATAATTCTTCAATATGTAATTCTATCAAATAATTTTTCTTCCATTTAGAGTGTGAGGTACATGAATTTATCTTCTAGAGTTTGTTGTTTGTTTGTACAACTTTATTTCAACCATTTATATTACTTACAAAATACAAATATATACAAATAAAGCTTTATATGGTTGAGGGGATCCTCGAGAAGCTCAAAAGAAGTTGTAAGAGAGGTAGTCCCTTTACAAATTACACAGAAAAATAATACAAGTGTGAAAAAGAACATTTTTGAACAAAAAAATGGAATAGAAAGAGTGTAAGGTACATAAGCGGATGGGCAAGGCATGTTTTTGTAATGTGTACCTCATATCAATAATTACCCATATCAATAATTACCCATATCAATATTTAACCATATCAATAATTACCCATATTAATAATTACCCATATCAATAATTATACATATCAATAATTCCCCATCTCAATAATTGCCCATCTCAGTAATTACCCATCTCAGTAATTACCCATCTCAATAATTACCCATATCAATAATTACCCATCTCAATAATTACCCATATCAATACTTACCCATCTCAATAATTACCCATCTCAATAATTAACCATATCAATAATTACCCATATCAATAATAATTACCCATCTCAATAATTACCCATATTTGTAATAATTTAGAAAGAAGAAATTAATTTTCAAACTCTAAATAAATAGAAGGTCAAGAAATAATTCCATAATTATTAATTTCTTTTTATACCAAAATATTCTTAACTTACATGTTGTGGCTCATCCCTTCTGAGTGACCATTGTGGCTCACTGTTATTGTAACTGCTTACATGTTTATTTATCTATCACACTGGAACGTGTAGTTTTTGTATATCTTGTTTCTTGCTTTAAGTGTTACAGTTATTCCTGCCTTCTCATTAATATTCATGACATCATGAATAATGAAGTCAACAGCTTCTACCAACATACCTGTCTACCTAAAAATTTGTGAACCTGGAGATTTTCACACAAAAACAGGAGATTGGTAGCTCAAACCTGGAGATTCACAATTTGTCCCACGGTACATCTAAACAAATCTCAAACAATACGATTCCAACAAGCACTGCACTGAATTGCACTGTACTAACCTTAAGGGACTCAAAGTGTTAATTAACTCAAAGTGAAATCAAACTAAAACTTTGGACGGTTAGTAAGTGAGGATAATCGGAAATTACCATAAGATTTGAACATTTGACCTTGAGATGATACCAGAAGCTGTGAGTCTCATGGTGAAACCATGAGAGCTGACAGTATGTACCAAGTATGACCACACCAAACAATAGACCACAACACATCTATATACCAAGTACGGTATAAATCTACTACAATGATATTGAGATATCGTGTTTACAAGCTTGTTAACGGAATTTTACATTAAGCCTGCCTACTAATTAATATTCATGACATCAGCACTAAAAACAGTAGGGATCATCTACAGACCACAACACATCCATATATACCAAGTATGATATACATCCTCCTCACGGTCTTTGAGATATCGTGTTTACAAGCTTCTGTCACATACATACAAACATACATAAATACATACATACACACACACATACATAAATACATACATACATACATACATACACACACACACCAGCGTAACTACACAGGTTCCTTATGCTATTGCATCGGAACCAAATATCACACATGCACATACACCCTTTTTTTATTATTGACAAAACTTATTTCATCATTTGATCCTTTAGAGTATTAAAGGAAAAGAGAAAACAATACCTGTACACACCTTTACAAACAAAAGAAAACACAGTTTAGTAAATAGGCCCTAATTAATGCAGTTAATAATTGCATTAAGTGGAGGTTGTTTGTCACATGACCCATGGATTTACATCATGCACAGTGTTGTACTTCATGTTTCGTAGTACTGTATAATATGGATCAGCAAACATCATTTAAATTCAGAATCCCCATTACAGTATTTTAACTATGAATAGTCACAAACATAATGGCTGACCTTAACATGAGGCCATACTATTTGGGACACAATCAGCAAATTAAACCAATCTGTTTACAATTATTATCTCTTCTAATTCAAACAAGGTTACATTTAGCTTTAGCAGTACTGTTTATAAACCTGTCTGAAGAGGTAGGGTGTTAGCTTTAAATTGGCACCACACAAATGAAAACAGCTGTGTCTTTATTTGCTGCAACTCAAACAAGTCAACCCAGATCATTTTCACACCCATCCCAAGAACTATTAAACATGATTACAGAATGTTAAGGTTTGGTTTGTTGATGTTTAACGACACTGCGACAGTCAGAGTCAAATGTGCCAAGAGGGTGTTAATAAATTATGGTGTAAGAGTTAGGATAGTGAGGAGATGGAAGGAAGGTTTGTAAGGGAGATAAGGGGGAAATACAGAAGAAGAAGAAGAAGAAAAAACAAAGTGTTTTTAAAATTCAGCCACCTATTCTGTAACTTCTAGGGTCCATCATTTCTATCAAACTATTGTTTGGACCTACAGTACAGTATGACCATATAAATAAAATTCTTACTTGAAGTCAGCTGCTTGGTCCAACTGATGTTGCAAAAGATTAAACAAGAATTGTCGGAAGGACAGCATGCTCGACAATTCAAAGCTAGTTTAGAGAATGGGCTTATTGAGGGAAGTATATTGGGTAGTAGGGGCAGATGATTTTAAATTACTTGAGCTTTAAAAGATGCACTTACATTTTCATTTGCTTTGTTAATTTTCACATTTTACTACATGCCTTAAAATATCTTTTGAGTTTTCCCACATATTTTAAGACAAAAATAAAAAGCTCAAGGTTACCTCACCCATGCAGTACATGTAACTCAGAAAACATGTAAAAGCCAGCAGTCTTTATAACTACAACACCTCTTTTAATTCTATAAATTGAACAACAAATAAAGAACAGGCCCTGACTTGCCAATGTCAATGAAAGAATGACGTTAGGCCTTTCCAACATGTACCCTCCCCCAACCCCTACACATTCCCAGAACTACATATTGGATTGTAATACAGGTTCCAATCAAATATTTTTGAGATCATTTGTGTAAACAAAATCCCACTCCCACTTAAAGACAGATCATAGATACAAATATTTTTGCTATGCAAATAAGCTAATTAGTATGCATTCACATTACCCTCAATCATGCCTATTTTGAACAGTATCCATGTCCCCTGTGCCAAGTTACATGAATGTACACCAATCATAACTTAGTTCTTTGTTCATGTTAAACATTTTATACACAAGTCTATTGTTATGCAAATAACCTACTTAATATGCACACTTCACCTCACCATCAACTGTAGACAATGCACTTCACATATATGATCATTTGTGCAAACAAAAATCCCCACATCCACTTTAATATAAGAGATAGCATAGATACAAATATCTTTGTTATTCAAATAAGCTAATTAGTATGCACACACAACCCTTAATCATGTTCACTTGAACAGCACCCCTACGCCAAGTTGCATGAACGTACACCATTCATAACTTAAGTTATGGAAACTTTAACAAAAAACAAACCTGAAAAATATTGTCATTGTTATGCAAATAAGCTAATTAGTATGCACATACAACCTCCAATCATGCTCATTTGAACAGTACCCATGTCCTTTACCCCTATGCCAATTCACATGAATGTACACTATTCATAACTTAAGTTATGAAAACTTTAACCAAAACTTTAACCAAAACTCTATCTAACCAGATGGCGATGCCGACACTGAAGCAGAGGCATTTGTGCCAATGGCACAATGAAACCTACCCTGGTACAGTACTATAAAGTACATGTTTTGCTTACACATGCAGTATTCAGGTATTTGCTTTATTCGCTATTTGGAGAATATTGTAGGCAACAAAAATATTACAACTTCGTTAGATTTTCATTATTATACTTACTGCCCAGCAAAACGTAGTCCCACTCCCATATCCCCCATCCTCAGGCTCTTAGCTTTGCATTTGCAGAGGGGTGCCCACTCTACCCCTCATTACCCCACCCTGCCCCTTTTCATTAAGCACTCTACATTTTGTTCACAAAAAACATACTTTTGATAACTATTTTGCCTTCTCTTCATGCTGAGATTTTGTTGTTCCGATACTTTTTCATCAGCTAATTTGATTTGCAAAATTTGCATTAACTGTCATGTAATTACATATCATAAAATATTTGTTCCATGATATTTATTCATAGGCCACACCCACCATACAGATCAATAAAAATGTTGACAACATTAGCATTTGAACAATAATTAAAAATATCATCGAAGTAAGTATGATGCAAAAATGATAGTTCATTAATCCTATTTTAAGAATTAGTCAGCAAGCCCCACCAACTCATTAGCATTCATGACATCACTGCATATGCACAGACCATGACCCACCTGTGTACCACATATAGCATAAATCTGATATATCGTTTATAGTGTTTACATCATTAAGCACTATCAAATTAGGCCACGCCCACCATGCCTATTAATGACACCTGTTGATAACATAAACATGTACACATAAACCAACAAAATTTCTTTTTTTTTGGCGTGCGGTGGGAAGTAGATGGCTGCCACTTGGCTTACCGGTGTGGCAATAAAATATTTACCTTGGAGTAAAAAAGACTAATGCGGGATTTGCGGCGTTGGCAAACAGGACACACAACAAGTTATTTACCTAAAATACCAATAAATCTTGTAGAATATACTATAAAAGTAAATAACTTTGAAATAATCACACTTAATGACATTTTAACTCCTGCTAGATTGCATTAGAATAAATAATGCAATCAGGCTTGATTTCTAGGGGGCTCAGGGGGGCCTGAAGCCTCTTGTTAAAAATTTATCATCCTTCCCCCCTCCCTTCCCCCTTTTTGAAAATGATGCAATCTCTATCAAATAAATTGATTGATGATTGGATAGGTTAGGGCATTTAGGGCATCCAAAAGTAGCAACATTGTACTTTGACCCTCTCTTTGTAAGCATCCCTCATTATTTGTTTCGAAATCATCCCTGGATGCAATGGCAGCCATTACAAAAGAGCTGACATAGGGAGGGCGCTAGTTATGGAATCGCTTTACCATCGTTTGGCCGTAATTCATTTCACTTTAACCCGTTTCTGTATGCTGACATTGTGTGATTGCTGTTGTTTACTGATCTCAGCCTCACAAAGGTTATGGTTTTATTTTCCCTATGCACGCCATTGGAGATGTAAGACAAAAAAATATTTGTCTTAACTTTATTAAACTTAACTTCCCTGAAAATATTCTTCACCAAAGTATTACAAATGTTTTATCACTAGGTTCACAACAGAATTATCGTTTATCCACAAAATCCTGCAATTTAAATCTTACTTGGAAATGGTAGAAATTATCTATTTTATGTGAGTCAACTATTTAGCCATTACTTTAAGAGCAGAATTAAATTTTGTTGATTATTCATGAGGTCAGGTTTCATAAAAATTGTTTACTTGTTAGTTGAATCAATTTAAATATGCATGAGTTGTTAGCTAATCAGCTGTACACAACCATAGAAGTAATATGAAGTCAACATAAACAATTACGAGTGGAAGAAACTTTGAAGGTCCGACTGGGAAAAACTTTTCCGCCAAAATAAGCATAAAGGGTCTTCTAATTTTGTCTTTTTGAGCACTAAAACAATTCGAAAGAACTACGTATAAGAATTAAAGCAAGAAAGGTACATAATATGGTAAGATAACAAGCTTGGAGCAATTTTCGCCCCATTAACCATGGGCCTAAGTTTGGTAGCCTAACGTTCAACACACCTACACCTTTATGTAAGGAAAGTTTAATAACCCACTGTACACGTCACCAGTAGGTCAAAAAGTGTATTGTGGGATATGACTATTAGCTAGGAGGGCGCAATGCTAAAATATATGTTTCTTTGCTATCTTTAGTTTTGTATATTCCTGTATCAGTGACTTTATTTAAATTAAAAATAGAATACTGTCAAGAACTAATGCATATTCATTAGTTGTACTGTTAGCCAATCATGTTATTTAAATTTAAAAGCAAGTTCTGTCACCGTGGAAAGTATTGTAGAGGCAAAATACTACATGTACACAAGACTTAGCTCTTAGTATAGTATTAACTCACTGCTTGGTCGCTTGACTGGCATGTCTTTAAAGCAAAGGCCTCGTTGTACCTTCGGAGTACAGTAGGATTTACATGGAATGCACCCTGGCCTCAACGCCCTTGTTCTTTGTTAATATTAATTATACTCATAGGCCTACATACAAATTGTACGCATCGTACCATACACGCACATACATACTGTAGGACTCACAATGGTGCGTTCACACGCTCAAGGCTGCACAGAGGATTCAGAAATGCACTCAAAATATGGCTATAATTTTTTTACACAAGTGTCTTCTTAATCAAATTGGTTGGAAAAAAATGCTTACGTGCATGCAACATTTTTGTCAAGACGCTCACAGAAAACTATTTTTTCGAACAAAAAATGTGTATCCTTTTAAGATAGTTATTACGATATTCACAATGTGTGAAACAAATTTAGGTTTACGTGTGCTGATTTTCATATTAAAATGAGGATGTCTTTATATCGAAAATCAAGTTGCCCAGAATTACTGGGTAACTTTTCTTGAAAACACACGTTGAAGCACATCGACTTTGCTTAAGCATGTAAAAAAAAATTAGGTATGTAATTCCTCATACTAAATCAGAGATTTAGAGCGAATGAGTTGCAGTAGGCCTATAAAGATTTGTATGCCTACTAAGTACTGCACTGACAGACACGACTGACTGAGTGTGTGAATTTAACAGTTTAACTTTCAGCTACTGAGTACTGTAGCTAAGGCTAACACTAACAGTGACACTATTTGACAACAGCGCACAGCCTGGGGAAATTTCGATTATGATAAGTGATATTGAAAACAAAAGACAAACCTTCCGAAAAATGAAGTGGGTTAGACTTTAGCGCCTGACAAAATTTCTTGCAATATAAATCCTGTTCAGAAGTAATCGGAGGATTTAGCCAAACGTTTGTACGTAAATTATATTCGAGATCTTATTTTTCGCGTAGACGGTATATTAACGTGTATTATCGATATCTTTCGATTTCAGCTGACTGGCTGCGCTGATCTCTCATGTCTTTAGCACGACTCGACTAGGCACTAGACTGACACTGCAGTTTACACTGCATGCTTGCATGTGTGGACGTTTTGAGGTTAAAGGTTGTAATTAACATATCTCTTTTAGTTACTTGAAACGTGAATGGCTCGTGGGATATTTTGTGGGCGGAGATGTTATTGATATGAATAAACATACTACATCTGTTGTTAATTTTGGACCGTGCGCTAAGAGGTCATATGATCGGTCAACTGACTAAATAGGACACAAATTGTACGATTGCGGAGAAACACGGATTTGTGATCGTACTCGTAGTGGCAAAGAACTTCTTGTAAAGTTTTCCAAGAAACGAGCATTTGTGGTCTAAGAGAGGTTGAGAAGTTTGTCGGTTGACATGGAACTTTCATCAGAAGTACAAGAGGGAATTCAACTTGCTGGAGAGTCCGCACAAGTCTCCGATAAATGTTTCGCTCCCCTTGTACGGAAAGTGTTGAGTGATTGTTGCTCGTCCCTAAAAAGTGGACGTTTTCATGGTAGGCTTAACGTGTTAACGTTACACAATCATTGAAGGGAAATTAAAACTAGGAGCCTTCTGTTATTAACAAAAACATGCCACACCAAATAGGCCGACATGTATATGGTAAAAATTGGGAGTAATTATTACAGTTAAAGTGCATGTTCACCCTCGAAAAATAACCCCTAACTCACGAAGTTCCGACGTGAATGGTTTAATGTTATAAATTTGTGTAGCCTTTAGCATAGCCTATGCCATGGCTCCCATACAGTATTAGGTATCCCGGACTGGCCAGCGAAGTCATGCGGATTGTAACGTTAGGCTCTCTAAAGTAAAGAATGATGCATACTTATGTTAACATATAACAAGATTACAGGCAAAGAAGGGTTAGTCACCCCATTAAAGACCCAGTAACACCACCACCACCACAAATTTTTTTTTTTTAAAGACGCCCAGAGTTAGTAAAGAATTTATCAATGTTGACTTTGAAATTGTGAACAGAATTGGAGCTAACTCAGGCAAACCATTCCACTCATTAACAACTCTTTGCGAAATGCTAAAATGCAGAATATCTATCCGTGAGAACTCTTTGGTCAACTTCAAACTGTTACCACTTGTCACATGAGGATTAGCTGAAACATTCAAGAAATAATAGGAAGTCAAACCATCATTACCAGATATGAATTTAAAAATCTGAATCATATTGCCACGTACTCTTCTCAACTCGAGCGTGGTCAAACCAAGAATTCACAACCTAGAATCCTAAGAGAGATTCCTTACTTCGAGAATAAGTATAGTGGCTCTTTGCTGAACCTGCTCCAAAATGAAGTTATCCTTCTCATAAAAGGGACTCCAAGCCTGAATAACATACTCAAGGTGAGGCCTGACTAACTGGTCATACAAATTAAGAACAGCATCTCTATCAAGAAAACAACAATTTCTTCTAATCAAACCAAGCATCCTCATTGCCCTTGTAGCAACTAAAGCACACTATTTAGAAGAATTCAGATTGCTAGTAATGACAACACCTAGATCCCTTTCTTGATCAACACAACCAAGATTTGAACCATTCGTGCAGTAATCAAAGGCCAAATTGTTCTGACCAAAATGAATAACTTTGCATTTATCAACATTGATCGACATCTGTCATGTTTGGGACCAAGAAACTAACTTATCCAGATAAATTTGCAAAAGTAAAAAATCCCTAGCATCATTAACAATCCTATACAGTGTCATCAGCAAATTTACAAATCTTGGAGCCAAGGGAAACATCAATATCATTAATGAAGATTAAGAAAAGAAGCGGATCCAAAACAGAACCCTGAGGAACACCACTTGAAACCTTCTTCCATGGAGATACTTCACCATTAAAAACAACTCTTTGTGACCTGTCAACTAACCAAGATTTTATCCAACTGGCACACTTTCCCTCCACACCAAGCGCTCTTGTTTTCATCATAAGCCTGCTCAATAAAACCTTATCAAATGCTTTTTGGAAATTTAAATAGATAACATCCACATTATGACCAGAAATAGTTCAATAACATCATTAAGAAACTCCAATAAATTAGAAACACAAGACCTCTTCGGTAAGAACCCATGCTAGGACAAATTCAACAAACCATTGACTAGTAAATGATCTAGTACAACATCCTTAACAATGGACTCTATGACCTTGCACACGACACTAGTAAGACTCACTGGCCTATAGTTACAAGGCAAACTGTGGTCACACTTTTTAGAAATAGGAGTGACATTAGCAATTCTCCAATCACTAGGAACAGCACCAACATCAAAGCACTTTGAAAAGATAGTACTCAGGGGAACAGAAAGAACATCAGAATACTCACGTTAGACAGCTGGATGTATACTATCAGGACCAGGTGCTTTATTTGAGTTCAAACCTTCAACTTCTTAGACACAACATCAACTGAAAAATCAACATTCTTAATGTATACTGGAGAGTGCACATTAGGATAATCCACAACATCATCAGCAGGGGACTCCTTAGTAAAAACAGAAACAAAGTAGTCGTTTAAAACTTCAGCCATATCCTTACCTCTATTGATAGTGACACCACCATTACCCTGAAGGGGGCCAACTACCTCCTTGGTTATGTTCTTCCAACTTTATGTTATGTTAAATATTTCAGATCTTATTTTTCGCGTAGACAGTATATTAATGTGTATTATCTTATTAGCCTGGAAGAACTGTTACATATTTTAAGTCAAAACTATGGCAATTTCCTGGCTGGGCAGTGCGGTTGCGTGGATTGTACCTTTGTAGCTATTAGTCATATCCCACAATACACTTTTTTACCTACTGGTGGCGTGTACAGTGGGTTATTAAACTTTACATACATAAAGGTGAAGGTGTGTTGAACGTTAGGCTACCAAACTCAGGCCCATGGTGAATGGTGCGAAAATTGCTCCAAGCTTGCTATCTTACCATATTATGTACCTTTCTTGCTTTAATTCTTATACATATTTCTTTCAAATTGTTTTAGTGCTCAAAAAGACAGAATTAGAA
This sequence comes from Chiridota heheva, assembly GCA_020152595.1. Lineage (NCBI taxonomy): Eukaryota > Metazoa > Echinodermata > Holothuroidea > Apodida > Chiridotidae > Chiridota > Chiridota heheva. The sequence continues at coordinate 1,138,159 of JAIGNY010002416.1, read as the reverse complement.
GACCCTTTATGCTCACTTTGGCGAAAAAGTTTTTCCCACTCAGACCATTAAAGTTTCTGTCACTCGTAATTGCGAACAGAAGACTCACAGAAAATAGATAAATTCTACCATTTTCAAGTAAATTTTAAACGGCAGGATTTTGTGGATAAACGATAAATCTGTTGTGAACCTAGTGATAAAAGATTTTTAATGTTTTAGTGAAGAATATTCCCAGGGAAGTTGTCTCAAGTTTAATAAAGTTAAGACAAAAAGTTTTGTCTATCATTTCCAACGGCATGCATAGAAAAAACCATAACCTTTGTGAGGCCACAAATCAGAAAACAACAGCAATCACACAATGTCAGCATGCATAAATGGGTTAAAGTGAAAGAAATTACGGCCGAACGATGGTAAATAATTCCATAACTAGTACTTTTGTAGGCCTAATGTTACTATTAATCTTGATTAAAGAACGATGCATATTCATGTCTGATTGTGTCAATGGAGCGTTACTTTGCTGCCGGTAGCCAGGTTTATGCTTAGAAGTGAACTTGTATTCTATAGTTGTACTGCCTAGTATTGGCATCAGAACCCCTCCCCCTTCCCCCATATATATATATATATATATATATATATATTTTGAGTGCATTTCTGAATCCTCTGTGCAGCCTTGAGCGTGTGAACGCACCATTGTGAATCCTACAGTATGTATGTGCGTGTATGGTACGATGCGTACAATTTGTATGTAGGCCTATGAGTATAATTAATATTAACAAAGAACAAGGGCGTTGAGGCCAGGGTGCATTCCATGTAAATCCTACTGTACTCCGAAGGTACAACGAGGCCTTTGCTTTAAAGACATGCCAGTCAAGCGACCAAGCAGTGAGTTAATACTATACTAAGAGCTAAGTCTTGTGTACATGTAGTATTTTGCCTCTACAATACTTTCCACGGTGACAGAACTTGCTTTTAAATTTAAATAACATGATTGGCTAACAGTACAACTAATGAATATGCATTAGTTCTTGACAGTATTCTATTTTTAATTTAAATAAAGTCACTGATACAGGAATATACAAAACTAAAGATAGCAAAGAAACATATATTTTAGCATTGCGCCCTCCTAGCTAATAGTCATATCCCACAATACACTTTTTGACCTACTGGTGACGTGTACAGTGGGTTATTAAACTTTCCTTACATAAAGGTGAAGGTGTGTTGAACGTTAGGCTACCAAACTCAGGCCCATGGTGAATGGTGCGAAAATTGCTCCAAGCTTGCTATCTTACCATATTATGTACCTTTCTTGCTTTAATTCTTATACATATTTCTTTCAAATTGTTTTAGTGCTCAAAAAGACAGAATTAGAAGACCCTTTATGCTCACTTTGGCGAAAAAGTTTTTCCCACTCAGACCATTAAAGTTTCTGTCACTCGTAATTGCGAACAGAAGACTCACAGAAAATAGATAAATTCTACCATTTTCAAGTAAATTTTAAACGGCAGGATTTTGTGGATAAACGATAAATCTGTTGTGAACCTAGTGATAAAAGATTTTTAATGTTTTAGTGAAGAATATTCCCAGGGAAGTTGTCTCAAGTTTAATAAAGTTAAGACAAAAAGTTTTGTCTATCATTTCCAACGGCATGCATAGAAAAAACCATAACCTTTGTGAGGCCACAAATCAGAAAACAACAGCAATCACACAATGTCAGCATGCATAAATGGGTTAAAGTGAAAGAAATTACGGCCGAACGATGGTAAATAATTCCATAACTAGTACTTTTGTAGGCCTAATGTTACTATTAATCTTGATTAAAGAACGATGCATATTCATGTCTGATTGTGTCAATGGAGCGTTACTTTGCTGCCGGTAGCCAGGTTTATGCTTAGAAGTGAACTTGTATTCTATAGTTGTACTGCCTAGTATTGGCATCAGAACCCTCCCCTTCCCCATATATATATATATATATATATATATATATATATATATATATATATATATATATATATATATATATATATATATATATATATATATATATATATATATATATATATATATATATATATATATATATATATATATATATATATATATATACATATATATATATATATATATTTATATATATATATATATATTTATATATATATATATATATATATATATAAACACATATATATATATATATATATATATATAAACACACATATATATATATATATATATATATATATATATATATACACATATATATATATATATATATATATATATATATATATATATATATATATATATATATGTATATATATATTTATATATATATATATATATATATATATATTTAAATATATAAATATGTATATACATATATATGTATATATATATATATATATATATATATATATATATATATATATATATATATATATATATATATATATATATATATATATATATATATATATATATATATATATATATATATATATATATATATATATATATATATATATATATATATATATATATATATATATATATATATATATATATATATATATTTACTTCAAGTTATACCATACCTTCCATGCTATAATTATGCAATCTGGTCACATGACCTGATTCTAACGCACTTCTAACCGACCCTAAAAAATGTAGTAACCAGCCAAGCCCTGACCTCCATAATACCTCTGTACCACCTCACTCTTTTTCAGCGCGTTGTTGGCACTAACATCGCTGAAAACTGGTCATTTTTATTTTATTAAAGTTAACCTTTCTAACTCTTTTCTCCTCGGCAGCATCTACCTGGAGGGTTTTTACACTGCCCTCTCTCATCTGGCTTGCCTTTTCAGGTCTTCCGAGATAAGGGTGAGGTAGCCATGGGTCCGAGATTTCTTCGGCCGACCTACACGACTTTACCCGTGTAGCCTACACTTAGGATAGCGGGTTTTTGTCTCCATTCGTACAAAGCGAGTGGCTAGTTTGAGAGCGTCCTACTCTCGTGGTGTGTGTTTTAGGTCCTAGAGCACCAGGTGTGCCTGTCTAGGGGACCTCTTACCCCGGGGTTTAGGTTTTTCCACCCTTTATCCCGCCCCACCACGAGGAACCTAGCGTTATAAGTTTACATATGTTTTAACACGTTAGGTTTTCTCTGTACAAGTTCTGGTATGCATTAGGCCAATTTCTTTTTCTGATTTTGGCGCATGCGCATTGGGTCGACGTCTCCGTCGGGTGTTCGGGGAGTTGGCTCCGAGCTTCTCCAAGGAGCTACAGTTGTTACAAGAGAGCTTATTTTTGTATTAACGTTACCAGCATATGAATATTTTCATTTTTCTTACATAAATTAAAGACAAAGTTTTTAATTTTCAAGCTTGTTTTTTGGGGCTTGGGAGAGACCGGATGGGGGTCTTTCCGATGTACTGTTTAAAGGATATCTAATCTCTTCTCTTTATCTTTACAGACTTTGAGTACTCAGTGGTTTGTGTTTTCCACGCTACCCCGGCGCTTGTAAAGATTTTACGTTGGATGCGTTTTCTCGGGTTTATAAAAAAAATTCAGATGGAGAATTTTTCTGTTAATTTTTTTTTTGATGTACTGTTTTGCTATGCCTCGTCTCTCTTTTAAGGTGATCGTAGGATCATAGGTACTTCCCCCACAGGGGCGATATTGCTTGTATTCGTTGTATGTATGCATTGCTATACGTTCTTTTCTATTCAGAAATCTTGTTCCAAGAATGATTAACTCAGTGGCGCTGCGCCTTAGGTGACGTTCCAAGTGAACGCCACCTATAGTTTAAAGAGTTCAGAGAGAGAAGATAAGATCTTAGTCCTCTTCGTGGCGCTGCGCCCCTAGAGTTGAATAGCTAAGAGAGAGAGAGATAAGATAACCAATAAGGGGCATTGAAAAAACGCCGCCTAAAGTGGAGAGGTTTGGAAAGGTAAGAAGGAGATAAGCTCTGATTAACTCGGTGGCGCTGCGCCTTAGGTCGGGTTCCAAGTGAACGCCACCTAGAGTTAAGATAGTTCAGAGAGAGAGAAGTTATCCTGTTAGGGGTGCTGCGCCCCTAAGTTGTAAAAAGAAAAATTAAGATCCGTACGGTTCCGTGGCCCGTTATCAGGGGCGGACGGTTCCATACGGTTCCGCGGCCCGTTGTTACGGGGTGAACGGTTCCATTGGACGGTTCCATACGGTTCCATTGGACGGCCCCATACGGTTCCGCGGCCCGTTGTTACGGGGCGAACAGTTCCATTGGATGGTTCCATACGGTTCCGTGGCCCGTGTTTAGGGGCGGACGGTTCCATTGGACGGTTCCGTGATCCATACGGTTCCGCGGCCTGTGTTTACGGGTCCGTATATAACAGGATAACGTACACCGTATGGCTAGTCCGGTTATACGCCCACTAGCTACCAAGCTACGTGGTCAGGTGACAGGTGACATTCTTGGCAAGAAGTATAGCATTGAGACAGCTATTTTTCTTCTTGGTCCCGTAGCCATTAGCTACGCAGTTCCACGGCTCGTGTGAATGCAATTAAGATTGTCTACGTTGAACATTACAGTTCCGTATTTATTTTCACCAGTATCATAGACATGGAGGACAGGTCCGCGAGTGTTGATGTTTTACACACCCAGGATGTCCTGCGATGCATAGCGTGCAAACGCTTCTTTAAATTACGCTCAGGTGACATCCATCCTTGTCGGGCCCCCTCAGCTGAGTAGACGTACGCTAACACATACTCCAGTGGTGCCTAGCACGGTGGCGGAGCCCTCCCCTCCCGTCTCCCCATTAGGGTCTCCCGAACGAGGCAGACCCCGGAGGAGGGACAGGGATCAGGTCAGTACACACAAGGAGAGGCTGAGTCGACGTCATAGGTCCTCTCCCTCATCCTCCTCTTCCTCATCCTCCCCTGAACATAGGAGGAGACATAGGAAGCGACATCGGGGCCACCCCCTCGAGGATCCCGCTTTTCAGGACACACTCAAGAAGACACTTGAGACTTTGGTGTCACAGGCTCTGGAGCGGAGGCTTTCGCCTTCTACTCATCTCTCCCCGGCAGCTACCACTGCCGCGGCTTTGCATCCCCCTGACCCTGAGGTCTTGGAGGAGGATGCCTTCGACATCTATCCCTCGGGAGAGGAGGTCGATTTTCTGGATATGGCACGAGACAGCCCCCCGGTACGGGGGACTTCTCCTGCCGCCCTGGCTCCAGCCACCCTCGGTGCCGCATTTACGATGCCAAATGCACCGGATATGGCCCCCGTATCCTACCGGATATCAGACGAGGTCCTTTTTCCGCCACCTCCCCCAATGGACCCCCTTTTACAAGGGGAGCGGATTTCCTTGAACGGGAAATCAAGCTGGAGGTCGCAGAGACACCCATAGTCGATGCGGGCCCGCGGTCTCAGCGTAGACTGCTCAGTGCAGCCACAAGGGATGCTACGCCGACGGCTAAGCATTTCCCCATTGATGCCTCCCTGGTGTACAGGATTAGGCATTGGGCTAGGATCCCGGACAAGGACTGGACAGCCTACAACCGGGACGTTGATCAGGTCACACATGTCCAGCCAACTGACTATCAGGCGCTTATAAGGACCCCCGGAATCCCGGAGGGAGTGTGGCAACTTCTCCGTCAACCGGCGAGCGGCACCGCAGCTGTTTCCGGCTCCGTGGGCAAGGCTCCGAAATTTTGTGACCCTGCGGTCCAGCAGAGGAATGATTCCCTCATAGCTGTTGACCGGGCCGCACGACAGGGTTATAAATACCAGGCCCTTGCCGTATGGGTAACAGAGGGTTTAGACTCGGTCCTGCGCAGGCATCTCCCGACCGACGTCCTTACTCAGACCCTGTTTCTGTTAACTGGACTCTCAGATTTGCTCGACGCGACAGTCGACCAACTTGCCCGAGTCTCCACTAAGACGGTCTGGGAGAGACGCGAGAATATTCTCCCTCTCCTTGGACTCTCTGCCGTCACTCAGGCGGATCTTCGGCGGTTGCCTACCGAGGGTCCAGACCTATTTGCTGGTCACTTCCGAGATGTCCTGTCGCGCCAGGCTGGCCAAGAGGACGATATTCGGAAGACTCAGAAGCTGTTAGCGAAGACGAAGTCCTTCTCTTCTCTTCACGCTCGTCGCCACCCTTCAACCCCCGCTAAGCGGGGCCGGGGTGTGTCCAAACAGCGACGGTTCCCACGTCGCCGTGACCCTGTCACAGGGCCCTCTTCAGCTCCTCCCCCTCGCCAGGAGTCCACTTCGTGGACCAGCGGAGGAGACGGGGCAGGGACCGGTCAACGCTCCTTTCCCACTGCACGCAGAGCGGGTACCTCTTTCCGAGGGAAAGGGAAGACCAGGGGACGGTGTTTTTGACCCACCCTTGACCCCCTCGTTGAACGGGGCTCCAGTCGGGGGGCGTCTACGGGAATTTTCAGAGGCTTGGGAGAGAATCACCACCGACAAGTGGGTGCTACGAACCATTCGGCAGGGCTACCGTCTAGAGTTCACGACTCCCCCGCCCCAGGGAGGGGTCTTTCGACCCACTCCCACGCCTCGTCGGGGCAACCACACCGAGTTGTTGAGGTCAGAAATCGGGGAGTTGCTGGCGAAGAACGCCATCACCTTCATCCCGAACCCTCCCAGAAACCTCGTTATGTCCACGTTTTTCCTGGCCCCCAAGAAGGGGAACAGGTGGCGCCCGGTAATCAATCTAAGACCGCTCAACAGGTTCATCCGACCGTTAAAGTTCAAGATGGAGACTCTTCACTCCATCCTCCCTCAGTTGACGAGGGGCCTGTGGGCCACCTCTGTCGACCTCACGGACGCATATCTCCATGTGCCGATGTTCGAGGAACACTGGCGATTTCTGGCATTTTAATTCGAGGGAGTTACGTACACGCTCAGGGCGTTACCCTTTGGGCTATCGACTGCCCCCAGGGTCTTCACCCGGATCACGAGAGTTTTGGCGGCCTTCTTATGAAGGCAAGGCATCAAAATTTTATGTATCTCGACGACTGGCTGATCGTTGCAGCAGACGCAGCCACCGTCGCGAGACACACGAACGTGGTCATACGGTGGCACAGGACTTGGGGTGGTTGATCAACTTCGCCAAGTCCAACCTAGTTCCGTCTCAGACTCCCATTTTTCTGGGGACGGTCCTGGACTCTCCTCACGGTCGTATACGGCCGACGGAGGAACGGATCCTTGCCGTGAGGGTGGGAGCCAACGTCCTTCTCTCGTTACCGGCATTGCCGGCGAGAGCCTGGCTGGTATTTTTGGGGTACCTAGCCAGCCTCGTAGATGTAGTCCCCATGTGCAGGTTTTACATGCGGGATCTACAATTTCATCTACTGGGTCATTTCATCCCATCCCGGAGAGACCTCAGCGTCCTCGTTCCCCGTACGCAGGCGGTGGTCCCCCACATTTGGTGGTGGTGCATCCACTCTCACCTGTCACAGGGGGCGATTTTTCCGCCCGTCAGACCCTCGGTATCGGTGGTAACGGCGCGCTTTGACGGGTGGGGAGCGATTTAACGTGGTCTCAAGTTGCGGGATTTTGACGGACGCTTGCGCGGTCAGCACATCAATCTGTTGGAACTAGAGGCGGTCCGCTGGGCGCTTGTTTACTTCCTACCACAGGTCCAGAACAAGTCTCTTCTGATACGCACCGACAACACCACGGTAGTGGCGTTTATCAACAGACAGGGAGGCACGAGATCCAGGAGTCTATGGATCTTAGCCAAGTCCCTTCTGTCTTGGTGCATGTTGAACAAGGTCACGCTTCAGGCGGTTCACCTGCCAGGCAAGGAGAACACGATCGCGGATCTGTTATCCCGCCTCCAAGGAGCCCCCACAGAGTGGGCCCTTCTCCCGCGGGTGGCCGAGGCGATCTGGTTAACCTTCGGTCTCCCGGACGTAGATCTGTTCGCGTCTGTGGACAACCACAAGCTACCAATTTTTTGCGCTCTCACCCCCAACTGGAGAGTCTGGGTGGTCGACGCGTTCACGGTCGGGTGGGCCCACTTCGTGGGCTACGCCTTCCCGCCGTTCGCTCTAGTACCGAGAGTACTAAACAAGGTGGTGTTCGATCAGTGTTCCATGTTTCTTCTGGTAGCTCCCAATTGGCCCGGCCAGCTGTGGTTCCCCCAGCTGCTCAATCTTGTCGCAGGTTTCCCGTACGAGCTTCCGGTCACGGACGACTTAGTCTCCATTCCAGGCTCCGGCAAACTGCACCACAACCCAAGAGCGCTCCATTTGACTGTGTGGCCTCTATCCGCGAATCCCTTGTGTTGCAGGGTCTTTCGGAGGCAGCTGCCCGAATGGCGGCCTCTAGTCGGAGATCTTCCACTTGGGGCATGTATGCTTCCAGACTCGGAATGTTCCGAGACTGGTGCCGGGATAGATCAGTTTCTCCGCATACGGCGCCTCTTGGTGACGTAGCGGATTTTTTGTTGGTCCAGTTTAATCTGAATAAATCCATCAATATGGTCAAGGGGTTCAGGACGGCCATAGCGGCTATCCACCGGGCGTCCTCGACGGCTCGACTGTCACCGATGCGCAGCCTCTGGAAAGATAGATTAAAGGCATGTTCTTACAAAGGCCTCCGGTTCGGAACCTTGCTTCCCCTTGGGATATGCAGGTGGTCCTCGAGACTTTGGCACGGGCTCCGTTTGAGCCTTTGCCAGTTTGTCCTCTCAAGGAACTGACTTTAAAGACGGTGTTTTTACTCTCCGCAGCCACGGCTAGGCGGAGGGGCGCTCTTCACATGCTTTCCCTCAAAGAGGGTCATATTCGCTTTGAATCGGGGGGCGTTTGTCTCGTGCCCGATCCGGCCTTCTTAGCGAAGAATCAGACGGTCAAGTTTTTACCGGAACCTATTTTCCTCCCGTCGCTCGCTACGTTTTCTGACACGACTGAGGACAAGGTCTGGTGTCCCGTTCGATGTCTCAAGCACTATATCAAACGTATGCAATCTTTTCGGAACGACGTCACCCCTCTTTTTGTGTCCTTCCAACGGCCGCATCGAGCTGTCTCGCGTGATACAATTTCCCGCTGGATTGTCCAAGCGATCACGTACAATAGGTCCGCGTTGTTCGCGGAACGTTCGGTTCAGGCACACCAGGTACGAGGCATAGCGGCGTCAATTGCGCTTTTTGGCGGGGTTCCTTTTCACGAGATCCTTCGTGCTGCAGTGTGGAAAACGCCAGCCACGTTCGTCGTAGCTTATCTGGTGGATATTCCGGACTATCAGGGCGGAGTTGCACGGGCAGTTCTTTCTGGAAGAGGACCACCCCCTTCTTGAGGTGAATATTCTTCACTTATTCCCATTCTCTCGTTCTTTTGACGTGGTTTACATTATTTTCTTAACGTTTTCTCGTTCCGTCATTTTCACTAACGTTTAATTTTGACCGTTGTTCAGGCTCTGGTTATTTCGTTTGTTTATTCTAACGAAACTTTGCCGTTGTTTTGGCGATTGTTCTTTCGTTCTTTCCCAACGAAATTTTTGCCGATTCTTGACGCATTTCATTTCGTTTCCGTTTTACTAATGCAGTTTTTGGTGTTCCCTGCTTAGTTTACCTTTACAGACGGTTGGTTCGCTTTATGCTTTTCTGACCCGCTCCGGTTCTCTGACGAACTTGGTGAGTTTTCGTCGTGCCGTTTTGAGCGTGGCTTGCACTTTGTTTCTGTTCACGGTTGGTTTTTGCGTTGCGTGTCTTCCCGTTTGGTTCACTTGGGTTCTGTGGGCGTTTTACCTCTCGTTTTGATAATTCAGACGAAACTATCCGGAGGTCTTTTGTCCTTAAGAGGAGAAGGTTTTTCGTCCCTTAAGGGGGATTCGAGTTTAGTACCAGCCATTTAAAAAAAAAAAAAAAAAAAAAAAAAAAAAATTGCTTCGGTCTCAACTCCCTTCCTTCCTCTCCTCGGTTGCAATCTGATTGCATAATTATAGCATGGAAGGAAGGTAAGGTATAACTTGAAGTAAATTTACCCCGCTAAGCGTAGCGGGGATATTTACGAGAGTTATACTTACCTTCCATGCATCCCGCCCGCCTCCCCTCTCGTTCAGGCCTCGGTGGAATGTTGGAGTGAGGTGGTACAGAGGTATTATGGAGGTCAGGGCTTGGCTGGTTACTACGCTTTTTAGGGTCGGTTAGAAGTGCGTTAGAATCAGGTCATGTGACCAGATTGCATAATTATAGCATGGAAGGTAAGTATAACTATCAGAAATATCCTCGCTAAATATATATATATATATATATATAATATATATATATATATATATATATATATATATATATATATATATATATATATATATATATATATATATACATATATACATATATATATATATACATATATATACACATACATATACACATATATATATATATATATATCCCCCCCTCTCCCTTCCTTTCCAGTCACACCAGATTGGAAAGTTTGCAAAGTGCACGGGGATTTTAACTGCCCTACTGTGCTGGCACAGAGGTTTATATTTTTATGCCGCACACCACAAACTTTCCAATCACACACACACACACACATATGCACACTCAAAATGTCAGTCGTCACTTAATAAACTCATAAATAAAGTTATGTAATGTACCATAGCAAAATCAATCAAATTTAATACTAATGTTTAAATTCTATAAACTTGGGTCATGATCCTTGTGGCTGTTTGGGAGTGTTAAACAAACAGGTTTACTCTCAAAAAAAACCCCTGACTCACGAAATTCCGAAGTGCATGGTGTATTAAATCTTATTTAAGTGTAATGGCTCCCATGCAGTATCCCCGGCTACCATGGAGTATATTGACTGAGTGACTGAGTAAAACAGCATTTTGTGGGACCTGCACTCCGGAATTGATTAAAAAAAGACACCTGCACTATGGAAAATGGAAATGATGTGAAAAAGGCACCTGTTAGGCGGCACACACACCCCCACAAACACACACATATACATATATATATATATATATATATATATATATATATATATATATATATATATATATATATATATATATATATATATATATATATATATATATATATATATATATATATATATATATATATATAAGGCCTATATATATATATATATATATATATATATATATATATATATATATATATATATATATATATATATATATATATATATATATATATATATATATATATATATATATATATATATATATATATATATATATATATATATATATATATATATATATATATATATATATATATATATATATATATATATATATATATATATATATATATATATATATATATATATATATATATATATATATATATATATATATATATATATATATATATATATATATATATATATATATATATATATATATATATATATATATATATATATATATATATATATATATATAAATATATATATATATATATATATATATATATATATATATATATATATATATATATATATATATATATATATATATATATATATATATATATATATATATATATATATATATATATATATATATATATATATATATATATATATATATATATATATATATATATATATATATATATATATATATATATATACATAGGACCTATATATACATATAGGGCCTATATATATATATATATATATATATATATATATATATATATATATATATATATATATATATATATATATATATATATATATATATATATATATATATATATATATATATATATATATATATATATATATATATATATATATATATATATATATATATACATATATATATATATATATATATATATTTTATATATATATATATATATATATATATATTTTTATATATATGTATGTATATATATGTATATATATATATATATATATATATATATATATATATGTATATATATATATATATATATATACATACATACATACATACATATCTCACTTATCTCACATATGTAAGTATGGGGTTATTAATAAGATGTATTTTAAGGGGGCTTAAACCTCCCAAAGAGATCAAAGCTATACTCTCCTCTGTGTGTGGGGGGAAGGGGGATTAAAGGGCAATAAGTGCAGTCTGAAATCTGTAGTACACACAGAAAAAAATTCCTTCTTTCATGTGTGCAGCCACCATAGGCTGACTATCACCCTTACAAGCAACAGGAAGGATTCTGTGTTTTGTCAAGATTCATCCGTGTGAATAAGCAGCAATCAATGCTTATTCCCACAGATTTTTTTTCCATGTAAATAGCCAGAACTATTACTAAGAGGCTGTATATAAAGTACATAAGCACCAAGGGGGATGGGGATTTCATGGCAAAGTACATGTATATATGTTGCATACAAGAGGAGTGCAGTTTAATAATGTGTGTACATACAGTAGTTAAGCCACTACCATTAATCAACTTACAGAGAAATTATTTTAATTCCAGTGTTTTTCTTTCTTTATGCTCTCAATACTTGTGGTTGCTGCTTTTGTCATGGTTTAGTTATGTGCACCCTCCATGAAGAACCATGCTTTTATGTTTAAGTTAAACTTTTCACTCAACAAATACAAAATAGATGAGGAGTAACATGTATTGTACTTTAAGGTTTGTCCTCTTTGTATTTCAAAGACTTTGCTATTCTAGGATTTTGGTATTGAAGATACATGTATATTCCTCTTGAAGGTGACAGTATGTAATTTATTTTATCTTACAGGTAAGCCAGTTCCTGGTCTGAATGCCGCAGTATTCAAGCAGACATATGCTGCCCTCTATTCCTTTGTTTTGGAGGCTGCAAAACATGATGCAGATGTTAACAGCATTAGGTAAGTGGAGATAAATAACAGATTGTAAGAAGATGGAAAAAAAGAAAAACTAAATTTGATTTTTTTTTTTTTTGCAACTTATGTTTGATATGCATTTTGCAAGGACATTGTGTTTTAAAGTTGACTTACCTTGATCGAATAGTTATTGATGTAACAGTTAACTACCATAATGATATCTGGTGTTTTGTATGAGTCACCTGTTGTCTTTCTATGAGTCACCTGTTGTCTTTCCATTCTGGGCTCAAACACCCGACAAACCATTTCTGTCGAGTGTTTGAGTCATTTCATTCAGTCATTTGCCTACCCATCTCTGTATAGTTCATCTGCACCATCTGTCTTTATTGCATTTATCCTCTCTGACACTATTGATCTACGAACAGTGTTGGTTAGCAACATGAACTCTACCTACACTCTTTACTTGATAATTTCCGTTGTGTTTTAGATATTGGAGTTGCACGTCTTTGTGACCGTAAGAAACAAATTCATTATCACCAAAGAACATGCACTTTTTGGAACCTAGATGAAATAGGGGACAAATTCCACTTTCTGTTAGTTTGCTTATACCACAAAAATTTACTAATGGAATTTATCCCGTTTACTATTATCCTAATACCCGGATATGCAACGTTTTACGTCTTTAATCAATACAACTTTGAAACAGGTTTGTAACCAACTATACTGCCATGATAATCTATCAAGCTTGGAAAGCATGTGAAGTATTGCTTCTGTTTAATTTATTGTGTTAACTTTTAATCTGATTAATATGCAGAATGCTGATTTGATCTTGCATCCTCAGTTACGGTTGCTTGTATGTTGTTATGGTCTAGTGTACAATTGAAATAAATCAATTGATTTGCAGAATAAACAATACATTTGAAGACTTAAGTGCTCAAAAGAATATTCCATATTATTTACATAATGTGTTTGAATTGGGAATTTGGAGATTTTTGAGTCTAAGGATATCCATCTATGTTGTCTCCCCACGAACAAGCTCACTTTGTTTTGTTTGCGATTTGTCAGCACTGTTTTAGAAGATTGCAAATTCACCACAGATAGAATAGAAGCATTCAACAAAGCATTCCAGTCAGCCAAATCAGAAATCAGGGCAGTGCTGTCAAACATCGGTAATCAGTTCCCTCATGTTGTAGATGTGGACTGGAGATTAGACTACTATATGAAGGTGACTATACCATATTTCAAATCGTTTATTACTTAGGGCCTATCCATTGTCTAGATTGATGATGTGGTTTGTCACAGCATAAAGGTAAATGGATGATTGATTAAAGGCTACATTGGGTAAAATTGCTTTTAAAAACATGATGAAATGATGAATGTTGCATTTCTCATAAGTTAAGGTCAATGTTCTTATATGTACATTATATGTACTGTCCTTATAATCATTCCATGGTCAACCCGTCCTGCAATATAGGTAGTTCAGGTAGCTGTTCTTACCAAAGTTGAAGGAAATACCTTTACATCCCCTTCAAGGAGTTCCTTATACTCTAGCAGACTTATAAAGCAGGAAGTGGGTGACATCTGAGGCAAGTAATAAGCACAACCCTACCTGAGCTGATTGTATTGCAAGCTTACGTAAACTTATACCTTATTTTAGAGGGTCTGTAAACATACTGTATTTATGCTCATTTCAACCCCCAAAAAAACAACCATTAAGACAGTTTAACTCCTACTAGTCCAAGCGGTCATGACACTACTGCTTGGACATGCAGTTTTTCAAAAAATTATGTTGCTATATTAATATGCTCACAGCAGTGATCCTAGTTTCATTTAAAAGAGCTATTCTAGTTCTTTCAATAAATTGACATTTTTGATGAGGGTTTTAATTGAGGATTTTTTAGTAAAACTTGTTCAAACATGGGTAAAAGTCAAATTTTGAAAAAAAATTGGTCAAATTTTTTTTTGTGTTAAAACTTACTTGCCATACTTCCAGACCTTGCTTTTGCCTGAAAACCCGTGAGAATCTTTCAAAGACATCAATGCATCCAATTCCGGTCGAATTTGACTGCCCCCATCATCAATATCTTTTATTGGCAAAATTTGTGCAAAATTTTGTGATGTTTAGCCTTTTTGAGACTCAATTTTTGACGAAATTGTAGTTCATGACCGCAATACAACTTCCCAACACAAAACTTATCGTTGGAATCGGAATTCCTCAAATTTGTAATTGATAGTAAAAAAGCAACTACCCCTCTTTATCCACACCGAAATATAAGTTTTAAAACAAACCTATGAATTACTCACAGGCAGCGTAGTGTAGCGGTATGTTCGCGGACTTCACATGAGTGGACCCAGATTTATAAAGTGAACCGGATGCCTGGAATTGTTGTATTCGCAAGTAATTAAAGGGGTGTTTATTTTTTGTTTAGTTTTATTATTTTTCCATGTTTTGTTTTGAGAAAGAAAAAAATTTAGATTGCTATCAATGGAAAGGAAATTTAACAAACAATCTAAATATGTAAAATATTCTCCATTTTCATTATTCGCATGAAATGATAGAAGCTCAAAAATTTTGTATACAAAATTGGCCAATGATAAATATTTTTCACGCCAGATTTGAGTAAAGGGTACTGGCAGTTACTGTTAAAACCGGAAGATTAACCAAAAACTGCATTTATTGCATCTAAACAGCCTTTTTCAGTTCTTTGTTATGCCATTTGGGCTAGTGAACGCACCTGCTTCCTTTAGTAGATTGATGATTTTTGATACACACTGAGACTTGATACCAACATTTACAAGTACTCGACAGGTACTTGAGTGGTTAAAAGATGCACACTTGACTGCATGTCTGAGTAAATGTGCCTTAGGGATGAAGACGACTGAATTTTTGGGACACGTTGTGAGGAATGGACATCTTGTACCACAGCCAGATAAGCTTACAAAGATTAGAAATTCGCAACGTCCACGAGCAAAGAAGCAACTTCACTCTTTTCTTGGCTTAATCAATTATCATCGAAGGTTTATAACAAATTATTCAGAAATTGCCTCTCCATTGACAGACAAAACAAAGAATAGAGAACCAAATAGTATTCAATGGGGAGAAATGGAAGAATTATCATTTCAGACTCTAAAATGAAATTTACCAATGCTCCCATTTCAAGGTTACTTGATTGTTCAAAATAATTTGTGTTAAGAACAGATGCATCCAAAACTGGATCGGTGCAGTTTCATTGCAGGAAGTTGATAGCCACAAGTTTACAGTTGGGCAGCTAGTAAAAAATTGCTAGATAGAGATAGGGCATTCTACAACTGAATGTCTGGCCATAGTGTGGAAATTCATCATTTTCAAGCATATTTGTACGGGCACTATTTATTCTTGAAACTGATCATCAGTTATTTGTGTACATGCAAAAGGCAAAATGACGAATGCATGCATTATGCATTGGGAGCTGTCTTTGCAGCCATACAGAATTCATAATGTAGGGACAGATTTTTTGAGTAGGAGTCAATTATTATTTTGGGGATAATATTCCGAAAATGGAGCATTGTCACATAAAGGGGGAGAAAATTGTCACAGGTTTTCCATATTTTGAATTCTTTAATTCAGATGAAAGTATTCAGTTACTAAAGGCCATGGTGTGGTGTCTTGAAATTCCTGTTTTTATTCGGTTTATGCAAATTGATGCATCCCTGGTATTTTTGGTCAGTGGTTCAAGTTTACCTGTTGAGTAAGATGTTTGGAGGGGCAGTGGGTAACTCAAGTGTTTATAAGAGCAGCTTAGCTCCATTGAGATATAAGTGTAACTCCACTGGACAGTTGCTTGGAATCAGCCAGCATTTCACCATTTTAAGTTATCATTGTATCCATTATTGTTTGTAAGGATGCAGGTCCCTATGGCCTATAACCATGGGACGCTATATTCAGGTTTTCATGTGTTGACCAACTTAAAGGACATCCCTTATTTAGGTATTCATGTATTGTTGACCAACTTAAAGCTAGGAAAAGAGACATGTACAACAGAACAAAATTCATGTATTGTTGAAAACTTGAAGCTAGAAACCAGAACAAATAAAAGCTAGGAAAAGAGGTAGTACAAAAGAAAAATAAACTAAAATCATCAACAAGACAACGTAGTACATCAAGAAGTACTCAAATTATCAACGCGTTGTGTGTTAATTTCCACCAGGGAAGTGCTGTATTCTAACTTCTCGGTTGTGACAAATACAATTAAGGCATTTTATAAGGACATGGTTTGGATGATTTTTGTCCTTGTGGGCACAAAAATTGGTACATACACTTTCAGAATTGCAATGGAATCCATGGGGGTTTGTTTACCTTCCTTTAGTTTCTAGATTAATTTAAGTCAGTCTTTGTGTACTGACCTAGCAGGAATATCTTCATCCCTACAGACAAATATATATGAATATATATATTTTTGTAAATGCCAAAAGACTTCACGGGAGTATTTGCAATGTACATTAAGATGCCCACAGCCATTTTATTAACCAGTTAATGGGAGTAGATAGCTCAGTTGGTAGAGTGCACGACTGAGATGCTGGAGGTACCGGGCTCAAGCCGCGGTCAGATCTAACCCTTTTTTCACAGCTATGCAGATAAATACACCGAACATCAAAGTGGAAGTACATCTTTTTGCAGTTCTTGCTCCCCCATTCAGCTGTTAAAAGAAGTGGCAATGGTTGGATGGCACTCGCTATCCTTCGGAGGTGGATGTTAAGGTGTCACATTCTGATGGTTTGACAGTCACACCCTGCCTGGTTCTCTGAACACTATTTGAGAAGAGAAGCATGAAAATGCAGTGTTCATTCACTTTCCATTCTGTCCTAGTTAAGCCCAAGTTCTTGGTGCGCCGATTTGTCTGCCTGTAAGAGAACTTATTAGGTGGTTAATTGGGTCCAGTGCCATAAGCATCCATGGACAGATACCAATGCTATAGAAATATTCATCATCATCAGTTGTGGAGTACTGGTTGGAGACCTAACGAGAATCAAACCCAAGACACTAGATTCAGAAGCCAAAGCTTTATCGCACTACCACAGAGGAAGCTGAAGCTTTATCGCATTACCACGGAGGAAGCTAAAACTTTATCACACTACCACGGAGGAAGCTGAAGCTTTATCGCATTACCACAGAGGAAGCTGAACCTTTATCGCACTACTGTGGAGGAAGCCAAAGCTTTATCGCACTACCACGGAGGAAGCTGAACCTTTATCGCACTACCACGGAGGGAGCTGAACCTTTATCGCACTACTATGGAGGAAGGCAAAGCTTTATCGCATTACCACGGAGGAAGCTGAACCTTTATCACACTACCATGGAGGAAGTCGAAGCTTTATCGCACTACCACGGAGGAAGCTGAACCTTTATTACACTACCACGGAGGAAGCCAAACTTTTATCGCACTACCACGGAGGAAGCCAAACCTTTATCGCACTACCACAGATGAAGCTGAACCTTTATCACACTACCACGGAGGAAGCTGAACCTTTATCACACTACCACTGAGGAAGCTGAAGCTTTACCACACTACCACGGAGATATTTGTAGCAAACTTGATAAATCGCTTTTGCTTCACATTTACCAATATCTGACAGTCAAAAACAGCTCTCTGAGAAATGTGTTATCAATAGATAAATTCGGGTGAATCCAGACATTCATAAACCGTGGAGGCAGGGAAGGGGAACAATATATGAAAATTTTGGAAAACAAAACTTTATGATTCATTAAGAGTCAGGCAACAAAAGAAAAACAGTTGAAATTTTTCTGGCATCTATATTCACTCTTGTATACATGGAATATTCATATAAACATTATTCAATATGTGAATCAAAAAAGTGAAAAAGCTGATGAAGAAATTCTTTGTTTATTAAATGGAAGCAGTACTATCTTACACACTGTTTTTAAAATGTTTTTGTGGACATCAGTTGCTCGGAGCATTGCTGATGGCCCTGAGATTTTTCTAGGCATCTATATTCACTCTTGTTTACATGGAATATCCATATAAACATCAATATGTGAAAAAGCTGATGAAGAAATTCTTACACACTGTTTTTGGAATGTTTTTGTGGAAGTCAGTTGCTTGAAGCATTGCTGATGACCCTGAGAGTTTGACCTACATCAGTGTCTCAGCAATCTTGGGAAGTGCCATCCTAGCTAATTTCAGTACATTTATGTAATAATAATAAAGCCTAAATTATTCTAGGGCAGGATAATTTCGTTGGAAGAAGCATTAAACATTAATTTTGTGAAATTTACTGCAAATAATGGCAATCTGTTGCCAAAATATGCTAGTGATTTTTCTTTCCGTTTTCACACTTTTCGATTCTTGTTTAGGTTTGGTTTTTTGCTTAGTGCATTCATTGATTTTGCAGGATTGTGATGACAGTGCCCTCATTATATCATAAACCTACATGGTAGCTGATACTTAAAGAACTGGGCATCTAGAGGCCACTTGAGCTGTATTGTTTTAATATTTACAATGGACCATCAATACAGCTAATTGTCACTTCAAAACTGACCATTTTACAGCATTTTCCATTTTTGGGGGCTTATTGCACAATAATTTGTGACAAAGGCAGATGAAGAAATTTCCATTGTTTATGTAGATCCTTTGTTTTTCAATCCTCTCCAAAAAACATTTTGCAAGTTCAACATCTGATCCATTCTATTATTTTGAAAATTTATTACACCACTGTGGCAATAAGTGATCAGCCTTGAAGACGTACAATTTCTAACTGGCTTAATTTGAAGAACACATTTTGAAGAATTACATGAGGACGTTGAGCTTTGTTTACCTGATGACATCACAAAGTTTGCCTGAATTCTAACATCTTGAAACTTTGATTGACCATAACTCAAAAATGACACAAGCTTTTTGCTCCGATGCGATAGCATCAAGAACCTATGATGGCATATGTGTGTGTGTGTGTACGTTTGTGTTGGCCAGCTCGTAAAGGCGATATCTCAAGAACAATACACTGGATTTATGTCATATGTGGTACACAGATAGCCCATAGATGTGCCCTATTGTTTTTGATGGTAATGTCATGCATATTAAAGAGTTGGCGGGGCTTAATGTAAAAATCTTGAAATCTTCATATTTTAACAACCGCATGTCTGTTTTGTTTCATATTTGGTGTAATTATGATGTTAGCTATAGTATGTACATGTTCATGATGCAAAAAGGTTGAAATTCATTAATATGCATAGTGGGCGGGCTTAATATGAATTTGCTGAAAAAAGCTTGTTCACAACAATTTATTAAAAACAATCCCCATGCAAGGTAGGCCTACATATGAATATATGTAGTGCCACTTGAATTTTGTTAACAGAAATCATCAATGAAAGACACTCAATAGGAAAATTGAAAACACATACACAGGAAAAGTTTTCACACCCACTCAGATATTTAGGTCCCCTTTATATACCCGTATTCTTAAACTGTTCCAGACAGTAAAAAAATAAAAATCACAACAACTTAAAATTTATCAAAAACAATCCTTATGCAAGGTAGGCCTACATATGAATATATATAGTGCCACTTGAATTTTGTTAACAGAAATTATCAATGAAAAACATTAATAGGAAAATTAAAAACACATACACATAAACAGGAAAAGTTTTCACACCCACTCATATCATATTTAAGTCCTCTTTATATACCCGTGTTCTTAAACTGTTCCAGACAATAATTTAAAAAAAATCACAACTTAACATGTATTAAAAACAATCCCCATGCAAGGTAGGCCTACATATGAATATATGTAGTGTTAAGAGAAATTATCAATGAAAAACACTCAATAGGAAAAATAAAAACACATACACAGGAAAAGTTTTCACACCCACTCAGATCATATTTAAGTCCCCTTTATAGACCCGTATTCTTAAACTGTTCCAGACAATAATTGAAAAAAAATTAAAACAACAACTTAAAATTTATTTAAAACAATCCCCATGCAAGGTAGGCCTACATATGAGTATATGTAGTGCCACTTGAATTTTGTCAACAGAAATCATCAATGAAAAACACTCAATAGGAAAAATAAAAACACATACACATAAACAGGAAAAGTTTTCACAACCACTCAGATCATATTTAAGTCCCCTTTAAATACCCATATTCTTAAACTGTTCCAGACAATAATTTAGAAAATTTCACAACAACTTAAAATTTATTAAAAACAATCCCTATGCAAGGTAGGCCTACATATGAATATATGTAGTTCCACTTGAATTTTGTTAATAGAAATTATCAATGAAAACACTCAATAGGAAAAATAAAAACACATACATATAAACAGGAACAGTTTCCACACCCACTCAGATCATATTTAAGTCCCCTTTAAATACCCATATTCTTAAACTGTTCCAGACAGTAAAAAAATAAAAATCACAACAACTTAAAATTCATTAACAATAATCCTCATGCAAGGTAGGCCTACATATAAACATATGTAGTGCCACTTGAATTTTGTTAAGAGAAATTATCAATGAAAAACACTCAATAGGAAAAATAAAAACACATGAACAGGAACAGTTTCCACACCCACTCAGATCATATTTAAGTCCCCTTTATATACCCGTATTCTTAAACTGTTCCAGACATTAATTAAAAAAATTCACAACAACTTAAAATTTGTTAAAATAACTCCTATGCACGGTAGGCCTACATATGAGTATATGTAGTGCCACTTGAATTTTGTTAATAGAAATTATCAATGAAAACACTCAATAGGAAAAATAAAAACACATACATATAAACAGGAACAGTTTCCACACCCACTCAGATCATATTTAAGTCCCCTTTAAATACCCATATTCTTAAACTGTTCCAGACAGTAAAAAAATAAAAATCACAACAACTTAAAATTCATTAACAACAATCCTCATGCAAGGTAGGCCTACATATAAACATATGTAGTGCTACTTGAATTTTGTTAAGAGAAATTATCAATGAAAAACACTCAATAGGAAAAATAAAAACACATGAACAGGAACAGTTTCACACCCACTCAGATCATATTTAAGTCCCCTTTATATACCCGTATTCTTAAACTGTTCCAGACATTAATTAAAAAATTCACAACAACTTAAAATTTGTTAAAATAACTCCTATGCACGGTAGGCCTACATATGAGTATATGTAGTGCCACTTGAATTTTGTTAATAGAAATTATCAATGAAAACACTCAATAGGAAAAATAAAAACACATACATATAAACAGGAACAGTTTCCACACCCACTCAGATCATATTTAAGTCCCTTTAAATACCCATATTCTTAAACTGTTCCAGACAGTAAAAAAATAAAAATCACAACAACTTAAAATTCATTAACAACAATCCTCATGTAAGGTAGGCCTACATATAAACATATGTAGTGCCACTTGAATTTTGTTAAGAGAAATTATCAATGAAAAACACTCAATAGGAAAAATAAAAACACATGAACAGGAACAGTTTCCACCCCACTCAGATCATATTTAAGTCCCCTTTATATACCCGTATTCTTAAACTGTTCCAGACATTAATTAAAAAAATTCACAACAACTTAAAATTTGTTAAAATAACTCCTATGCACGGTAGGCCTACATATGAGTATATGTAGTGCCACTTGAATTTTGTTAATAGAAATTATCAATGAAAACACTCAATAGGAAAAATAAAAACACATACATATAAACAGGAACAGTTTCCACACCCACTCAGATCATATTTAAGTCCCCTTTAAATACCCATATTCTTAAACTGTTCCAGACAGTAAAAAAATAAAAATCACAACAACTTAAAATTCATTAACAACAATCCTCATGCAAGGTAGGCCTACATATAAACATATGTAGTGCCACTTGAATTTTGTTAAGAGAAATTATCAATGAAAAACACTCAATAGGAAAAATAAAAACACATGAACAGGAACAGTTTCACACCCACTCAGATCATATTTAAGTCCCCTTTATATACCGTATTCTTAAACTGTTCCAGACATTAATTAAAAAAATTCACAACAACTTAAAATTTGTTAAAATAACTCCTATGCACGGTAGGCCTACATATGAGTATATGTAGTGCCACTTGAATTTTGTTAATAAAATTATCAATGAAAACACTCAATAGGAAAAATAAAAACACATACATATAAACAGGAACAGTTTCCACACCCACTCAGATCTTATTTAAGTCCCTTTAAATACCCATATTCTTAAACTGTTCCAGACAGTAAAAAATAAAAATCACAACAACTTAAAATTCATTAACAACAATCCTCATGCAAGGTAGGCCTACATATAAACATATGTAGTGCCACTTGAATTTTGTTAAGAGAAATTATCAATGAAAAACACTCAATAGGAAAAATAAAAACACATGAACAGGAACAGTTTCACACCCACTCAGATCATATTTAAGTCCCCTTTATATACCCGTATTCTTAAACTGTTCCAGACATTAATTAAAAAATTCACAACAACTTAAAATTTGTTAAAATAACTCCTATGCACGGTAGGCCTACATATGAGTATATGTAGTGCCACTTGAATTTTGTTAATAGAAATTATCAATGAAAACACTCAATAGGAAAAATAAAAACACATACATATAAACAGGAACAGTTTCACACCCACTCAGATCATATTTAAGTCCCCTTTAAATACCCATATTCTTAAACTGTTCCAGACAGTAAAAAATAAAAATCACAACAACTTAAAATTCATTAACAACAATCCTCATGCAAGGTAGGCCTACATATAAACATATGTAGTGCCACTTGAATTTTGTTAAGAGAAATTATCAATGAAAAACACTCAATAGGAAAAATAAAAACACATGAACAGGAACAGTTTCCACACCCACTCAGATCATATTTAAGTCCCTTTATATACCCGTATTCTTAAACTGTTCCAGACATTAATTAAAAAATTCACAACAACTTAAAATTTGTTAAAATAACTCCTATGCACGGTAGGCCTACATATGAGTATATGTAGTGCCACTTGAATTTTGTTAATAGAAATTATCAATGAAAACACTCAATAGGAAAAATAAAAACACATACATATAAACAGGAACAGTTTCCACACCCACTCAGATCATATTTAAGTCCCCTTTAAATACCCATATTCTTAAACTGTTCCAGACAGTAAAAAATAAAAATCACAACAACTTAAAATTCATTAACAACAATCCTCATGCAAGGTAGGCCTACATATAAACATATGTAGTGCTACTTGAATTTTGTTAAGAGAAATTATCAATGAAAAACACTCAATATGAAAAATAAAAACACATGAACAGGAACAGTTTCCACACCCACTCAGATCATATTTAAGTCCCCTTTATATACCCGTATTCTTAAACTGTTCCAGACATTAATTAAAAAATTCACAACAACTTAAAATTTGTTAAAATAACTCCTATGCACGGTAGGCCTACATATGAGTATATGTAGTGCCACTTGAATTTTGTTAATAGAAATTATCAATGAAAACACTCAATAGGAAAAATAAAAACACATACATATAAACAGGAACAGTTTCCACACCCACTCAGATCATATTTAAGTCCCTTTAAATACCCATATTCTTAAACTGTTCCAGACAGTAAAAAATAAAATTCACAACAACTTAAAATTCATTAACAACAATCCTCATGCAAGGTAGGCCTACATATAAACATATGTAGTGCCACTTGAATTTTGTTAAGAGAAATTATCAATGAAAAACACTCAATAGGAAAAATAAAAACACATGAACAGGAACAGTTTCCACACCCACTCAGATCATATTTAAGTCCCCTTTATATACCCGTATTCTTAAACTGTTCCAGACATTAATTAAAAAAATTCACAACAACTTAAAATTTGTTAAAATAACTCCTATGCACGGTAGGCCTACATATGAGTATATGTAGTGCCACTTGAATTTTGTTAATAGAAATTATCAATGAAAACACTCAATAGGAAAAATAAAAACATACATATAAACAGGAACAGTTTCCACACCCACTCAGATCATATTTAAGTCCCCTTTAAATACCCATATTCTTAAACTGTTCCAGACAGTAAAAAATAAAAATCACAACAACTTAAAATTCATTAACAACAATCCTCATGCAAGGTAGGCCTACATATAAACATATGTAGTGCCACTTGAATTTTGTTAAGAGAAATTATCAATGAAAAACACTCAATAGGAAAAATGAAAACACATAAACAGGAAAGGTTTTCACAACCACTTTGATCATATTTAAGTCCTAAAGCTAAGGCCTAAACTAGCAGATAATCTGCAGTCTAGATGTCTTGGTCTTGAAGTATTTCCTCATTGTCTAATGCGATATTACAAGACAAGTATAAAAAAAAAGGCGTACCAACACAGCAACACACCAGGTTGACATTGAAAATAAGCCGATTGTTAATTTTATCCTGTAAATATAGAACCTAGATCCATGGTTGATTTTTAACTATGGACAGACTATTCTCATTTTCACAACAGACCTTGCCTACAGTTCAACTTAAATAATGATACAAAAATCACTGGTCTTTCAATCACTATTACAATACATTTCAAATATGCTTATGGTGAACAATCATTTTGATTCAATACTGCACATATTAAAACAAATCAAATGACTGCTACTAGGCCCTAGGATAGGTCAGAGTAATAAATAAGATGGATACAAAAATAAATCTTATCCTAGCTACCACCATACTAACTTATTCTTGATTGTGAAAAAAATCCACATAAAATTTAATGCTAATCTCTGTAATGGTACCTATTTTCAACTTCAAAATACTGTCACCAATCACCACCGAGCCCATACAAATTGGTACTGGCAGAAAGCTTATTGCGTTGTCTAATGAATTATGGATAAATTCAGCCTGAATCTGAAGGAATCTGGTCCGGGATTCGGCATGAATGTTGTCTAAAAATTAGGCTAATATTAAACTACACAAATTCAAACGACAATTACTCAAAATTAGAAATCCGAAAATATGGTATCATTTGAAAGAAAAATCAACTAACTCCCACTTAGCATACCATCTTTACTGCTACAACATTGTCAGGTGACACCCCACGTGTGATTAATTTTGCAAAAACTAAAATATTGAAAGCGGGCAGAGGCCTGTGCGAAGAGAATGATGTCACAGCACCTCATTAACATAAGGCTGGGAACTGACTGTGCCCTATTATTTTTGGTGGTGATATCATGCATATTAATGAGTTGGTGGGGCTTAATGTAAAAATCTTGAAATGTGCATATTTTAACAATCGCTTGTCTGTTTTGTTTCATATTTTGGATAATTATGATGTTAGCTGGTGTGTACATGTTCATGATGTAGAAACGTTGAATTTCATCAATATGCATAGTGGGCGGGACTTCATGATTTTGTTTAAAAGAACTATACATGGGATTCAGTTCATATGTGGTACACAGATAGTTCATGGTCTGTAAATGTGCCCTATTGTTTCAGGTGTTGATATCGTGCATACAATAGCAATGAGTAGATGGGATTAAAGTAAAAATCTTGAAATGTTTATATTTTAAAATCCGCTTGTCTGTTTCGTTTCATATTTGGGATAATTATAATGTTGGCTGGTGTGTACATGTTCATGATGTAAAAATGTTAAATTTCATTATTATGCATAGTGGGCCGGATTTTGCTGTAAAGAGCTTGTAAACACAATATCTCAAGAACTGTAAACTGGATTCATGTCATTTTTGGTACACAGGTAGCCCATGGTCTATAGATTTGCCGTATTCTTTTGGTGGTGATATCTAGCATATTAATAAGTGGGCGGGGCTTCAAGTCAAATTTTTGAAAAAGTGATAAATGAATAACTATGTCCGTTTTGCGTCATATTGGGCATGATAATTTGTTGCTTATTGTGTACATGCTTATGTTATCAACAGATGTCATTAATATGCATGGTGGGCATGGCTTTAGGTCAAAGTGCTAAATGATGTAAACATACCGTACCCCATGAACAATACATCAGATTTATGCTATATTAGGTACGTACACAGATTGGTCATCGTCTGTACATATGTTCTAATGTTGTGGTAGTTAATATAAATAAGAGGTGGAACTTACGTCTACAGACCACGAGTCCCTGGGTTCAAGCCTGGGTTGGGTAGACATGCCAGTGTACCACAACTGGTTATCACAGGCCGTGGATATGAATTGGTTGTCAATGTTGTGTCTGTGCGTACGTCGTACCTGTGTTCTCGTCCGGGTCGTATTAAGCGTTTCGTGATAGCATTGTCACTATCATAACCGAATACGCAGGCGACGACCCCGTCATTGTAATTGTGTGTTCACTCATCGACTGACAAATTCTTGAAATAGGATAAATGAGCAATCGTTTTTACATTATACTTGCTATGATAAAGTTGTTAATTATTTTGCAAATTGTTAATGTTGTCAACATTTTATAGATCTGCATGGTGGGTGTGGTTTATGAATGAATATCCTGGAACAAATATTTCATGATATGCAATGACTTGAAAGTAAGTACAAATTTTGCAAAACAATCAGTTTATGCAAAAAGAAGTAACGGAACCACAAAACCTTTTGGTTCTGGTTCAGATATTTAAAGGGTATATTACTCAGAGTTTAGTGTTGTTTCACGTATGATATATGCTACAAGTCACTACACCTTGAAACACCCTGATTATCCTGTACAGGATTAAATTAGTAACCATGAAGATTGATCAAAAAAAAAAAGTCTTCTACTCAGGCCGGTATTCATCTTCTCAACTACTATAAATCCTCTTATTACAACCAAATCAAGTCCCTTATCCCTATCTGACCTCACACACCTTTATTTCTAGAAATAAATTTGTATATTAAATCATTAACTCTGATACCATGATTACCAAGAATTCCATTCTTAAGGTTAAAACTGCAGAATTGATTCAATTTTTGCAGGGAGGAAATGCTAATAGAAGGAAAAAGGTATGAAAACAAAGTTTACTTGAATGAAAAATGTTAATTGTAAAAAGAATTGAACTGTGGAACATGAAGCACAGAACTCTTACACAAACGGTTGATTGTGCTTAACAGTAGCAGTATCTTCTGAAAGGCACAGTGTGTTTCTCAAGGCTTTTACTTACGTTACAAAAATGGTTGATTGTGCTTAACAGTAGCAGTATCTTCTGAAAGGCACAGTGCGTTTCTAAAGGCTTTTACTTTCGTTAAAAAATGGTTGATTGTGCTTAACAGTAGCAGTATCTTCTGAAAGGCACAGTGTGTTTCTCAAGGCTTTTTTTACAGTACAAAAACGATTGATGTGCTTAACAGTAGCAGTATCTTCTGAAAGGCACAGTGTGTTTCTCAAGGCTTTTACTTATGTCACAAAAATGGTTGATTGTGCTTAACAGTAGCAGTATCTTCTGAAAGGCACAGTGTGTTTCTCAAGGCTTTTTTTACAGTACAAAAACGGTTGATGTGCTTAACAGTAGCAGTATCTTCTGGAAGGCACAGTGTGTTTCTCAAGGCTTTTACTTACGTTACAAAAACGGTTGATTGTGCTTAACAGTAGCAGTATCTTCTGGAAGGCACAGTGCGTTTCTCAAGGCTTTTACTTACGTTACAAAAATGGTTGATTGTGCTTAACAGTAGCAGTATCTTCTGAAAGGCACAGTGTGTTTCTCAAGGCTTTTACTTACGTTACAAAAATGGTTGATTGTGCTTAACAGTAGCAGTATCTTCTGGAAGGCACAGTGCGTTTCTCAAGGCTTTTACTTACGTTACAAAAATGGTTGATTGTGCTTAACAGTAGCAGTATCTTCTGGAAGGCACAGTGCGTTTCTCAAGGCTTTTACTTACGTTACAAAAATGGTTGATTGTGCTTAACAGTAGCAGTATCTTCTGAAAGGCACAGTGTGTTTCTCAAGGCTTTTACTTACGTTACAAAAATGGTTGATTGTGCTTAACAGTAGCAGTATCTTCTGGAAGGCACAGTCGTTTCTCAAGGCTTTTACTTACGTTACAAAAATGGTTGATTGTGCTTAACAGTAGCAGTATCTTCTGAAAGGCACAGTGTGTTTCTCAAGGCTTTTTTTACAGTACAAGACGGTTGATGTGCTTAGCAGTATCTTCTGAAAGGCACAGTGTGTTTCTCAAGGCTTTTACTTATGTCACAAAAACGGTTGATTGTGCTTAACAGTAGCAGTATCTTCTGAAAGGCACAGTGTGTTTCTCAAGGCTTTTATTTACGTTTTGTTTTTTGACACTTTCATTGGAAGTGTTTAAGTTGGAACCATTTTTTCCAACTGTACAAGATTATTTTTGTGATCCCAGCTAAATAATTGTGATTGGAACATGAACAAGTCAGTCAAGTATTATATTTCAGATTAAGCTTGAATATTTTGTTCTGTATGATCTCATATTTTTAATTTGTTAAATCTTTCATAGAACAACCATCTAGACAAAGTAAATGAGCCCACATACTTGATTACGCTAAAGACAGAAGTTGGTGATGATGGGAGAAAGAAGGATGTACAGTTTTCCTGTTCAATGGAACAATTACAGGTACAGTAATAGCGATGTTACTATCCTTTAATTTGTTTCAACTTTATAGTGTTAAAGATCAATTTGATTGGTCATAAAAGGGCTAGAATGGTTAGAATAACAGTTGTAATCTTATTTCATTAAGCATCCACTTCCAGGTAGCTATTTATCATATCTTTCATCCTGGTAAATTCACACTTAAATTAAGTCAGTGGGACTTACGTGTGCTTTCCCTGGCATATGCCTAAAAGTAAAATACAATACAATACAACACATTATCTTATGTGTCAATCTTGGCCATTACTATCATTGATGTCATTTGTTATCACTGTTGTTATCATTTGTTATCAACTGCTAAATTTTTTGTTTTGTTAGTGACTACTGAGGTGACCACGATGTTGTCTTCACTGTCCATATGCTTAGTTCATGGACAGTGGCTTAAGAATTTGTTAGTGACTACAGAGGTAACCAAAATGTGGTCTTTACTGTCCATATGCTTAGTTTATGGACAGTGCTTAGTTTATGGACAGTGGCTTAAGAATTTGTTAGTGACTACAGAGGTAACCAGAATGTGGTCTTTACTGTCCATGTGCTTAGTTTATGGACAGTGGCTTAAGAATTTGTTAGTGACTACAGAGGTAACCAGAATGTGGTCTTTACTGTCCATATGCTTAGTTTATGGACAGTGCTTAGTTTATGGACAGTGGCTTAAGAATTTGTTAGTGACTACTGAGGTGACCAGAATGTGGTCTTCACTGTCCATATGTTTAGTTTATGGACAGTGCTTAGTTTATGGACAGTGGCTTAAGAATTTGTTAGTGACTACTGAGGTAACCAGAATGTGGTCTTCACTGTCCATATGCTTAGTTTATGGACAGTGGCTTAAGAATTTGTTAGTGACTACAGAGGTAACCAGAATGTGGTCTTTACTGTCCATATGCTTAGTTTATGGACAGTGCTTAGTTTATGGACAGTGGCTTAAGAATTTGTTAGTGACTACAGAGGTAACCAGAATGTGGTCTTCACTGTCCATATGCTTAGTTTATGGACAGTGGTTTAAGAATTTGTTAGTGACTACAGAGGTGACCAGAATGTGGTCTTCACTGTCCATGTGCTTAGTTCATGGACAGTGGCTTAAGAATTTGTTAGTGACTACTGAGGTGACCAGAATGTGGTCTTCACTGTCCATATGCTTAGTTTATGGACAGTGGCTTAAGAAACCAATTTCACTCTGGGTTGGTGCTGTTTAACCATGTATTATTAAGTCATATTTCTCATTCTGTATTCAAACAAAACCATCTTTGATAGAATCCAATTTAATTGTCTTGTGATATCTCAAAATGTTAAGGCATTCTTTCATTATTTGAGAAAATACATTCAGCATACTGCAACAAATTCCTTTTAAAGAACAAAACGCAAGACCACTCTTAGTCAAAGATCGCAATAAACCATTAAACACCTGTTTATGAAAAATATTTCACATAATAAAATAAGTTACGTGTACAAAAGAACTACTATACAAATAAAACGGTCACTAATAAACAATGCTGCAGTAAGTTAATGTCTTTATAAAAAGCTTCTGGATGAAAATCTGTTGCAATGGATTTTTAGTCCAAAACCCTCAAAGCCTACAAGGTTGAACAAAAATCACTTAAAATCACTCATCAATAAACTAAACAAACCATCACTGTTAAATACTGTACCATCCTATTTGTAAATTGTTACTTTAAGCCAGACACATTGATCACAGGGGAATACTTTTGTCCTTGTGTTGAGTGTGAAAGTCAGTGCAGTTGCAGTGAATCTGTTTTTTATTAATGTCAGATTATGACCATGGAAAGTGAAGTGAAGTGTGTGGAAATCCCTGGTGTAATTGCTTGTGCTGGTTTTGTTGTGACCAATATATACCCTACAGATTTTTGATTTTGTCCGGGCTTTAGACAAATGTATTGCAAGGTTTAGACTTAATGTTAAATAAAACAAACATCCAATAAATCATCCCTCCAAGCCCCCCCCCCCTTCCCCTTCCTTCCTTCAGTGGTACAAGCCAATTGTGCAACCTTCATTACCCATGAAACATACCTATTTTACAACAACTCGATCAATCTATTTGTGAAATGCAAAATTTAAATTTAGTTTTCTTTACCTTTGCCAAATGGCATCCATGCCAGTACTATGTTGGGTTTTGTACCATATCTTTTACATGCACCTTTTTTACAACCACTGATCAATCTATTTGTGAAATGCAAAATTTTAATTTAGTTTTCTCTACCTTTGCCCAAAGGCGTCAATGCCAGTACTATGTTGGGTTTTGTACCATATCTTTTACATGCACCTTTTTTACAACCACTCGATCAATCTATTTGTGAAATGCAAAATTTTAATTTAGTTTTCTCTACCTTTGCCCAATGGCGTCAATGCCAGTACTATGTTGGGTTTTGTACCATATCTTTTACATGCACCTTTTTTACAACCACTCGATCAATCTATTTGTGAAATGCAAAATTTTGATTAAGTTTTCTCTACCTTTGCCCAAAGGCGTCAATGCCAGTACTATGTTGGGTTTTGTACCATATCTTTTTTCAAAATGATTCAAAGCATTTTGAATTTCACGATAATGGTATGGTTTAGACTAATATCCTAACAAATCCTGCAAAGGCTAACATCAAGATATAGTGCACGCTAGAAATTAAGTTATCGCCCTGAGATATTAGGCAATTCGTCAAACAGAAATCTACCATATGCTACATATACAACACAATAAACTTAACCATTACAAATATTTCAGTGTGTTCATTTCATATTCAGGAATGTTTGATTGTATTTGAGCATCAGTTTCATGAAATGTGAATGTTTCCAAAATTTGGTAAATATTAAACTTTTCACCCCTCAAAGAAATAAATAAAGAAATTATTGTGTAAAGATGAAATATTTTTTTATTTTTTTTATAAAAGGCAGCAAGCATTTCTCCTTGACACATCCCAAACAAGTAAACTTCATTAATATTCTATGAATTAATGCATATAATTATTATCAAAATTTCAGATGTCGATGGATTTACACCAATCTTTAGTACTCTGTGCCTATGAATGTTAGTTTATTCACTTTACCTTCAAGTCGGATAACTGGTTTACTTAATTGCTTGTAGAGTAAATTTTATTTAAAAAATATGAAAACAAAATTACATGCAATCTTTATGACAGTGATCAAAACAATGTAAATAATAAAAATTCTTGACAGAATCTGTATCAAAGTACATTTTATCAATAAAGATTAATAAATTCAGGTATTGTGGAAAGGAAAGTCTGCAGAAATTACTTAATTGGGTCACAGAAAGACCCCTGGCATTCAGTACTAGCCCATGTATCTATGCTATAGTTAAGTTACTTGAAATGTTGACTTTGTTTGTTTGATGAGGGCTTAACGGCACCACGACAATGAAGGTCAAATTGTGCCTGAGAGGTCAGATTATTCTTGAGTTAGGAAGGAAAGGAAACAGGGAGAGAATGAGAGAAATTCAAGAACAAAAGGTCAAAGAGCTGTGATCGAGAGGGGAGGTGCATGGTTGAAATGTTGAGATTCGATTTCTGATGTGTGTGGGTTTTCCACCTTTTTATTGGTCAAATATAATTGTGGGTCTTGGATGGAATGGAATTTAGGTGCCCTTAAATCAGATAATTGATATCAAATAAATGAAAGAATAATTATTAATAAAATATTCTCCTTCTTGGGAAAGAAATTGCAACTTTATGGGAAGCTTGATTGATTTTTTGTGTTTGTATAAGCATCTTTATGTCCCGGAGGTGCACAACCCTTGTTACATTTCATGTACTGCAAGCAAAGTCTTTTTACTATAGATTTCAGGAAAGAATTATATTTTGCAGTAACTTGTTTATTTCATTTGTTCTTTGATCATTTTCAGGACTTGGTTGGAAAGCTTAAGGATGCAACAAAAAGCATGGAAAAGATTGCCCAGTCAACATAACATGGTGGCCAGTTACAAGTATTGGTAATAACTCAAGTTTTGTTGTGAATCTTGATTAATTGTTGGAACTATCAACTGAATTCAGCACAGTAGCCATACTGCAATAAGGCAGAGGCTTCAAATATTTGACTGCTCATTCACACAATTTATTAAACAATTAATATGGTGAATATTTATTGTAAAGTACTAGTAGGGACACCTAATAACAAAAATATTTTGCATGATTCATTTAAGAAAAGTATTAAGTACTAAGTGAAAACTTGTCTCAGACTTTAGGTTTGCCAAAGCTGGATAAAATTTATTTTGATGATTGAATATACTTCTCAGAATTTGACTGAATTTATTTCCCTGCATGAGAAAAACTTATGAGAAAGAAGAAACAAATGATTTGATGTAATTTGATTCACATCCAATAATCAGAGTTATTTCTTTGTGTTGCAATAAGAATTGTTTACCAGAGAAAGTTTCTGTGTAAAAATGAAGAAATATAAAAACATATGCAAGAATTATTAAAGGGTAATAGCTCCATCGTGGATGATAAACTCACATTCAATTGGTATTGGTGCTTTGATTATATTTTTGATGTAAGTTCTGTGTTGAATTAAGATTTTGTTGAGGGTACTAGTTCTTAGTGGGTACTAATTCTTAGTGGGTACTAATTCTTAGTGGGTACTAATTCTTAGTGGGTACTAATTCTTAGTGGGTACTAGTTCTTAGTGGGTACTTGATCTTAGTGGGTACTAGTTCTTAATGGGTATTAGTTCTTAGTGGGTACTAGTTCTTAGTGGGTACTAGTTTTTAGTGGGTACTTGTTCTTAGTGGGTACTAGTTCTTAGTGGGTACTAGTCCTTAGTTTGTACTAGTCCTTAGTGGGTACCAGTCCTTAGTGGGTACTAGTTCTTAGTGGGTACTAGTTCTTAGTGGGTACTAGTTCTTAATGGGTACTAGTTCTTAGTGGGTACTAGTTCTTAGTGGGTACTAGTTCTTAGTGGGTACTAGTTCTTAGTGGGTACTAGTTCTTAGTGGGTACTAGTTCTTAGTGAGGATTTAATTTGTATCTGTTTGTACCATAGAAATGTTTAAGGATGATATGATTCTAATGGGTTTGGACTGATTTTGATTGTTGGAGAAAGAGCTTATTATTACATACGAACGGGAAGTCATCAAATTAGTGTACTTTTGGCACTGCACTAGTAATGTCTATACTCTTTTATCAGTCGTGATAATATTGTTCTAGTGTTACCTAACTAATGAATATTGAAACAGGTTTCTGTAACCATGCTGCTAGGTTGAACATGTAATAGGACATGTCATATTCCTTCATTATTTTTCGGGTTTAAGAAAAACCAAATTCAAAAATAACCACTTGAGACTGGTACTCTTGATTGGCTATCGAGTGGTTCCAAAAGAGTTGGTCGAAGACGAGTGTCACTCGGAAATTTCTTAGTGGCTGCTTCTGAGTCTACTCTGAGATGTTGCTTTAATGGAGGGTCATTTTTGCGAACATACTGCCGTAGAAATGATCTTGCTCCCCTTTCTCCTTGCTGTGAAAGAAAATTAAGATGTCAAAGTCTTGATATTATAAGTCATATTAGTTACAATAATAACCATTACACTTTCATAAGGGTATGAATTAAATTCACATTTGAGTTGCAGTGGGGGGTGGAAGGAGGTAAAGATATATCTTTTTCCAATTTTTTCAAAAGTTGTTGCAAGTAGAATGAGAGTTGAATGATGAACATGATTTTTGTTTGGATGATTTGCCATAATCAGCCTACTTAAACTTGTAGAAATTAATTTAGATCAGCTTGTACTACGTATTGAGAGCAACGTGACTTCTATTCTATACTCTCAAACTTTTTATTCCAATACACTTTACCTTGCACTTTATCACCAAATTTTGTTTTGTATTTTCATTTTCTGAGATTCTTTTTCTGTGGATGGGTGTCTGCTTTCGGTAAAACTGTTCTTTTGGGCTTTTTCCTCTCCCTTTGTAACCAGACTTTCATGCCCCTATCATAACCTGTACAGTGGTTCTCCTATAGTAGTTCTGCAATTTTTTTCTAGTTGCCCCGAGTCTCTCGGCCCTTGGTTTTTTTTTCTTCCATCATGATGAAACGTTTCTGCCTTGACCTTGACCCTCCCTCCCCTCCCCGTGACCCATCTGCTACCTTCATTGACAATTCTCCAGCCCCAGTCCCAAAAATTTTAATCACTCATGCCACCAATAAACCAGACAAGTTTCAAAAGAGTTTCCCCTTTCCTCATTCACAAAGTACTCCACGGCCTTATCGGTACCCTCCCCAAGGTTTCTACCCTCAGATCCAGTGATCTCCTGGTGCGCTGCACCATGGACACTCAAGCCACTACCCTCCTCACCATCAAAACCCTAGCTAATACTGGTATCGACATTACAGTCACTCCTTACCTTTCCCTGAACTCCAGCAAAGGCGTCATCAGAACCAGAGACCTTGTCCGTCGTCTCGTCCTCAAGAGAGACGGTGCCAAAACACCCACCAATACCATCTTCCTGACTTTTGCCACACCAACTCTCCCCTCCAATATCACTGCCGAATCTCAGTCGCCCCTTACAATCCCAACCCCCTCCGTTGTCATAAGTGCCAGAGGCATGGCCATGGGAAAAACTCCTGCCGCAGCCAAGCACACTGTGGTAACTGTGGAGCTCCGGACCATGACAGCGCCTCCTGCACCAGCACCCCACTCTGCTCCAATTGCGATGGTACTTACCCAGCCAACCATCCCTCCTTCTCAAAAGACTGCCCCACCTGGCTTCAGGAAAAGCAGGTAACCAAGCTGAAAATCATTAATCCCAACATTACTTACCCGTAGGCCAGGAAGCGATTCCTTGCTTCCCTCCACACCAAACCTTCCTACTCAAGTGCAGTCTCCTCAAACACCAATACCTCCCCCCCCCCTCCCCCAACATAAGTAAAACTGACTCGCATGCTCAAACCGACCTCACCTGGCTCTTCTTACCCAGTCCTAAGCCCATCACCATTGCCAACAACCCAACCACATCCATTACCCAAACCACCTCCACTTCTCTCCCCAACCTTCCTTCCTTTTCTAAGACCCCTGCCGTCCCCTACCCCAACACCTCTAATGCCATCAAACTCAAGTTAACCTGGCCAACAAACATCACACCAACAAACAACAAACAGCGCACCATCCAAACCCACACGTATGACACTGTAGAGAACATGGATTACCGAACACACCAGACATCTTGTCCAACAGGGCCTGTGGGGGCATATCCATTCTTGTTAGACACGATATCCCACATTGCCCTGTTTATATGTACACCAACCTTTAGGCCAGCTGTATGTCTCTCTCCCTCCACAAAACCTTCACACTTTGCAAAATCTATCTCCCCAAACGCCAACATTCAGCCAACCAGCCTTAACAACCTCATCTCTCAGCTCCCTTCATTCTTCTTGGTGACTTCAACGCCCACAACTTCCTGTGGGGCTCCAATACCACCACCCTCCAGAGGCAAGCTTGTTGAAAACACTCTCGACAGCACAGCCTCTCCTTGCTCAACACCAACTCCCTGACCTACCTTCACCCTGCCACAGGCTCCCTCACCTATATTGACCTGTCTATCTGTTCCCCAAACCTCCTCTTTGATTTTAGCTGGAGGGTCACTGCTGATCTGTGATAGTGACCAATACCCTTTTCTTATTCATTCCAACCTTTAATCCCCCACAGACCACACCCCCAATTGGAACCTCAAAAGGCCCACTGGCCCTTTGTAAAACCCTCTGCAAATCATACCTATCCCCCATCTCCTCGAGGTTAAGGATCCTATGTCAAACTTCAGTAACATCCTTATGAGCATCGCCACCTGCTCCATTACCTAAACCTCCTAAGTATGACTGTAAAACCACCATCAAGAACAGAAAAAGGGCCCTCAGAAACTTAAAAACTAAGCCGACCAACCTTAACCTCTTTCGCATTAGCCATGCCAAAGCCAGGCACACTATCAAGGACCATAAAACCAACACTTGGAACAACTTCATCTCTTCTCTCACCACCAACACCCCACTAAGAAGATTTGGAGAATGGTTAACAGCTTCCACGGCGGGGTGGGAAAGTATCCCATCTCCCATCTCTCCTGGAATGGTAACCTTCTCACCACGAAAAAAGACTATTGTTAACCACCTTGCCACCTCTTTTAGCAACATCTCATCCTTGGCCAAATACCCCAATGCTTTCAAAGCCAAAAAAGCTTGCAATGAAGCCTGGAGTATCACTTTTCCCTCCGACAACACCGAGAGCTACAACACCCCTTTCACCCTTACTGAATTAAACCAAGCCATACACGATGCTGGCTGCACCTTTAAGGGCCCAGATAACATTCACTACCAGTTCCTGAAACACCTCTTCAACAAGGCCATCACTACCCAACTCACCATCTTTATCCACAGTTGGTCCTCACAATCCCTTTCCCCCCTATCTGGAGGACAGCTATCATCACCCCATCCCCAAACCGGGAAAGGGCAGTACCGACCCTTTCCAGCTACCGTCCCATCGCTCTCACCTGCTGTCTTTGTAAAATTATTGAAAGGATTATTAGCCAGAGACTAAACTGGTTTTTTGAGACCAACAGATCCTTTCCCCTCACCAAAGCGGCTTCCAGAAACGTCGCAATACCCTAGACCATTTAATTATGCTCAACACTGCTATCCTTAAATCCTAGCTGGAGAAAGCTTTCGACACTACTTGAAAATACGGCATTACCCACAAACTTCACACCATTGGCCTCAGAGGCCACATCCCCATCTTTATTTAAAACTTCCTCTCACCCAGGCAGTTCCAACTTTGTATAGGCCACACCCTCTCTAATCCGTACCTCCAAGAAGAATACGTCCCCCAAGGCAGCATCCTCTCTCGCACTCTCTTCAACCTGAGCATCAATGACATCGTGGATAACCTTGGCCCCAACATCAAACGTGCCCTCTACGTGGATGACTTCACCATCTTCTACTCCTCCTCTAACTTTCCACTTGTCGAAAATAGGCTCCAATTCAGCCTCAACCAGCTGCAAGACTGGTGCAACAATAACGGTTTTAAATTCTCCAAAGACAAGACAGTCTGCATACACTTCTGTCATTTCAACAACCTTCACCCCAACCTGAACCTTGTGCTCAATGGTGATCGCATACCTAAAGTTGACCTCACTAAGTTTTTTGGTTTAACCCTAGACCCCAAGCTCTCCTACAAGCAACACATCACCAACCTTAAACAGAAATGCAACAGCTCCCTCAACATTCTCCAACACCACTTGGAGTTTGAACCCATGCTCTCCTCAAAATCTTCAGGCTCACCATTCATGCCAAGCTCGACTATGGCAATATTGTCTACTGTGCTGCTCACAACTCTTACCTCAAGACTATTTAATAGGATGCCCTCAGGCTTTCTCTGGGTGCCTACAGGACCTCCCCCATCACCAGCCTTCACGTTGAAGCCAACGAACCCTTCTTGTGTAGAAAGTGTAGCCTCTCCTATGCTTTTAGAGCCCTCACCAACACCCAGAACCCTGTTTACAACCTCATTAGGTATCCCAATTTCTCCGCCCTCTTTGATAGGACTAAAAGCCTATCCCCTCCCATCAGCTCACACATCAATTCAGACCTCCATCTTGCCATTAACCCCGCCACTCTTGGCACCTTCTCTTGGCCCACTTTTCCTCCCTGGGCCGTCCCCCTCCCTTCTATCTACATGGACCTCTCCACTCATTACAAAACTCAAACCCACCCTAACCTCTTCATCAACCTCCACAACCAAATCAAAGACCAACTCTCAAACTACACCTCTACCTATACCGATGGCTCCAAGGAAAACGACAAGACAGCTGCTGCTGCCATCATTCAAGACATCACCCTCACTAGCAAGCTTCCCGACTACTCATCCATCTTCTCAGCGGAGGCCTTCCTCCTCACCCTCAACTTCATTGAGTACTCTCCGTTAAGCCACATTGCCATCTTCTCCGACTCCAAGGCTGTCCTTCTTTACTCAATCCTTAATGGGATAATCCCACCTTCGTAAACTCCTTTCGCCCCCCTCTGCAGGAAAAGTATTCTTTTCTATACCCAGCCATGTTGGCATTCCTGGCAATGACAGAACTGATTCAGCCACTAAACTTGCCCTCAACCTCCCCTTACTCCCTTTCCCAAAACCCTTTCTGACATCAAGCCGCTTATCGCTTCCCTTGTTCGTGACTGCTGGCAAACCTCATTTGACTCCCAAGTTGATAATGAACTCCACGTCATCCAGCCCACCATTCCAATCAAACCCACCATCTACAACCTCTCCCGTGCTGACAACATTCACATTACCCACCTTAGGATAGGTAACACCCACCTCATTCACACCTACCTCCTTATTGGCTCCACCCACCCCTCTGCAACAATAGCCATTGCACCCTGACAGTCAAGGTCCTCCTTGGTTGCCCCTGTACAACCTTCCCAGAGCTTCATCATGCTTCCCTCTACAACCATAATTTAGTCCTCCTTTCCCACCCCCCTCTCTATACTTTTCCTTTTCTTTTCACTCATGCACTTCTTCTCTTGATCCCAGCTTTCTGGCTTTTAGTTCCTCTGTTTCTCTTAAATTCCCCGTTTTTTTTCTTCCTACCTTTACAATAATCTAAACTTTCAGGCACAATTTGACCCTTGCTGTTGTGGTGCCGTTAAGGCCTCATCAAACAAATAAACTACATAAACTTGTAAACAGAATATGAAATTAAACCTGAACTGTTCGACAGTTAGTGTTAAAAGTGTCATTGGCATTCTAATTGAATGCATTCTTTGATCCTCTTTTGGACAATTTTATAGAAGCTGGTAATGGCACATGGCAGCAGAATTAATTTATCAATTTATTCTCATGTGCAGGTGTAAAGCAGATCAATGCAAGCACATTTAAGGATGTAAAACATTATGGCATTGCATTCACACTTGCCATGAAAAGAATTGATATTCTTCCTATTGCAAGAAGGAAGAACTTTACACTCCCTAAAATATCAAAAAATAGTTCCTTGTATCTATTTTGTAGAGGCATAATGCGCCCTCTTACCTCTATAAGAAACACCCTGTCTGCTTCTTCCAACTCCCAGTCTGTGGTAGCAATATAGAGAGTGTCGATCCCAACCGTCCTTTCATAATCTGCATCCTAAGATTTGAAAATTAAAAGGAATATTTGTGTCCATCCTTTAATTATCTTCTGACAGTATAATTGAAAATGCTTACGAGATGAAACTGTACTGATATTCTTACAATTGTTCTGTTTGTCTTGATGTTCTGTTTGTCTTAATGTTCTGTTTGTCTTAATGTTCTGTTCATCTTAATGTTCTGTTTGTCTTGATGTTCTGTTTGTCTTAATGTTCTGTTCATCTTAATGTTCTGTTTGTCTTAATGTTCTGTTTGTCTTAATGTTCTGTTCATCTTAATGTTATGTTTGTCTTGATGTTCTGTTTGTCTTAATGTTCTGTTTGTCTTAATGTTCTGTTTGTCTTAATGTTCTGTTCATCTTAATGTTCTGTTTGTCTTGATGTTCTGTTTGTCTTAATGTTCTGTTTGTCTTAATGTTCTGTTTGTCTTAATGTTCTGTTCATCTTAATGTTTTGTTTGTCTTGATGTTCTGTTTGTCTTGATGTTCTGTTTGTCTTAATGTTCTGTTTGTCTTAATGTTCTGTATGTCTTAATGTTCTGTTCATCCTAATGTTCTGTTTGTCTTGATGTTCTGTTTGTCTTAATGTTCTGTTTGTCTTAATGTTCTGCTTGTCTTAATGTTCTGTTCATCTTAATGTTCTGTTTGTCTTAATGTTCTGTTTGTCTTGATGTTCTGTTTGTCTTAATGTTCTGTTTGTCTTAATGTTCTGCTTGTCTTAATGTTCTGTTTGTCTTGATGTTCTGTTTGTCTTAATGTTCTGTTTGTCTTAATGTTCTGTTCATCTTAATGTTCTGTTTGTCTTGATGTTCTGTTTGTCTTAATCTTCTGTTTGTCTTAATGTTCTGTTCATCTTAATGTTCTGTTTGTCTTGATGTTCTGTTTGTCTTAATGTTCTGTTTGTCTTAATGTTCTGTTTGTCTTAATGTTCTGTTTGTCTTAATGTTCTGTTTGTCTTAATGTTCTGTTTGTCTTAATGTTCTGTTTGTCTTAATGTTCTGTTTGTCTTGATGTTCTGTTTGTCTTAATGTTCTGTTTGTCTTAATGTTCTGCTTGTCTTAATGTTCTGTTCATCTTAATGTTCTGTTTGTCTTGATGTTCTGTTTGTCTTAATGTTCTGTTTGTCTTAATGTTCTGTTTGTCATAATGTTCTGTATGTCTTAATGTTCTGTTCATCTTAATGTTCTGTTTGTCTTGATGTTCTGTTTGTCTTAATCTTCTGTTTGTCTTAATGTTCTGTTTGTCTTAATGTTCTGTTTGTCTTAATGTTCTGTTTGTCTTAATGTTCTGTTCATCTTAATGTTCTGTTTGTCATGATGTTCTGTATGTCTTAATGTTCTGTTCATCTTAATGTTCTGTTTGTCTTGATGTTCTGTTTGTCTTAATATTCTGTTTGTCTTAATGTTCTGTGTGTCTTGATGTTCTGTTTGTCTTAATGTTCTGTTTATCTTAATGTTCTGTTTACCTTAATGTTCTGCTTGTCTTAATGTTCTGTTTAGACTCAGATACAATTTCAATCAATCTGGAAATTTTAAACCAATCTAGCCAGTAAGATAGAATGATGTCAAATTGAAATATAAAATTTTGAAAGAACTTTTATTTGGAAGTGAAAATCTAGAGAGAAAAAATAATTGCAAAATGCATGCTAGCTGGATAGAGGAGTCTAATTGAGTAATGAGGTTCATACATTGAATGTAGGAATTCAATGCCATTCCTCAAAAAATTGTTGCAGTGGAAAAACGAAGCATTTAAAAAGGGAAATAAAACATTGTTTGGTCAAGAATAGAATATTGAAATCTGTAAAAAAAATGATCAACAGATTTGGATGGAATTTGTTGTAATTTTCATGGTTTCAAAAGCCTATGCTTCTTCTATGCTTTCATAGATTACACGCTGCTTACATCAAAGATTTTTCGTATGGAAGCTGAGAGAATTACGCCAATTTTGCTGATTTTAAAATTCCACTGTTTTCATATTAAACACCATCACAAGCAGCATATATTACTAGAATTTCAAGATGTTTGGCAGAAATCTTTGGCAAGACAAGTGCAAACTTTCCAGAATAATTCATAGACCATTTTGGGAATTGTGATAGCTTAGTGGTAGAATGTAATGAGTTCAACTCCCACCAAATTGTATTCTTGAACAAGACAATCCGTGTCTGATTGCTCCATCCCACTCAGCTGTCCAGGGGGAGATACACCCAATGGTCCAACTGAGCGGTTCATTCTTAGCAAATACTTACATTTAAATAAATCCTTTTAACATTCACTAATAGTGTGTCCTGAATAGCTCTTACGAACTGTCCAATGTTGTTTATCTCCCTTCGTTGGTAGCCTACAAAGTGGGACTGTAATCCAATACCCTTCTGTTCCGCAAAGGCCATGAGCTCATGGAAACTGATCTGAAAAGAAGAAAATGGGATTAAAACATTTGAAGATAGAATAGACCATGTATTCATTTGCTTGCATGCTACCTTGAAGGAGAACAAAATGGTGATGAAAGCTCTTGACATATCCTGTTGTGAATAGCAATGTTAACATCTACTCGTTGTGGATGTGCTTATAAATCTGCTTCAAAATTCTGTGGTCAGAAGCTAAAAGAAGTGACAAAAATTTCAACAAAATATAGAAATATTTGGAAGGGATTGTGATTGCATGACAGCACCCAGACCCCTAACTTTGCTGTTTCACAGGGGCCTTACCCCTCCGTGGGCCCGCCCTGCCCCCTGGGGTCCGCCCTACCCCTCATGAAAAAAAAAGTCATAATTTTTTTTTTTTTTAGATTGAATTATTATTTTTAGTTTAATAATCTTAATTAGCCTCATAAATGAATACCTTACATGGATACAGAACACAGAATAATAGCATAGTAAGCAATTGTCCTGTTTGGCTAATGACTGGTCCTTAGTCAGAATATTAATTCTGAGATGTATGATAGCTAAAATCCCAGAGCTTCTTCACCAGGAGATTGAGCCTTAAAGGGGACCCTGGACTCCACGCCGAAAAGACGCAGCGCTTCGCGGGCGCAAAGTGCCCCTCAACAAGTCTAGCACCCTGCCCCTTTTTAAATCAAGCTAGGAGGTCTGGCACCTCTTGTTGGTTAGAATGTTTACCTCTCGATTTTCTTGTAGTTTTGGGATTTAGTGATTTCTATTTCAGGAGTAAAATATTTGAATATTTATAACATTATTTGCTCTTTTGCCTTAACCATAAAATAAGGCATTTGTTGAAACCCCTAATTCATCCTTTGATGTCCCTGAGTACATTATTGATAGAGAGTTTCCCAACAGAAATCTTCAGCAAAAGTATTAGGATTCAATTCTTTTATCATTGTTTCATAATCAAATTATCTCTCTTGTTCATGAATTTAGCCAGTGAGCCACCCAGTAAGTGTCATGATTGACATCTATGTCCTTTTGCTCAAATATCTCCTGGACCTCCAAAAATGAATCCCAATTATGAAACCTCTACCAGAAAAATAGAAAATTATCCACATTTAAAAAAAAATGTATCTATTTACTGTTTTAAAACTCTGCACCAACTTAAGCTAGCCTGAAGATTTTCATTATTTTACACATACCATTATCATTCAAAATTTGCATTGTAAGACCATAATTTTTTTTTAAGTTGTAAAGAAGCTTAACCAGTTTTGACAAAATGTTTACATGTTTTCGATATATTTTAATACAGTTATGCGAATGTTTCCTTGAGATGGAATTGAAATAATGGTGTAAAATATTATTGAAACGTAACTATTATTGAAATAATGTTGTGAAGGCATACCTCTCCATCTCCATTTAAATCCAGATAATCAAATACATCGGACACTTGGTAGTGATCGCCAAACAATTCTCTTGCATGATCTTCTGTAAAATCGTCACTTTTCTGCAAACAAATTTAAACAAAGATGATTTGTAACCAACTACTAAATACTCTTTGTAATATTTAAGGAGATTGTTAAGTTAAAAGTGTTGTCTCATTAGTAGAAATGGCTGAAATCAGACTAGTAGAAAGAAAAAGACTAGTTGTGACATTACATCTACATGTGACATCACAATACATAAATGTTTGTGCATTTTATTGCATTTTGCATTCTTACAAGAATTTTCACAAAACTATTTTTTATTTGTAAAACAGACCCAATTAGTTTTCCAATATAAAAAATTAAATCCAATATCTCTGGACAAAGTAAAGTATTGAAGTAATTCCTTCATGTCTTTTTGCCCTCAATTTGTATTTCAGTTTTAGGCATATGCCAGGGAAAGCACACGTAAAAG
This sequence comes from Chiridota heheva, assembly GCA_020152595.1. NCBI lineage: Eukaryota > Metazoa > Echinodermata > Holothuroidea > Apodida > Chiridotidae > Chiridota > Chiridota heheva. The sequence continues at coordinate 1,093,409 of JAIGNY010002416.1, read as the reverse complement.
TCACAATGACTTGTTTTTAGTGTGTACCCAATGATTTGCCAGGATGGAAAGTGGATGAACACTGGGTTAACACCCTGCTCTTTTCGAGAAGTGCTCAGAGAACCAGGCAGGGGGTGAAACTCCTACCATTGGGACCGACAGCTTTACATCCCCTCTGAAGGACAGTATGCCACCCAACCTTTGGCCACTTTTCATAAAGGTCGGGTGGGGGAGAAGGTGTGATGCAGAAGACAAACATCTGTGTTTGATGGCAGCGTATATCGTTCTGCATATCTGTGGAAATATCACTGGTTAAATCGCTGTTGACTCGAACCTGGAACATCCAGCATCTCAGTCGTACGCTCAGCCGACTGAGCTACCTGCTTCAATCATATAAGGTGAAGATCTCTGCAATGAACACTAATACCTTCGTAAATTTGTTGGTGGGTTCTTTCCATTTGTTACTAATTTTCTTCTATCTAATAACGATGCAAATTCCTTACCAATGTAACATCATATGAGAGAGACAAATCCTAACTCTTACTTTTGAAAAGGCCTGTTCCAACTCCTCCCTCATTATAGAGCATTTTGTATCAAGCTGATTGTCCGATAAGACTTTGATGAATTTTTCAAAAGCAACTGTCACAATTGCGTGTTCTCGTGCAGCATTGTGTTTCATCTGTCTCTTTTTCTGTCTCCCACTAAACAAGAAAAAGAAATAAATCAAGTATTCTGATTTTTAGGGGTGTAGACAGAGGGGACCATGTCCCTTCCCTCCTTCGTCCATAAAGTTTTGGGTTGGTGGTGTTTAACCCTTAGTCTACAAAGGTTATTCAAACACTGGTGGCATTTTAGGAACTTTTTAGAAAGGATTTTTCACAAATTTCTTTTAAAATTGTACTGTTAAAACTTTATATTTAGTGAAAGCTAAGACTTTGAACTTTACACTGATGTGCCTAAAATTTAGTGTCATAAAACTGCCATCTTTATGATATTTTGCTCTCTTGTGGCTAATGACAATGTTGTTGTTATAGAATTTTTGTGAATTGTTGAAAATTTTCTTTTAATTGCTACTACTTTTGGATTTTTTAGAGTAGGGAAAGTCTCTTGCTCCCCAAATCAAATTTCTTCTGCCACAAATTTTTTAGGCAGTACATTCAAGCATATCATTAGCTGTACATAGATCATGAACACGGGCTTGAGAAATGGAGGAGAAGGTATAAACAATTGAAAATGAAAAAAGTGGCAATTTACGGAATTATTCAAAAATTCATTTTTTCTTCTTTAAAATTGATGAGAAATTACTCGGCGAATAGCAATTTGCATATATGCTAATATCTTAACTTAAGACATCCCTCTGAGCAGCAACGTTTGATGGAAATATAGTTACCTCCGCCAACAAAATTGGATGGAGGTTATGTTTTTGCCTGTATTTGTCCATTTGTCATCAACATATCTCAAGAATGGATGATTAAATTTGGTGTAATTTTTTCACTGCTTAATGAAGAAGTGATTAAAGTTTAAGTCATATTGGAAGAGGGGAAGGACAGAAATGGAGGGTGGGGGTGTTTTAGGGTGAGATCTGTTTTAGTTAAACTTTTCAGTAGAATGTGCTGAACAATGAATTCCTTTCCTGAAAGGAAATCCAAACAATTTCAAACAAATAGTTTCTTGCAGGAATGGAATGTGAATCTTAAATGAAAGGGGTTCAACTTCAAACAATGGATGCTAAGCCTGAATAAAACTGAAAACAATGACACAACCTTAAAAGAAATTAGTCAGAAGGTATATAATCATGAAGTGTTTAGAATGAAAATTTGCATAAAATTTCATGGTTTTAGGATCTCTATAATAGATTATATTGGTGACGGGGAAATGGTGGAGGTATGCGCTCTACAGAGTGCTGAAATTCTAGTTTACTAGTGCAATTCTCTGCTTTCAACTGAGAATTGTGAGAGTTCTTTCCCCCTATAAGATGGCTGACCATTCCTTTGCCCTTCAAAACCTATCCTGTGTCGACAACGTCCACATTACCCGCCTTAGAGTAGGTAACACTCACCTCACTCACTCCCACCTCCTTAATGGCTCCCCCACCCCTCTGCAACAATTGCCACTGCACCTCACAGTCCATCACATTCTCCTTGCTTGCCCCCTTTTAACCCTCCTCGCTGCCCACAACTCAATGGCCGAGCTCTTCCAAAAAAACCTCCAGATAAAATTATCTCCTTTCATCATGCTTCCTTCTACAACCATATTTAGTCCTCCTTCCCCGCCCCCTCTCTCTACATTACTTTTTCACCCATACACCTCCTCTCTTCCCAGCTGGCTTTCAGTTCTCATGTTTCTCTCAATCTCCCCCTTGTTACTTTCCTTCCTACCTCTGGAATGATCCAACCTCTCAGGCACAATTTGACCTTTGCTGTTGTGGTGCTGTTAACTCTCATCAAACAAACAAACAGACCCTTCAAAAGTTTTGATTGGATGCATACCTAGAGAGCTTGGTTGTTGGTCTGTTGGGGGGATCCCTTTGGTTCCTTCTCTGCATATGCTGAACCATCAGTTCTTGCTCGTCACTTGAGTACTGCGAAGATGAAGAAAGAAAAACTCTTGAAAGAACAATTAGACAAATAGGAGCAATCTCTCATTCTTCGTGAAGACCTAGTGGCAGTTAAAATGTTCTCAAATCTATTCAAATACTTACGAGAAATCCTTGCTTGTGATTGGTTTACTGAAAAAAATGCTCATGTTTGAATACAGTTGGTAGACATGGTCAAAGAAATTTTGCGCGTTATTTCCACACGTTTTGAGATTTTTTAATATGATAAACATTTTATTCATTCGTAAATTTGACTTGATCTGAGACAAGATAGACAGGCTATCCATCAATGATGCAACTTGTCCACCACCACCTCGTCAAAACTCTTTACTGAAAAGACATTTCTTCTCCTGTATCAGTTAAAGATGTGCAGAAAATTATTATGAACTCATCACATGCACCATGTATTATGGATTCCATACCAACAACGTTGTTGAAGGAGTGTTTGCATATGTTATCCCCGATTATAATAAATATCATTAACATATCTATGGAAAACAGTTATTTCCTTCTGATTGGAAATGCGCTCTAATTCGTCCGCTATTGAAGAAAGTTGGGATTGAAACAGTTTTTTACAACTATCGCCCTATGAGTAATCTTTCATTTATCTCAAAATTAACGGAGAAACAGTTCTTGAACAACATTGGCCTCACGTTGAACATCTTGTTCCATCCTAGCGCATACAGAAAATATGATAGCACAGAATCAGCTTTAGTCAAAGGTCCAATCTGATATTCTCCTTGGTTCCCCCAACCCCTCTGTAACAATTGCCACTGCATCCTTACATGGATAGACAACATATTGCTGAGCTCTTCTCCACCCCCTCTCTACTTTGTTTTTAGTTTTACCCATGCACCTCCTCTCTCGATCACAGCTTTCTGGCTTTTGTTCTTGAATTTCTCTCATTCTTCCCCTGGTCTCTTTCCTTACTACCTCTAAAATGATCTGACCTCTCAGGCACAATTTGACTTTCTTGGTGCTTCAAACAAACAAACAAACTAGATCTCAGTGCAGTGTTCAACACGGTTGAGCATTCTATATTACTTTGGACAATAAAAAATGACTTTAATGTGATTGGTAAACCCTTTGAATGGATTCAGTCGTATCTTTCTAACCGCCAACAATGTGTTATCAAGGAGCAACTATCCAACAACTTTGACCTTAAATATTGGGTGCCACAAAGATCGTGTCTGGGACTGATACTATTTGTTCTTTACGCAAGTAAACTGATCCAAATCATCTCCCACCACCTACCAACATCCCACAGCTACGCAGATGACACACAGATTTATCTCTCTTTTCATCCAGATGACCAACTATGCGAAAATCATGCCGTAAAATCGATTGAACGATGTATAGATGACATTAAATACTGGATGATATCTATCAAACTTTCTATAAATGATAATAAAATGGAATTTCTCAATTTGGATCAAAACACCAACTGTCAACAGTCACAACTATTAAGTTACATGTTGGGCTGTCTGAAATTGAACCTGTAAGAAGTGTAAGGAATCTTCGTGTGTCGTTTGACAACGAATTGTTCATGGATACCCATATTGCAAATCTTTGTCAAAAGGCATTCTTTCAATTGTACAATTTAAAGCATAGATTTAAAGATAGATTGTTTTTATGCTGATGTCATGAATATTAATTAGTAGGCAGGGCTAAATGTAAAATTATGTCAACAAGCTTATCAACACTATATTTCAAGAACTGTGCAGGTGATTTTATCATACTTGGTAGATGGATGTGTTGTGGTCTGTAGATGATCCCTATTGTTTTTGGTGCTGATGTCATAAATATTAATGGGAAGGCAGGAATAACTGTAAGACTTAAACAAGAAACAAAATACACAAGAACTACATGTTTCAGTGTGATAAATACTGTAACTAAACATGTAAGAATACAACACTTAAAGAAATAAGATAAACAAAAATTAAACGCTTCCAATCTAAACTTACAGTAGGATCAGAACCATGAGGGATTTCTGCCTCTGGTTTACCAACTGCGTGTCCGTTTTGTTTCATATTTGGTATAATTACGATGTTAGCTAGTGTGTAAGTGTTCATGGTTTAAAAACATTGAAATTCATTAATATGCATAGTGGGTGGGGCTTAATATGATTTTGCTGAAAAGAGATTGTAAACATGGTATCTAAAGAATGATAAGCTGCATTTATGTGATATGTGGTACATAGATAGCCCATGGTCTGTAGATGTGCCCTATTGTTTTTGGTGGTGATGTCATGTATATTAATGAGCTTATTGTAAATATCTTGAAATGGTCATATTTTAACAACTACATGTGTTTTGTTTTATGTTTGTTCTAGTTATGATGTTAGCGGTTGTGTTCATATATACTGATGGTATAAAAACGTTGAATATCATTAACATGTATAGTGGGCGGGACTTAACATGATTTTGCTGAAAAGAGCTTGTAGGCATAGTAACAGCAGGACAGTACATTGGATACAGGTCATATTTAGTACACAGATAACCCATTGTCCATTTGTTGTTTGCCCTGTTGTTTTTGGTGGTGATGTCATGCCCATAACTGAGTGAGTGGGAGGGGATGGCTTAATATATAAAAAAATCTTTGAAAAGCTATAAATTTATAAGCAACCATGTCTGTTTGCATCATTTGCATGTTATTTGTCAGTTATTGTGTACATGCTTATGTTGACAACAGGTTCTAGGAGTAATATGCATGTCTTATTGTAAAAATGCTCCAAAAAATTGTAAACACATCGCATACATATCATATATTGTAGGCCTACACAGATGAGTTATGGTCCGTATACTAGTATTGTGTTGGTAGGGATGTCATGTAGGTGTGGCATTATGTAAAATTCTTCAATCAGTGTTAAATGTGCAACCTTATGCATGCTTTTACCTGTAATGTTGTCATGTTCACTTTATTAATATGCATGGCTTGGGATTATATGTTATTTAGCATATTTTATGATATGCAATGCCAGTTAGTATAAAATTTGAAAATCAACCAACAATGAAAGGATGCATCGGAACCACTAAACATTTTAGTTTTCTGGTTACACCAACATGAAAAATGTTTAAAAATCATATTTTTTCAATAAGATGTCGGAATTGTTTCTGTTTGTTGTCATTCTATATCATACTGTTCATACAAGATATGTATTTCTAAAATAATCCTATAACATTGCTACTTACGAGAAGTAAACCAATGGTCTTGTAGTTTATCTCACCAAACCTTTCACTTCTATCCCACAGGCGAGAGATTTCAGTGAGAGGCTGCAACGCCTCAGAAATCCATCCTGGGGCTCCAAGGACAGCCACCATCCTTGAGAAGGAAGAACAGAGAGGATGAAATGAGGGAAGGAATATTGTATATGTTATTTTTATTACTTTCGTACATTTGTTTTATTGATTTAAATCATTTCTGAGATACTTCTTAAATTTATAAAAAAATGATTCTGTATACTTGACAACTTATGTACTGCAGTAACACCAACATGATATGATATGATTTTTTTCTGAAATGGTGATGTACGAATGAAGACTGGAAAAATATATAATAAAATATATATATATATATGTATATTTATATATGTATAGGTATATGTATATTTATATATATATATATATATGTATATTTATATATATATATATATATATATATATATATATATATATATATGTATATATATTAATATATATATGTATATATAAATATATGTATATATAAATATATATATATATATATATATATATATATATATATATGATTGTTTTTTCAACAATACAGATGACTTCAGTCAAAATATATTTATATACTAAGTATTGGAATACACTGTTTTTAAAGATGTAAGATTTTTTTTACCATCAAAGCAATGCACTGGGTAGTTACACAAAAGTCCTCCATCTACAAATATATCTGTCAGTCCATACCTCCTGTATTTAACTGCACCAAAAAGACCTATAAATGGGATGTAAAAGAATTAAAGAGTGGTGATTTGTATGTTGTCAGTAAATACAAAATCCAGACTAAATATCATTTGACAGTTGGAAAGAAATGATTTGCATGGAAAATTCACCTGAACCAGAAATACAAAGTTTGGGGTCAACAATCATGGATGTATAAAATGTAGATGTGTTAAGAAAAAGAGACAAATGGCGAAAAAACACAGTTGGTGATTTAAAGAAAATGTCACTTTTGACTTTGTGACTATAGTATTAGATTTGGATGAGTTTTTCAGCACAAAAAATGGCCATACACACTGATAGTGATGAGAGGAAATGATTGGATAATGACTTAGATACCTGAAGAAAGTGTAAAGACACATAGATCATCATTAACCACTATTTTTTCTCCAGTTGGCTAATATCACATCAATAATGCTGGAAAAAACACTTAAATTAATCTCTTAATTAGTATTTTTCAGAGGCTTGTTCCCAACTTTGCCCTGATTCTCTTTTTGGATCTCATTTGGTCTGAAAATGACATTAATTAACTAGTCTAAAAGCCAATGCTTGAATAAAATTGAGGGTTTATATATAGAATGTTATTTTCTATTATTTCCAGCCTTATTATAAGAGAATATGAGTGTTGGGGATTGCTAATGTGTAACTTAAACTGAAGTAATGTTTAGACTTTTAAGGAAGTAAAGTTTAGATTTTTCAAGATCGTTGTTTATACAGAAGCTGGATTTATTAAATGTAATTTTTCATTCAGTGAATTGTGCGCCAAAACGGGTCTGGAAGATACAGTACTTCTCTCTCTTACAACCAAGTCCCTTTAAAAAGTAACATTATCATGGGGTTCGACCAGCAAAAGGGTTTCACCCACTCTTTTCAGTCATTGAGAAATATATCAGCATAAATATAAGGAAAGTGCATCTCCCTGGTCTCGTTACTTTTAGAATTCACAGAAGAAAACATATTCAAAATTGTTGTTACCTGGAATTGCCATGGACATTCTCACTGCAGTTCTGATTGGTAAATTGGGGGTTGTTTTTACATGGCAATATTCAACGTCCATTAAATTAAGATTTGTTACAGCTATGCACAGTTCCTTGCCCTGTGACTCGAACAGCTGTTTAAAGGTGATGTCGGAGTTGCCAGTTGCACCCTCCAGGCAATCGCCAAACCATTCAAAAATCTTTCTGCCTGGATGCCACCCAAAGTATCTTCGGAGGTTTGGCACAATACTGCAGAATCCACAGCCTGCATCTAAAATGAAGAGAAAACAAAACAATATTTCAAGAAACAATGAAAAACGTAAGACTACACTATTACATTTCATATGAGACTTTTGCATATGCAGGATGGTCAAGCAGTCTAGTGTTAAGACTCAAATTATCTCAGCAGCTTCCTAGTTTTGCTTCTTCAGAGAGGTGCTCCATCCTGCCCCCCCCTTCTCATTGCCTCCACCCTGCCCCTTATTTCCTCCACCCTGCCCCTCATTGCCTCCACCCTGCCCCTCATTGCCACCACCCTGCCCCTCATTGCCTCCACCCTGTCCCTTATTGCCTCCACCCTGCCCCTCATTGCCTCCACCCTTCATTGCCTCCACCCTGCCCCTCATTGCCTCCACTCTGCCCCTCATTGCCTCCACCCTGTCCCTCATTGCATCCACCCTGTCTTATACAGGAACACTTCTTGGATTGATTATTCCCTTAATTACATTTCAAGTGCCATCAAAGTGCCCTTGATAAATGCCCATTTTGGTCACCCTGCCCCTTTCTGGATCAAGCTAGTCTCAGCAAGAATCCTTTTTGCCTCTTATCTTCCCAATATTTGAATTGATTGTTCCCCACCCCCCCTCCTTCTTCCTCTGGCCCCTCATCACCCTAACAACATTTCTTCATACCTTGAGTTTTCTAAAACTTGGTATACTTGCCATGAATTTTGAATATAAATGATTTAAGAGTAACAGTTCATGGATTAAACTTTCTTTCCATTATATTTAAGAGAACAAGAACCAAACTATGAAGAAAGTCCAAAAATCTTCTTAAATAGATAATACATTTTGAAGTATGTGACTTTCAGTATAAACCTAGTGTCAAAAATACAAGCATCAAAAGGGACATTTAAAAATACAGTGAATGGTATTTTGTTTAATTACATGTCCAATGGTTTTAAAGTTTCAATTTAAAACTGTTGAGAAGAATGATGTTGTATATTTTATTAATGTTTTTTCATAATTCCATTTTTTTTTATTTTTTTTGTTCAACTTACAATCAATGTGACTCTGAGGGGAGAAATTGAGAAAATACATGGCATTCATATTTCTTGAAACTTAAAAAGAATTTAAAGAAATTAATGATTTTTCACATTAGTATAAGTGTTCATTGTTCTTCAGTCTCCACCTTGATCCCATTACCAAAATCACAAGATATTCATAAAGTGAAAACGTACCCAAAAACAGTGTTTTTAGGTCGTCTCTTAAAAAGCCTGCAATTTCGTGAGAGTTGTATCCAACTGCTAGTAATGCTGCCCACATACTGCCAGCACTTGTACCCGCAAATCGCCTTATTTTGGGCCATACTCCAATGCCCTCCAGCACCTGGATAAGTAGAATAAATTGACCTTGTGAAAATGAAGAAAAGGGTACGTCATGTGGAACAGTGACATCCCGTAAAAATTGCTGCGGTGGTTTGTTTAGATCTGGGAACAAGTAAATGGTTTACCAAATTTGAGACATGACATATTATTATGTGTAATTTGTTTACCTCCTTCCCCTCTCTAATTATGCAAAACTTACCCATGCATTTATCTTTCCTAGAATCAAGGAACTACTACTACACAATCCTAGCCCCCTCCATCAGAAAAAATCCTATTTGTTGGGAACAAGATTAGTAGAAAAGCAATGAAATTGTTCTCAATTCCTAAACCTTCTGTTCTAGAGCTGGATGGAATGTCTTATGGTGCATTAGAATAGCATCAAGATATTGGAAATGGTTAAAGAAAAGGGATTTAAGTTATGAAAACAAAAACTTATTGATAATTACAAGAGCAAGAGGTCAAATTTTTAGGATTAAAGACTGAGGACTGTCAGTGGCATTGTTTTGTTGTTAGAATTCTCCAATTTGTTACCAGCCCAATAATTTTATATCAGGTGTAAACTGTAAGAAAAAAGTTGAAAATTTCTTGAAGCTGCCGAAATGTTGATATTTATTCAGATTAGCCAAAACAATTCCTTCTTTGAAGCCCAGTAGGGACCAGGTGGCAAAGCCCTCTGAAGCTGGTGCTTTTGATAATCTGATCTATAATTCCTGCTTAGTAGTGATGAAGCCAATATGTATTAAACTGGGGAGGATATAATTTTAGCAGCTTCCAGGACTTGTGTTAAAAGCTCATGGTATAGCTAAAAGACAATTCCTCGATCCGCCCCAGACAAAATTTAGAAATTTGATTGGTTCGAAAATTGCTGGTGATCTTTTTCCTTTCTTGTAATTTTAAATTTGCAGCTATGAAAGTTGAAAAATTAGAACAGAATTTAGGACAAAAATAAAAAAATATTCTCAGGCTTTTGTCAAATCGTTATTTTTCTTATGGAGGTAAAATCTTTGGATGATTAACCCTTACTCAACTACGCTGCAATATTATCGCCCTTTTGGGTGCCCCATCTTTGACCCTGCCTCTAAAGCCTGTTTAAAAAAATTGCCGGTAGAATAAGGGTTAATCAACCCGCAACAGGTGTGCCAATTCAAAATGTATGCAGCATGGTCTCGGTGGGCTGCCCACTGGGTCACTCAAGCGGAACGAGCTCGACTCTGCTGCTCAGAAAACAGAGGACCCTTCAATAATCAGCCTGTGCTTGACCCTTATTCTACCACGTAGCGATATTATCGCTGTTTTGGTTGCCCCATCTTTGACCCGCCTCCCAAGTGTGTTTTCAAAAAAGTGCTGGTAGAGTAAGGGTTAAAGCCACTAAGAGAGAAAAAAGGTGAATGCCAGCCCGACAAGATCAAACACATACAATGTTGATAAAAGATCCCATTTAGCACCAGCAACAAGAATATTCCAAATTTGCCTACGTGCGACGTATTCATGCACACTATGGAATAAGAAAATACTATTGGACTGCCTTGGAAGTTGGTTATGTGATGTTGAATTATAATTCCGTTCTTTTTAGCTTTCCGTTTTTGCTATTCCTTTTCATCTCTATTTGTGGTCTGCACACGTTTTTATTTCTCTGAACAGCAGTGAACCTTATGATTGGCCCATCGCAGCTACTTAGTTATCTTCTGGTTTTATATGATAAAAAAAAGACTGGTCAAAATCAATTTGTTAGACCTTCATTATTGTGGGGCCAAAATGGTACTCTGTGTATGCATGGTTAGTGCACATTTACAGAAAGAACTGCACGATTTGGGGGCTATATAGATATAACTGCTGTGGTGATACAATATTCTGTACCCTGTGGGATAAAGCTTATTCCCGTTGCTCGAGTATCTTCTTATATTCGCCACCGCTGTCATTAGTGCAAAATCATGTTATATATAAAAAAAAATTAAAGAAGAAGCCACACTAAACTAAAATTAACATTACCATAAGATTTCCATTGTAAAAGCAGGCAAGTGTACTCACTTTCACAGCTCCCACGTAAGCAAACCCTTTAGTCCCTCCACCCTCAAATACAATATTTTCAAACGGATACTCGTAGTCTTGGTATTCTATCATTTCGATGGAGCTGTTATCGGTGTACCAACTTGCGTCCGATATTGACACGTTTGAACGAAGTGAATGTTGAGATGCTGTTAAGTTATTGTGCGCATCAATGGAGCTAAACAGATGCATCTTCTGCTTCACACTCTGGGGTAAGTCTTCACCGATGATGAAAAGAGGATTTAATTTGGACTCTTTTCGCCGACATTTTACTGGTTTATAATTAGCAGGTGGTGGCACAACCCAGTTATAGATGTTGGTTGTTTGGGTAGGATTTGTGGGGTTTCTGGCATTTGTGACGCAAGATTCATCCGCTGGTGAAAGGGCCAAGGTAATGTTTGTTTCTGATCCTGGCGATGTCTTTGATGTTCTTCCGCCCATTATTTATCTTGTATATTCTCACTAAAAGCTTTATCCACAGCAGTCTTGAATATGAACTAGCTTGTTGCAATAGGTTCTGTGAAAGAAAGGAAAAGGGAACCAATAACTGATTAAGATGACAAAATGTATTGCATATGAAGTGCTAAAGTAATTAATATTTGAGCTTATTCATGGTTTTTTAAAGTTCAATTTCTATATTGCTTGCAAGAGTATGAAAATCTGAACAGATAAGTTTTTAATTAAAAAAAACTTTTAGTTTTGAGTAATGATCGATCAAAGTTTGATCAGTTTTTAATTCAAGCGAAGTTTGTGATGTATAATAGCCCAAAATCATTTTGTAATTCCCTAAATTTCTTTCAAAAATCTTAGTCATTGATTATGGTGGGAAAGTCTATTCATGTGCTAGAATTGTATTGGGGGCATGGCAAAGGCTCAAAAACCTTTGGTCAGAATTTGCTGTACCACTGCAAAGAATTATGAAAGACATTGAAAAAAACAAGATTTACAAAAGAAAATACAAAGGTTACCCTGTCACAAAATTTGTCAATAAAATATGCAAATTGTGCCTGTGTTGTATAAAATGGTGAATATTTTAAGCGATTTTGATGATTTTTTGTATTCTTTTTAATAAACGTCCTTCAGACTTTTTGTTAAGGTTAAGTGAAATTATTTCAATGTAATATAAACGTGAAGATCTGAGAAGTCATGTCAGTATTAGGTGAAAAACTGGTCATCTCAAAGCCACCTCAATTTGTAGGTCTGATTGTTGTGTATTTTATTTTACGGCTACTTTTTTGGAAGGAAAAAGTTATCTTCAACATATACCCTCATGAATATTATCTGAAAAAAACACATTTTTAATTAACATTGGTAGGTTCCCCCCCCCCTAAATCTCAATTTTTGTAAGTTGCGCCCCTGTTTAACGGAGTATAGTTCAGTGGTCAAGCATGTTCATCTTATATGAAAGAGGACTTTAAAAGAAACAAAATAGAAAGTATTCAAAAATCTTATTCCGTTAAGGAGATATTCATTGCAAGTTCTTTAGTCATTTAAGTAGAAATGACTGTGTGGTTAGTCTACTATGGAAGATTAGCACCTATGGCCATATGAGGCTGGGTGGTAGCCTTCCCAGAGTAGAGTACCCTACGACCATGTTAGCGCCCTCATCCTCACATTTTTAACAATTGATGTATTTTGAAGAAAATAATTTGAACTATTTTCCCTCAAACTTTCTTTAGGTTCTAAATCATAATTACCCTTAATAGATTCTGTTTTAAAACTATTATAACATATTCAATGGGTTTTTTATGCCTGAAAATCACGGGGCAAAATATTAAAAAAATACATCAAAACTTTGAGGAATCTCAGGCTGTGACATCACAACTTGTTTCTATTCAAATGATAGTAAACTTAGATATCTAATAATAAGATTTTTAAAAGCTTTGGTTTCTTCACTATTTTTCTTCTTTTTAAGTCCTTTTAAGTCATATAAGATGGGCTTGCTGAACTAATTCTGTAATGTAATCAGGTAATAATATCTCTCCGTAAAGAGGTAAGGAGTAAAGGCGCTTTAACGTCAAAATGACTTCTGTTTCCCGTTCTGTTTGTGCGATGCTTCATTTTAGCCTCATTTTACAATTTGCACTTTGGGTATGCTAGTGAGGTAAACGTAATATCGCGTAAAATGAACGCCATAGACTACAAAAATTATGCCATGACATTCACCAACTTGAAGTTAAACGTGTGAACAATATCACCGAGACAACCAGCATCAACTTACCTTTGGTAAACCTGTTTTAAACCATTTTAATTCCTTGATTCCATGTTTTCTTGAAGTAAATCCACTACACGGCAGCAGAAAGTAAATGATAGAATGATGTTGTTGTAAATAGTGGTTGAATCTTACAATGCATTACTACTATGAAATAGAACAATAGTATTTAATGACTTTCAGGAGAGTAAGTTGTGACTCGGGCTTCGAATAATATGCCAATTTCACGACATGTAATCCATTAGGTCTGTAAACCATAAGCATGATAATATTTACCTAGTAGTCTCTCTCTAACTCGCGTAAAGTGTGACACAAACCGCTTGAGATGCGTATCCAAGATTATACAATTGGTTGCGATGCGTCTTTTGTTGTTGCGCAACGACGTATAGAAACTACAAAAGTAGGAATGCCGTTCCGGGGATCACAAGATCGATCGCAAAACAGACAGTGACAGATTTTTAGGCGCCATGTTCCTTTAATTAGAACTTGTTTCCAGATAGCTCATTCCATGAAACAACGTCACAAAAAAGAACAAGCATTAAAAGTGACCTTGGCTATTGCTGAAGTAAGAAACAAAGGCAGGGGCGTAGGTGTAGGAAGGAATTTTTTATCTGGGAAGGAAGGGGAGGGGGGCGGTAAAAGTTTCAATTTTCAGTTCTGATTATCAGGGCAGGTGTAACATGCTAATCTGAGCGGCGCGCTAATGCGATATAAATCCGATATATGCTTTTGGGCCTATTTTTTCAGGGGGCTGTTTCCCCGCTTAATCCGGCCCTGCTGATTATCTCCCCCCCCCCCAAACATTTGAAAACAAATCAGGATGTCACCTTTCCGGATGCATGCTTTTTCCAGTTTTTGGAGGTAATATTTAAAGAAGATTTAACGAGATAGCTCGTCAGCAATATTTCATATCTGCCCCTACCATGAAGGGCAGCAATCTTATTTAATATAGACTGGTAGAAGCTTTTCGAGAGAGCGCCAAATGTTCACAGGGGCGCAAAAATTGTCTTGAGAATATATTCTCATAAACTTTTTATTCTCAACACTAAATGTTTTCTCTCAATGCTTTATTCTTACATTATAAACATGAAAGCATCCCTAGACCCAAACTAAAGACACATATTGTAGTCAATGAGATTCTACATTTGAACATTCGTTCCAAAATATGTAATCGTTTCAACTAATTTTAGTGTGGAATTGACAAGATTTTAAGCAATCTTCTGCTACCAAAATCAAGCCAAAAAACGCCTACCAGGACGTCAACCATGTATTAGGCAATTTTCTGCTATCTCCAGCGCCCCTACAGCTTCACCCCTATGTGACACATTTTAAAGCCCTTTTCTGCTATTAAAATCACCAAAAAACGTGGGCCCGGGTTTCCCAGTAACCCTTGGGTCCCCACCGGTTCTTCGCGGCCTTCGCGCCTATATCATGCCTATAGAGTTAACTTAGTTTTAAGCAAGTACCAGTTTAATCACATCAGCAAATGCCAACACAAACAAAAACCTACAAATTTTGAAGTTTTTAAGGTTCGAGAGGCAAAAAGAATATCAAATCAAAAATAATTCACATCGGCAAATGCCGATACAAACAAAGACCTACAAATATTGAAGCTTTTATCTGATCATAGGGTTTCCGGAGCTTCGCCGTTGGACTGCTGGACCCCAAATTAAACTACTCAGTCTCGTATAGCAGTATAATGTTCTTTTGTATTTGGTTTAGCGATTTAAAATCTTGTTATTAAACAGGTTCGAAATGATTTAATGATTATTTTGGAACCGACGTCAATCGGCTTCGTTCATCACACATTGATCAATTTGATGCATAGTGTATCAGAAAATTATGAATTGCTAAATCGCATGGAGCATGCAATTTTTCCATTTTGTTAGTCTAAAAACACTTTAACCCCTCCCCCCCCCCCCCGCCCTCCCACCCCCTTAGAAAAAGATACAATTGTAGATCTCCCAAGGCATTATCCCATGGACCACGCATAAGGCCTTTTGCAGGGGCGGAACCAGGATAAGATGTCAGGGGGTCCAAGTCAAACCAAACCAGGAGTGATGTAATAACATGTTTTAATGTTTTATGAGCATTTTTGACATGATTAATGGAATATTGAGACAAGGTTGCCTAGGTTTTATAAGCGAAGAGCAGAGAGAAAGGTCCATGATTCTAAAAGGTTTTTCGATTGGGAAATTAGTAACAATAAATTGAAGGAAAATTTGGTAAAATCTTTGGAAATCTTGATAAAATTCTTAAATTTGGCAACATTTCCCGATAATTCAAGAAAATTTACCGAAAACGAAGGAAATTTTCCGAAAATTGTAGAAAATGGCACGAGAATGATAAGATTTCCCCAAAATTGAAATACATTTTTTTAAACAATGAAAGAAATTTTCTCAAAATTGAAGGATTTTTTCTCCGGAAATCGAAGATAAATTGTCCAAAAATGAAGAAAATTTCCGAAAATTGGACGGCATTGAACAGTTGAAAGAAATTTTCAAACATGAAAATATTCCAAACATGGAAAGTTTCCAAACATGGAAAGGGAATCACAAATATTGAAGGAAATTAATTAATATGACCCGACAACTAAGCCAATGTCCACGAGAACACGTTGTGGTGCACTGACGTACCCGACAGACATAATATCGACAAACCGCTAAGCCAATGCTCCACAAAACGCCTTTGATAACGAGTTGTGGTGCACGACGTGGCGGACTGACATCTCGACAACCAGGCTTCAGGATAACAAGTGTTGTTCTTAAAGGAATATTCCCATGTTGTTTTATTTTTTTCCATATATAATAGAGAAAAATGTTAGAAACAAAAATGTTAATATCTTATTCCGTTTAGAAGTTACGAAATTTTAAATTATTTTTGAATTTGGACAAAAGTGACTGATTTGCAACATCTGTGATGTCATAAAGACAATTTCAACAAAACGTCTTTTGTATTTTTTTAAAATTATTTGGATTTTTTTTTTTCTCTTTGTAAATGTGATGTACACCAAGAAAAAAATTTTTCTTGTAAATTATATATTCCACCCTATCTCTATAATGAACCAAAAATGCTGTTCGATAATGTAAAAAAGTGTGATTGAATTTATAAGAAATACATAATAACTGTGCTGGAATTGCCTTAATGACATCACCAAGCTGAAAGACATTTACTTTTAAGAAAAATTTCCTTCTCTTTAAATTGTTATAACTTCTAAAGGGAATAAATATTAACAAAGTTTTTTCACCACTTTGTTTCTACAAAAAACTTTTATATGAAAAAATGAAAATCCATGTAATATTCCTTTAAAAAACGTCAGAGATATGAGACTTAGAATGATCCCTTTTAGTGTGCTGTTTTTCTAAGCCTTAGCCGGCTTGGTTCGTTACAATATCTATCTATCTTCATTTTAAAACAATGTAAAAAATTGTCAGTTACTACTCAGATATTTATAGTGTATTAGCACCTACCAATCAAAAAATGCATTCCCACAACTAGGGGAGGGAAAAAATTGGCATCAAAGAATCATTCGCACAATTAACTGGGGCTCAAATAAGTTGCTATTGCTTTAAAACATGACCTGTAAACCTCTGCATAAATTAGTTGATTAAGCCAGGAACTTTCCCTCTAATTTCAATTCCTAATGTGAACAGTGCTTGAGACTCCTTGGTGGCGGGGGGAAGGGGTCAGCTGGGAACGTGTAAGGCTTATGTAGCACTCTGTAACTCAACGGTACAATGGACACAATATGTGATACACAGATGCATTTTTCCGAATGTTGCTTGTGCCCCCCCCCCCTTCTCCGCCCCACATACACACTTTGGAATTTATTCCCCAGTTTGGAATGAAGCCCACACAGCTTGGAATAAAGCCCCGCACAGCTTCGATCTAAGCTCGGAATTAAGCTCCCTTAAAGCTTGGAATTTAATCACAGCTTGAAATTAAGCCCCACAGCTTGGAATTTAAGCCCCAGCTTGGAATTATACCCCCTTCATACACACACAGCTTGGCATTAATCCCCCCCCCCCACTCCCCTCCACCTCCCCTCCCCCACACACACAGCTTGGAATTAATCCCCCACACAACTTGGAATTAACCCTCACACAACTTTGAATTAAGCTCCCCATTTAATAGGAGTCCCACCTGTACCACAACAATTTCTTTTTGAAAAGATAAGGTATCGAAACCATACTACCATTTGGTTTCTAGTTTCGAAATCTATTCGGCAAAATTTTAGAAAAACAAATACGCTTGGTATTTCAGTCCGGGAGCAACCCCCAAAACTGGGTACTTTAAAATACCCCAAAAATTGGGTACTTTTATGTATTACGTCATCGCATGAGCCCACACATTTGACTAGCCCACACTAAACATATGGGGTTTTTCATTTTCCGCTCCGGATTATCCAAAATTTCACTGGTTATTCTGAAATTTTACAGACGGATAGTAAACAGATATTCAAAACATCTTGCAGCTGCTTTTTGAAATTCATCGTCACTTTTTTTTAAGAAAATCATAAAACAGATTATAAGCAATCTGTTTTATGCGGGCCATAAATGAAGACAATGTCCGTAAAACAAATTATTTTTAATTTTTTAAGTACAGCTATCTCATTCTCACTTCGGTATAGGAACCGTTAGGTCAGGGCACCCCATTCATCGGGAAGTGTCTATGTACTATTTTCTTTTCTATTCCCTTTTTTTTAAGGATCCCCTCAACCATATAAAGTCTTATCTAGATCATCTAGATCATCCAGTCCACAATTACAATTTACAATTATACAAAACAAAAACTTCGAACTTCGAAATTTGTGTAACACATTTTTTGTAATGGACCCCCTGACCAAAAATTGAAAATGTCCAGTCATCTGGTCATAATTAATTGCATTACGTCTGCTCAACAACTCCCTGGTCTGATCAATGACAACTCGCCTCCCTGGCCTGATTCTAATCCGTTATAGGCCTGTAGGCGGTCTATTGGATGTTGGCACTATTGACGCGTGAAAACACGAGATTATTGACCAAGTGAACTGGTGAAGGGAGCACCACAAATCATCACATTTTACAAAAGAGAATACCATCTTTCTTTCTCAAAAAGACAACCAGAGACACGGAAACAGGTAACATGTTTCGATCATTTTTTATCCTTCATCCTGGCACATTTATGAGTAACACGTGTGTATGATATTTGCAGTATGTGGATGCCAGCGGTGTACTAAGTTACTTGCTTACAAAATAAAGATATTTCTGCACAAGAAGCAAAAATAGTTTGCAGGTCTGTGTGACAGTACTTTCAGAGACTGCGCCAAGATGAGTTAGAATTTGAGCATGTCTAGCCTACAATGTGACAGTCAAAGAGGCAGCTGCATTAGGGGTCTAGCCTACAATGAGATATAGCGGCAGCTGCATTAGGGGTCTAGCCTACAATGTGACATAGAGGCAGCTGCATTAGGGGTCTAGCCTACAATGAGACATAGAGGCAGCTGCATTAGGGGTCTAGCCTACAATGAGACATAGAGGCAGCTGCATTAGGGGTCTAGCCTACAATGTGACATAGAGGCAGCTGCATTAGGGGTCTAGCCTACAATGTGACATAGAGGCAGCTGCATTAGGGGTCTAGCCTACAATGAGACATAGAGGCAGCTGCATTAGGGGTCTAGCCTACAATGAGACATAGAGACAGCTGCATTAGGGGTCTAGCCTACAATGAGACATAGAGGCAGCTGCATTAAGGGTCTAGCCTACAATGAGACATAGCGGCAGCTGCATTAGGGGTCTAGCCTACAATGAGACATAGAGGCAGCTGCATTAGGGGTCTAGCCTGCAATGTGACATAGAGGCAGCTGCATTAGGGGTCTAGCCTACAATGAGACATAGAGGCAGCTGCATTAGGGGTCTAGCCTACAATGAGACTTAGAGGCAGCTGCATTAGGGGTCTAGCCTACAATGAGACATAGAGGCAGCTGCATTAGGCATTAAACCCACGCTCCCAAGATACCGAAAGCGGCCAAAAAAGTTGGATGATGGTCAAAAGCCAACTGCACAAACAGGAGTACATCGAAACGTTTGATCATTCAGTTTGAGGTAAGATTTGAACAAAAAGGCTTCGGAGTAGTGTGTGTCGTGGAAAAAATGCTTCTTGGTGGAAAGTTGGTTCAGCCACAATTCCAGATTCAATCACGTTATATACCAAAGACGTTGATATGGCTAAATTAAAAGTCAACTTAAACTTCTTCCTCAATTTATCCAGGCAACTAATGTTCTAAATTCTTGCCATATTGGAAAGGAAATGCTCAGTGAAGTAGCAACACTTTTGCAAATATATTTCGCTATTCCTGTTACTACAGCTACAGCAAAAAGGTCCTTTTCAGTCTTGAAGAGGTATGGCTAAGGCATATAAGGAACACAATGAGCCAAGAGAGACTCAAGGTCAACAGTCAACCATCTTCTCATGATTTATACCCACGAGACAGATAAAGTATCACTGACTCCCTTTCGCTCTCAGTGATTGCAGAGGAATTTAGAGCTGTAAATGAAAGGAGAAAATCCTTCTTCGGAAGCTTCAAGTGAATAGCACGTTTGGCCTACCTTCGAAAAGTGACCCTTCTAAATCTTACTAGAAGAAATGTTATTGTACATTGTATAGTATACCACCTGACCATGTAAACAGTGCTTTTATTTTCACAGAATAGTTTTAAAAAGGGTCGTTATTTGTAAACCAGTAGAAAAACAAAAATTCCAACATCACCTCATGTTTTTTTTTTTGTGGTTAAAAATTAATCATATCAATTTATATTTAGACTGTTAGAGTGCATAATATGAATACGACTTTGAGCATATCTTGAAATAAACGTCTCTTTCAGCGGGATTAGAATGGTAAATCCAACACCTTGACAAAATAGGTCTTATTTCTCTGAAACACATTTTGTGAAATTGAAATAAAAGACTTCAAAATTGCTACCGCCAGAGCATGCAGGGATCCTAGACCAACCAGAATTATGTCACACGCATGGGCGTAACTATGGGTGTGTAGGAATGTGATACTCCCTGAGATATAGCTCAGCAATTCAACGACCCCAAATAATACAGAGGGAGAAAATTAAGAAAAAATGTAATTTTTTGGTTGACTATAGTTTGCTTGATAAACAAACAGCCCAGTCCATGGCCAGGCAAAGACGATTAGAGGACCTTTGATTCCGATAAACACAAAGACGCATACATATAATTAATTTACTGAGACATGCAATCCGTAGGTCTTTGTGCGACAGCAAATTTTTCGGACAATGTTTTGTTTTACTAGTCAGCTAGTGGGCTTTTTAATTGCGGCGGGTTTGCTGGATTAACAAGGCAGGTATAGGCCAATATGACACACAAAAAATAAAAACAAGAACATATACCTAACTGTCGGTATACCTGCTATGTTAAGTTTGTCAGGATTCGAGACTACTCGTTTAATTTAGGGGGTTACAGGGATTGCTGCTTCGGCAACTTAAAACTTCTTTTATTGAGAGCCACAAATATCTCATAATGCT
>JAIGNY010002416.1:950000-1067500 GCA_020152595.1 Chiridota heheva | reverse complement strand
ACGCCTCACCCACCTATGACGAAACTCTAAGATCCAGTGGATATGCCCAGGGCCTTATACATGGAACCACCGCAACATCAGCCACCTAAGAAAAAGCGCCGCCAAAGGAATATCATTTGGTTTAACCCGCCCTATAGTAAGAGTGTCAGCAGCAACGTGGGGATGCATTCCTTAAACTCTAACGCAAGCATTTCCCATCAGTGGCGCAGCCAGGATTTTCATATTAAGAAAAGGAGAGGGGGCGGGAGCGGAGATTTGAATGGAGCCGACAAGATATTTAGTTGTGTAGTTGAGGTGACACCGAAGGTGTCACTTTTTTGCGCTCGACTTGTGGGCGTAGGGTCCAGGGCCCACTCAAGGGCTTCTGGTGAGGTCCAGGGGCGAAGCCCCGGTAGGGATCCAGGGGCGAAGTCACCGGAAGCTCTCGCAAAATTGACATTTCAAGGGTAGAAAATTATGTCATAACGTATAGTAAGAAGGTGTATTATACCAAAGAGCCTGATTATACAAATCAAAATTCATTTGAAAGAGAGCTATAATACACCATACACAAAGCGCAAAGCGCTTGACTTGTCGGCGTGGGGTCCAGGGGCCCGCTTAAGGGACCCTGGTGGGGTCCAGGGGCGAAGTCCCGGTAGGGTCCAGGGAACGAAGGCCCCGGAAGCTCTCGCAAAAGTGACATTTCAAGGGCAAAAAAGTATGTCGCAACGCATAGTAAGAAGGTGTATTATACAAGTCAAAATTCATGTCAAAGAGAGCTATAATACATATACAAAACACAAAATCATGAAAACGTATAATGTGGAAATATGTTTCATTGTTTACGTTTGTACCTGGTTAGGTTGATCGTCACTCTTTAAAAAATATGGATGGTCTAAAAGAAAGGTTTTCAATAATTTACTACAAACTTGTGTGAATGTTGTAAAACTTTTAAAATGAGCCTCCGAATCCCCCTCTTCTCTCTCTCTCTCTCTCTTTCTCCTCTCTCTCATTCTATCCTACTTCATGTATTTAAATACAAATCAAAAAATGTTTAATATGTTATTACCGAAGAACCTTTTCCTGAGAAAGTGCCCTTTTAAAATCTTAAAACATAATAAGCACCTGGAATGTCAAAGCTTGTTGAACCGACGGCACCAATCTGACCCGACGGATTAAAATCTGAACCAACAGATTAAAATCTGAAACGACGGATTAAAATCTGAACCGACGGATTAAAATCTGAACCGACGGATTAAAATCTGAACAGACGGATTAAAATCTGAACCAACGGATTAAAATCTGAACCGACGGCTTAAAATATTGGGGAAATTTCCCCTCGCCTCCCTCACCCTACCCCCACCTCCCCACCTCTCCCCTCCTTCTGGCTACGCCACCGCTTCCCATCCTCACACAGATTACACAAGATATTTAGCTGGAACAGTGTAAAAGTCAACTTCACTTGTATGGGTAGCATGCAGTCAGCCATAGGCGCACACACTGGCAATTCAAGGATCCTTACAAGATACAAAAACCCCAGCCCCACCAAGAAATGCAATTGCCAGAACCCCGAAACATGCCCCTTGCCTGGAGAATGCTTGGCCACAGCCATAGTGTACAAGGCAGTTGTGCACCACAACAACCCAAGCCACTCATACACAGGCATGAGCGGGGAATTTTTCAATTGGGATATAAACAATCACACAAAATCTTCGATAATGACACGGAACTATCGAAGTGTTTTATGGGACCTCACGGACAGCGAAGAAAGGTACTCAGTTCAATGGTCTATTGTGAAAAATGCCAATACAGTGGCACTTCCGCACAATGCAGCTTTTTGCTTAAAGGAAAAGCTCGCAATCATTTCGTCTATCTCAAGAAAAGAGAACTTGCTAACAAGAGAACAGAGCTGGTATCGAAATGCCGTCACCAAAGTGCACTGAAGCGTGCAAGACAAAGAAAGCCAAGCTAGGTTTATTTTTAGTACCGCACACTCCTGATGAACGCGAAAGGGCGTAAAACTTAAAGAGGCGATGTCGTCATATAGGCACAATATTTAGAATTCCATTCAAATTTTTTGATTGGTTGAAATTTTGCTGCGCGATTCGTTGTCTCGTATTGCAAGGTATATAGTTATTTAAAACACCTTGAAGGGCATCACCCAAGATAGCCCAGATAGTTGCGGCGATCGCAGGTAACCTTTTTTTTTCAAATCATGTCGTGAGTTCGAGCCCCGGTAGAATCGTTTATCTACTTCTTTTTTTCTTCTCAGTATTGAAAAAAAGCATCGAAAAAACAAATAAGTTTCTCTTCACAGTCACGTAATGCGCTGTGTATGCAATTCTGCACACACAACGTACATGCTAGTGTCTGGCTGTACTGTGTGGTACAAACAGACAGAAGATCGGATCTTGCCTCCACAACCGGAAGTGACGTCAAATATATAGTATCCCCTATTTTTACCGTATTTTACTGAGACGAGCCTCCCTCTTTAAAGTAGTAAGTCTAGATGTTATCATTAATATTCTAGCTAATGCCCAAAAGAAAATACAACTTCCAACCACTCCTTAGAGTAACTTTATGCATTGAGCACTTTATCGTTAAACAAATGAATTGGTACAACTATATATATATATATATATATATATATATATATATATATATATATATATATATATATATATATATATATATATATATATATATATATATATATATATATATATATATATATATATATATATATATATATATATACATATATATATATATATCTCTCTCTCTCTCTCTCTCTATATATATATATATATATATATATATATATATATATATATATATATATATATATATATATATATATATATATATATATATATATATATATATATATATATATATATATATATATATATATATATATCACATTGTATACTGCAGAGTGAATCCCGCTATACTTTTATTTTATATATGAAATGATTGGGGGACAAGGTGCCCCAGACCCCACTGAATACGCCACTGAGTCCCATGCATGTACGTGGGGATATGACCCCCCCTCCCTCTCACCTCCATTGGAAAACTCTTTTAGAAATAAAGTGCCCCTTTACTTTTTTGTTTAGAGCTCAGTAATTATATTTATACAGACTGGGGGACAGAATTATGTCTGTATGTATATGACAAATTGGGATTATCACACACTTCCTTCAACATTTTCGGCTGCATGTGTTAGTGGGTATAGGCTGATAGGGTGGCTTTATTAAGACTAACCTGTTTTATAATATTCCCCCTCCCCTTTCCAGAATTTCTCTTAGAAGGATATGTTGACTACTGAACTAATCATTTTAATAGTTCAAAGAACGACGCGCGGTTACGTGGTGAAATACTTACAGCGTGTGATGCCTATCGAGCACATATCATTTGAGGAAGAATTACGCGAGCACATATCATTTGATGAAGAATTACCCGAGCACATATCATTTGATGAAGGATTACGCGAGCACATATCACTTAATGATGGATTGCGTGAGCACGTATCATTTGATAAAGGATTTCGCGAGCACATATCATTTGATGAAGAATTACGCGAGCACATACGGCAGTAAGAGAGCTTATTGGATAGGGAAAAAATAAACATTCTTTTAAATATATCATTGTAATTCAAGCATGTTTGTAATCAATATAACAAAAACAAAACAATGATAAAGACACATGACGATTTTAGCTTATACAACAGTACCGTCAAGTGGTCACAGGCGTGCAATTCTTGGAAGTCAAGCTGATAATACGGAACGGTCTCTCCTAGTCACGGGAGTAGCTAGGGCCCCGGAGGCGAGTGAAGCTCTGTGGTCCCCTATGGCATGTATGGTATATAGGTAGGCCCCCTATAATGGTGGGCGGCTGTAGTCCCCTGCACCTAGTTCAATATGTAATATTAATATGTGTACCATTCTGATAAGATTTGCCTACAACAAATGGGGGACTCAGGAAATTAAATGAAAATTAATCAAGCAAAATGAAGGTTTAAGCATGAATATTTGGATGTTTGGTTTGATTAGAAGAAATTTGTGTTTTCTTGGCAGAGAGGTTGTTCTTAATTTGTATAAGCAGTTAGTCAAGCATTACCTCGAGTATGCTATTCAGGTTTGGAGTCTTTCTTTTTTTGAGTAGAATTTAATTTTAGAAAAGGTTCAGCGAAGAGCCACTAAACTTATTCCCGAAGTAAGGAATCTCCTATGAATCTAGGTTGCAAATTCTTGGTTTGAGCACGCTTGAGTTGAGAAGAGTACGTGGCGATATAATTCTGGTTTTTAAATTCCTATCTGATAGTGATGCTTTGGTTTTCTGTTAACTCTTGCATGTTTCAGCTAATACTCATGTGACACGTGGTAGCAGTTTGAAGTTGACCAAAGAGTTCTCACACTGCTTTTCGCAATGAGTTGTTAATGAGTGGAATGGTTTGCCCGAGTGGGTAGTTGGCTCCATTTCTGTTCACAATTTTAAAGTCAACTTTGATAAATTATGGGCGTCTTTGATTTTTTGTTGGTGTGGTGGTGGTGATGTTAGTCTGGGCTTTCTATGGGGTGACTAACCCTTCTTAGCCCGTCATCTTGTTATGTTATATGACGTTTTTAGATTTACTGGTACTTGATATCCAATAAGTTCATATGAACGACTAAGGAGGTGGGTCTGCAACCAGTCAGTTGACAACTGGTTATCAAAGGCCGTGGCCGTCTTAAAATAATGTCTAGCACTGGATGCTTTCGGGACGTTAAACCTTGCTATGCTATGCTATGCTAACTTAGCTAATATACATATAATATACTATTCTTTCCAGAAATAATTCAACATAGCAAAAGAAAGTGCGAGTGGTGGGGGAGGGGAATTGAACCCCTGTGTGTACCATTGCGCCGCATCAGTGTGGGGCCAATTATATCATGGGATACAATCCGATGGGGAAATTTGAATTTGTTACTTTGCAACCCTTCGCACACACACATAAGCTACTATCGGTAGGCTTGAAATTGCGTCCATGATCCAAGAAGTATGATATTACGATACTATTTTATCGGCTTTTATTGGGTTAGCACTTTCCATCGCTCACTCAAAACCTTTTTTTCCCTTTACACAAAATTATATATTTTTTTATTTTGTATTATTATTATTGAACTTATTTATATAGCGCCTCTCCCGTGGATCGAGGCGCTTTACAATAAAATTGATAATACATAGACAAACTCTTAATATACAATATCCAAAAAAAATAAAAGATTTGCAGGACAATATACAAGCCTAAAAGAATTGGTAAAAAAATAAAATAAAAAAACTAGATACAAAAAACAAGAAATTAAATATCATAGACAGCATAAAACTTAATCAGTAGGAAAAAGATGAGTCTTAAGGGTCTTTTTAAAAGTATAAACAGTTTGAGCCTGGCGGATTGCAATAGGTAGATTATTCCACAAACGTGGTCCCAGGACAGAAAAGGCGCAGTCCCCACTGACACGTTTAGTTCTTGGCACCACAAGGCGAGTGACATGCTTGTTGGATCTTAGACCAACGCGTCCAGGCTCATAAACATGCAGCAAATCTTGAAGGTATAAAGGCTCATTTTTTTTTAATGCAGTTGCACACATGCAGTACGATCTTGAAATCGATTTTCTGCTGGATGGACAACCAATGAAGAACACGCAAGAGGTGGGAAGCGCTTGCACGTCTATCAACACAAAAAATCATGCGCGCTGCACGATTTTGAAGTTTTTGCAAGCGTTGAAGGTTTTCACGTGATATGCCCACCAAGCAGGGAGTTTCCATAATCCAGCCGAGAAAGGACGAGAGATCGCACTGCATGAGCACAAGTATTTTGATCAATGTACCGTCTGATTCTAGAAATATTACGCAAATGAAAATTAACAGTACGACATATTAAAGAGATCCGGGAATTCATGTTCATACAAGGTTCAAACATGATACCTGAATCTTTAACGGATGATGAAGGAACTATCATAGACCCACCGATCCTCAAATCAATGCCATGACTTGATGGAATGCATTTGTTTTTTTTAATGAAATGATCAAAAATTCAGTTTTGGTTTTATTAAGTGTAAGTTTGTTATGAAGCATCCAGTCTTTAACCGCCGCGATGCAATTTGACAAGCGAGCTTGGGCAGCTTCCCTATCACCCGGCTTTTTAGGATCGAAGCTAACATATAGCTGAGTGTCATCAGCATATATATGATAATCAACATTGAAGAGTTTGATAATGCGGGTAACAGGCTGCGAATAGGCATTGAAGATCGGAGGACATGCAACAGATCCTTGGGGAACACCATATTTCAGAGGATGGGCAGTAGAATAACTACCAGAGATACAAACTGAACTCTTGCGATCACTAAGATCAGATCTAAACCACTTTAAAACACAACCTCCAATACCATACTCACACTGAAGCCTTTTTATAAGAATAGTGTGATCAATGGTATCAAAGGCTGCAGACATATCTAGAAGTACAAGTAAAACAACTCTATCCGAATCTAACTCATTTAATATATCGTTCATAACACGCAATAACGCAGTTTCAGTACTATGTGCCGGTTTGTAGGCAGATTGAAAAACTTCAGCAAATGTTTTATATGAAGATGTTCATTAAACCTAGAGACTGCTGGATATTCAAGGATCTTGCCAAGGGTGGGAAGTTTGGAGACGGGTCGATAATTTTTTTAAACGTCTGGATTGAGGGTGGAATTCTTAATAAGATAAGATATAATTGCGTTCCTAAGAATGGATGGAAAACAACCAGAACTAAATGAATTATTTGCAAGAGACATGATTATAGGAGCTACTATGTCAACACATTCGCCAAGTGGGCAGTGGGTCAAGAGAACTTGTCTTGTTTGGGATCCTAGAAATTGTATGTCGAATCTCAGCTTTATCTACAGGGTGGAAATTTGCAAAGATATCAGTACTGTGCATATACTGTAAATCATCAATCATCAAATCATCGTCAGAATCAAGCAGAAATACATCATCATTACATTGTTTACCAGTATCTTGCCTATATATATATATTTATAAGTTTGCATGTTGGTGATAAGCTGCTCTAAAATTAAAGTTATTTTTCTTATGGTATTTTTGCTCGTGATTGGAAATGAATAAACAAATACCGCCACTTATTTGAACTTATAAATATTCATTGCTATCAAATTTATAATACGATTGGTTGTCTATTTAATATATTCATAGATGTTTGTTTGATTTGGACAGCGGATTCGCGGAAGTAAAGTTTCGGGCGGTTGAATTCAAAACCAAATTTGAAATTTTCGTATGCTGCCGAAGTACAACTACAACAAGCTAAAAGATTGTTGAAACGGTAATACTTGTTATTATTTTTACATGAAGTTTGATGAAAAAACTTTTGTTTTGGTCAATTTGGAGCAATTTTTGATAAAGAGGAAAACCACAGTCATCTTTTTGCTTAGGTTGGTGCTTAACGTTAAGTATGCATGCATTACTGCAGTAGGACTTAACGTTAGGCCTAAGTTAAATAACGCTACGCGTAAGCCCAGTGGACTAGGCCTAGTAGTCAGTTACACTCAGTACGATGAGTGACCGAATTTCATTTTCAACAACCCTCGAATTTAATTCCACCCCTACAGGCTTGTCACCCACCTTAGCAATTCGGATAAAATATTTACGATTAGCCTAACACTACTAACAGTAACACCAACAGTCTGTTGTTGTTGATGATCCTCCGCAAATGATGTGGCCTTAAAAAACCTGCCATTTGACTTTTTGAGTGTAGCGCAAAATTTGTTGAAGGATCGTTTTAATGGTTGATGACTGTTTGAAAATGACAAATCAGTATTAACAGAGGACTGATTGTCAATTATAAACCATTCTTCAACTTTTAGCTCCGTTGTCTTTTGCAGTGAAATTCCTGTGAGGACTGAATTTTGTACGCTAAGCATGGTTACACGTACGCTGGAATACACAAGTTAGAGAAAGAGCGACACAGGCATTTTTTATGGGCATACATACACACAGCTCAGAAATTGATTGCACTTTTTGAGCATTGCAATTTCAACGTGTATACTTGGAATTTGTACGTTCACACCATGAGCGTAAGATATTCAAAATATTGAGCATGATAGTTTCAGAGACGTAATACATCTTATTTGTGCACGCACATGTAAATGCGTCGGCATGTATTGTTAGAGGGTTTCACGATTTAAAAAAAACAGAAATGTTTTTTTTTTTTTTAAATTTTGACCATTTATTGTTGTTGTTTCTCGCTAACTTTTACAACTGCAACTGAAAACAAATTAAAGTTTGTGTTTCGTTTTTCAGTGAGAAGGCGGTTGATTTAGATATCGAATATAAATGCTCCAAAAAAAAATTTGGGAACATTTTTTGGAAATGTGTTAAATCCCATTGACTTTTGTTTAGTGTGTGGCGCAACTACGTAACTTTTTCAATGGACTTGGACACATACCCAAATTGGTAGATTTAGAGATCTACTTTATTTGGTTATGTAGACTCATACTGTGATACTAATTCCAAATCAATCATACATTATTTTAAAGGAATGCAGATTAAGTTGGAACATTGATTAGTCAATATTGCTTGTTTTCATTTTGAAAAAAAATAACAAATGTGTGCCTTAACTTGAAATTTAGGCCTACCATGCTACTATAAAGAATGTTCATGTCCAAATTACACAGGCTAATGAGTCTAATCCGTAGGATTATGCACGTGTATTGAAAAAGTCAAACTACACACCGAAACAAAATTCAATGGCCTGCAACACGTGTCCAAAAAGTTACACTAAAAATTTAGTGCAACTCAATTTGGGATATGCAAACTTTCATCTAAAAATTAAACCACACATACTTTGACTCCTTCTTTAGTAGTCCATTGAAGAAAATTTATGATTGGCCTTTTGTCAGCCAGGGAGCATACCCTATGCAACCAATGGTAATTTAAAATGGCCTAGGCTAGGCCTAGTTGAACAGAACACTCCAATTTACATGTCCCAAAATGATTAAGAATTCATTCATGAAAAGGTTTAAAAATCTACTTACTGTTCAAAATATTGTTAAACAATGCTATGAACTTACCTAAATTAACTTAAACATCCTAAAACCGTAACAAAATAGCACTTTTATCGAAAAGTTGCACAAAATATTTTCTCCGTTCAACAGTACTGCTTGTCCACCGCGTACAAAATTATTAACTGCGTATTCGTGTAAGTACTTTTATCGTGCAGGTGTACACAATTATATGGAAGGGTACAAAAACTTTTCACAGGCGCTCACGCGATGGTCCTTTCACGACAAGCGCAAATATTCTAAATTGAGTTGGATGCATTATTGATTTACAAGTAGAATATCCTTTTAAATCATTAATCATTGTGTACTGTACAAATGAATTAGCATAGCACATCTTATCACTAGAGGAAGCATGGAGTACTGCACAGTGTGTACCGCAAAGAGTGCTGCAGAAAAAAAGACTAACCGACTACTAACATCTGCAAACATTGTTGATTTGTTTAAAACATTAAACATACATAGTAATAAAAAAAAAAGAGGGGTACATTTGTCGACAATGTCACGTTAGAGATTCGTACGTGCAAACGCATTTTACAAAAAAATTGGGCTGTCGTCCAAAAAAGTGTCGATCACTTGCAAACGCTCTTGCATTTCGTTATTTACTCGTGATCATAGTTGGAAGCGTTCGTATGTTGTTCTGGTTCAACACAGATCATTTTTTGGGAAAAACGTTTTTTTAAGAGATAACTTTGTCTTTCGAATGGCCTAATCGTAAATTTTCTTCAATGGATTACTAAAGATTGAATCAAAGTATGTATAGTTGAATTTTTAGACGAAAGTAAGAAAGTTTTCATATCGCAATTTGAGTTGCACTAAACTTTAATGCAACTTTTTTGGATGCATGTTGTAGCCCATTGACTTTTGTTTCAGTGTGTGGTTCCATTTTCTCAATAAACATGCGTTCATGCCTTAATCCGGATTGGTGGGGTTATGTGTGCATACTAATTAGCTTATTTGCGTAGCAATGAAAATATTTGTATCTGTGGTATCACTTGAATTAAATTGGGTGTGGTGATTTTGCTTAAACAAATGATCATACATTATATGTGAAGAGCATTGTTCACACTTATTGGTGAGGTATAGTGTGCATATTAAATAGGTTATTTGTATAAAAATAGACTGCTGCAAAGTGTTAGACCTGAGATCAAAAATATTTGACCTGAGATCAAAAAGACTTACGAACTTCACATTTCTAGTTTTTTTTATGATATTGATATGAATAGGAATACAAAAAATTGTCTTGCCATGAATAAAGTAGCAAATAAAAGTTTCCTCCCTTCAAAACAATTTTAAATTAGGGGTTTAGGAAATATAAACAATAAGTGGAATGTGAGGTAGATGATAACATGATGATAAAGGAATTAGGATTAGGGTGGGATTTCATGTGGAACAGGGTGGAATTGTATGTAGGGTGGGATGTGGGTCAGGATGCATTAGCATGTTGGACAGGAGGGTGGGTTGGCATGTGGAACAGGGTGGCTTGGCATTTGGAACAGGGTGGGTCGACATGTGGAACAGGGTGGGTTGGCATTTGGAACAGGGTGGGTCGACATGTGGAGCAGGGTGGAATTGCATGTGATGGGTGTCATCTGGATTTCAATTGTGGTGGCATGTGGATCATACAAGTGGTGGAATGACATACAGACTACAGTATATATGTTTTTCAGGTGTTATTGCATGGAGCATAGGCATGGGATGACATTTGGGACAGGTTGGGTAGAATGTGGGACAGTCTGAAATATACATTATTAGCGGTGAGGGGATTTGTATCGTTTCCAATGTCAAGTTTATCATACGTTAAGCAATTTTGTTTTGCATAATTTTGCATTAATGTTATTGTACATTTTTCATGTTGCTTGACTTAGCTTGACACACATTTTTTCTTAAATTGGAAGCTGTATTATAATCCAAGATGTAGTTTTGGGAATGTGTAGGGATTGGGGGAGGGTACAGGTTGACATTCTTTCATTGATATTGGCAAGTCAGGGCCTCTCCTTTCTTTGTTATTCAATTGATAGAACTAAAAGAGGTGTTATAGTAATAAAGACTGCTAGCTTTTACATGTTTTCTGAGTTACTGCATTGGTGAGGTAAGCTTCAGCTTTTTTGTCTTAAAATATCTGGGAAGACTTAAAGATATTTGAATCTTGTAGTAAAATGTGAAAATTAAGAAAGCTTATGAAAATGTAAGTGCATCTTTCAAGGCTCGAGTAATTTGAAATCATCTGCCCCTACTACCCTATATATATACTTCCCTCAATATGCCCATTCTCTATACTAGCTTTGAATAGTCGAGCATACTGTCCTTCCGACAGTTCTTGTCTAAAAATAAAATCCGGATCGTACCAAAATAATATAGGAGTGGGAATATTTTCATTGCAAAGATCTCGGAAAGATCTTTCATAATATTTTTGTTTTTGTTTGTTTGGTGGAACGGGGATTGGGGGGGGGGGGGATTATTCTATACTCACTTTTTTCTGTAAATTTTGTCCAAACATTCAACAATTTCACTTTTTGTTTAAAATGTCCCCAAAAATGCATAAATTGACAAAATTTGCTTGGAAAAATAAATTTAGACTTTTTATATATATATATATATATAATATGTAGACAAGTCTAATCAAATTTTGTCATACCTAATCATAATGTTGTTTTTTTTAATTTATTTTTTTGAAATATGTCAAATGTTGTGATTTTTTTACTTTTTTGTTAAAAAATTGTGTAATCCACCCAGAGGTTGCATTAAAAAATTTGTCTTGCGTATTTGGTTACAACAAGCCCTTGATTTTCGACTTATTTTTATAAATTTGCCGTTGTACATGTATGTACAGGCACTGTGTAATGTACAGAGCACTGCGCTAGTGAAGCTTGCAAGTATTGTTAACACACACACACTCGTGTAGGCCTGCCTCGCTAAAGTGAATAAAAGTAGAATCCTAGCTAATGATATCGTTGACAATTGACAGCCTGCATTCAAAACAACATCAATCAAAACTTTCACGTACAGTGTACATGTATATACTGACTATGTATACTAGCCTATATGTGTTTATGTACAGTACTTATACGGACATGTTGAATCTTTCGGCCATTAGTCTCATAGTTGTGTCATTTTTCTTTTATTTCTGAGTAATTCAAAATCATTTTTGTGTGAAATAAAACTTTCAATCGCTTCAGAGAGGTAAGATTTTCATGAAAAAACTCTGATTTTAATGAAAAACTCTGGCGTAAAATTTTATATGCTGTATCTGAATTTTACGATGCAGGTACAACATACAGTATCTTTTAAGAAATTTCAGCCATAGCGTAATATATAGCAAATTTGTCATTAACACGGACCTGGTCCACCCCTATATTGAAACGAAAGTTTCAAACACAATTCTGTAGCGAAAAAATTGGCTTTCACGTGGATTGCTGCAATAAAAGACTTTACCTCCTTAATCATTCCTAACAACTTGTCATAGCTATGTGACAAGTTAATTTTAAGATTTGTTGATAATGACGCTGAAACAATGGAAGAAAGTGACTCCTGAATCTTGTTTCAAAGTGAAACTTGAGGATGAGGAAGAGTCAGAAGGCATATCGACAGTGATGGAGATCTTTTAGTACCTGGACCCAACCCAGAAGAAACCCAGAGAATATCAGAACCAGCTGAAATGGATAGCAAGCCTTTTCAAATTTCTGAAATTTCTAATTTGCATATCATTTGCATAACATTTTAATTGAAATAATGGTGTAAACATTTCCTTTTTATATTATATTACTTTTGTGCATCATAGAAAGGAACAGTGCATGTTTATGGGAAAGTATAGTGCCAAATCCTATCAGATAGATCATTGGCAGAATCAGAGGTCAATTTTTAGGTCAATTTTTTTTAATTTGATTATGAATTTTTTCCTTGCTCCAAGACAATCAAGTATCTAATGAAAGGTCCTTTTAAGAATTCATGTATTCTATAAATAATTTTGTTGGTAATTAGCCACAAGAGAACAGAATACATGTATCACAAAGTTAGCAGTTTAAGGACATCTAATAATCTAAATTAATGACCACATTTGCATATTTGACCAGAAAATTATGCAAACCACTGTAAAGTCAAAAGTCTTAGCTTTCATATAACATAAACTTGTTACAGTAGAAAATCAAAATAAATTTGTATAAATTTGTAAAAAAGCCCCCTTTCCAAAAAGTTCCCTAAAAAACCCACTAATCTCAAATGCTCTGGTAGAGTAAGGGTTAAATATGTAACACAGCACGCTTAAACTATTCATATATGCCAAGGAAAACATAAAATACTTGCATGAGAATACAGAATTGACATCTTCAAGTCTGTATATTTTACATTCATAAGTGATCAAATCATGTTTTCATGTAATCTTTCTAAGCTGCCTATGCCACCATGTCGGCCAGGTGTCTGAGATTGCCCTACTGTGGCTTGGGGTGTTAGGCTAAATTGCTACAGTCAGCTGGAGTTTAACCAAGCAAATACATAACTTTCGATGTAAAGTAAAAATTGAATATCAGCGATATTAAACTGTTTACTTTGTACTTATTTTTAGAGAGTATTGAGATGCCCAAGATGAGCGTTGGAATAAAGAAGACGTCCCTTCTGGCTTCCTTTGATGAGATCTGCCAGTACTCTGCTGCTC
Organism: Chiridota heheva; assembly: GCA_020152595.1. NCBI lineage: Eukaryota > Metazoa > Echinodermata > Holothuroidea > Apodida > Chiridotidae > Chiridota > Chiridota heheva. Next base: position 1,053,772 of record JAIGNY010002416.1, on the reverse strand, counting down.
TTTCAAAAGGATGCGAGTCGGGTGAGTATCATGATATAGTGGTTACATAGTGTTCCAACGATAATCGGTTTGCCGATCATATTGGGCCGATTATGGCTGATCGGCAGCATAATCAGGATCGGTGAAATGCCTGTGGATTGGCCGATGCGATTATTGGATTGTTGTTTTTTAAAGTTTATTTCTTTCTTTTTCAAACGTTAAAACATGAAAAGCTGAGAAATAAAAAAAGCAAGAATATAATGTTAATGACAAAGATTAGAATGTATTTTTCTTTTACTTTTCAAGATGTATTCTCCTCATTATTATCTTATACATTAACATTGCCCACAGCATGTCTATCGTGAGTAGTACTGTCATAAAATAATCGGATCAGATTGGGCCAATTATGACAAAATATGATCGGTTATTGGCAGAACCCATTACAGTGTAATCATTGGAACACTACAGTGGTTTATTGGTGAGCATGCGGAACATAATGCGAACCTATTTAATGGAGATTCCGACCGTTGTCTACAGTTTTGTTTAAGATTTTATCACAAATCTTAAGAGTTTTTTGAGAATTCCTCAGAAAATGTTGAACTTTCTCAAAGTTTCTCAGAAAAAGTTAAAGTTTCTTCAGATATCCTCATATCCTACAGTAGGACAAGACTTCTCATGGAGCCTATGCCATGTGGGACATGGGGTGGGATGCCATGTGGGACATGGGGTGGGATCCATGTGGGGCATAGGGTGGGATGCCATGTGGGTCATTTGATGGGATGCCATGTAGGAGATATGGTGGAATGCCATGTGGGACATGGCAGACCCCTAGCTTGATTTAAAAAGGGGCAGTGTGCTAGAGTTGTTGAGGGGCACATTATTGCGCATGCATGGGCCGACCCCCAGGGGGCAGGGCGGGCCTCCCCTATAAGACAGCAAAGCCAGGGGTCTGCATGGGATGCCATGTGGGACATGGATGCCATATGGGACATGGGATGCCATGTAAGACATGGGATGCCATGTGGGACATGAGATGCCATGTGGGACATGGGATGCCACGTGGGACATGAGATGCCATGTGGGACATGGGATGCCATAAGGGACATGGGATGCCATGTGGGACTTAGTGTGAGATGCCATTTTTTTAATAAGCCAGGTCATATGATATGGGTGTTAATTTGCATGGGCATGCGAACCATGACGGTATTTACTATTCTACTTACATTTAATATCAACGATATAATCATGCTTGACAGTAAGTCTTGATTCATTGCTTTGATCGTGACACAAGTACACATTTTGGATAAATAAAAGAATTCTCAGATTTTAATTAGCTATAACGTGAATGCTCTATAGATAAAGAATGCTGAACTTTTTTTGTTCATAAAAAACAACATCCACCTTAATTATGGTGTTTAAAATCTCTTCTACATGCACATCTTCAAATAAGCCAAACTATACATTTTGATCAATAGAGAGATAAGAAATACCCAATTGGAGTATATTTTGTAAGAACAATACAAATTTTGATGGTTTTTCTTGTTAATTCAATTTGTATCATTTTGTTTTGTCTTAATTTCCATATTGGCACTGTTTTCATCGAAACATTTATAATTCCGCACTTAGATTTTATGAAATTTGTGAAGAACCAGGAATCATGTCGTCAGAAGTGGCTCCAGGCTGAACAAGGTCACCATCCCCTGCATGAGACCATTACAAAATTGTCATCTGAGAAGAGTGCCCTGGAAGTCAAACTCAAGCATACAAGGTGCGACTTGGTATTTTTTATTTGAATCTGAGATCTGAGACGACTTAAACTATATTGACTCAAAATCATACAATAGATGACAAAACAACATTGTCCATCGTTCACAACATTAATACTTAACGACTTTCTTAATTTAGATTAAATTAGATACCATAGATGACAAACATCCCATTGTCATCATTCAGAATAGAGCTGTGAACGTTTAGGGATATTAGTAAACGTGTACATGTCGAAAAAAGCGTGTATTGTTTACACGCTTTTAGTACTGTATACTGTAATTTTCGGAAGTACACCAAAATTGCTTCAATTTACTACGCTAAGTAAAAAAAATCGCACAACCAGTACGGCAAAAAAATTAACTCCATTGCCCAAATAGACACTGGAATTTTGCTTTCCAAATTGTGAAAAGTTTATTCTACAGTATAAATCATCATTTTTATAAAAATTGTACATGGAAATTCAGTTTAGAAAGAACAGAATACTTTAATGTCATTTAATCTCAACATCGCATAAGTTTTTTGCCATACTTGCTAGGGCTTTCACTGTAAAAATCTTGTTACTATCATACCTTGCCGTGAAACACTTGCATACTATGATACCTTGCCGTGAAACACTTGCATACTATGATACCTTGCCGTGAAACACTTGCATACTATGATACCTTGCCGTGAAACACTTGCATACTATGATACCTTGCCGTAAAACATTTCAAATCTACGCCACCATAGCGGAAAAATTGCTCATACCAATCCTCTGGAAAAAATGGCTGCCATGTTTGTGAAGCACGAAGAATTTCAACTCTGTTAAAACATTTTTTTGTTTATTTATGTTTTTCTTTCTTGCAAAATTTATTTGACTCATCAGGTAATATTTACATGTAAATGTACTGATTGTCACGATTAAAGTATTTTGACCATGTGTTTTTGGGTCGATTTAACAGCTTGTAAAACGGGTCTTGATTGAGTGGGATTAAAGCCTTACGTTATGGTTTCACCAGTTCACTGTTTACTGCTGCACATTTTTCACAAGTTACTCGGATTTTGGCGAAATTAAAAGTGCAAAATATCCCCATTCATAGGTGATTACTGTGCATTTGTGATTCTCGCATTTTAAAAAGGATTATGCTAAATGGGTTTACAGTTTGTAAAAGTCATTGATTGGAATATTGTCAGCTGTGTGTGAATTAAATCATGAATGATATTGATTTACAACAGCAAGACTTGACTGAAAAACGATTACTCGCAATTTGATAATTAGTAAACGTTTAGTGCATTTGCTAATGTTTAGCGTGTACATGCTAAATGGGCACAGCTCTTTTAATTTTTGATTACTAAAATGCTTTATGATGAAAAATGGCAACTGCATCGATGTATAATGGTGTTGGTACAAAACCAGTTTAGCTTTCTAAAGAATAATTCGAATATTTTGTAAACATTGTAATTTGTGGTTTCCAAGTAAATATGTTTTGCTTAAAAATTAAATTTGTTTTGATGATATCGTTAAACGCACTAGAATAATAATAATAATATGGCCGGAAGTGGGGGCCATGGCCCTCAACTTTTCAAAAGTGGGTATATGGCCCCCCAACTTTGAACTTACAAATGCATAATTTAGACACATGATATTTTTTTAATAAGAAATCAAATTACTGGAACAAATTTATTCATTCTCATTCAGATGATTATAAACATATATGACACAAATAAAAAAAAGTTTTCAAGAAAACAATCGATCTAATTGATGCAGAAAGTACTTCAAGTTCATCCTCTGCTGAAGAATACCCCAGGCAGCACTGAATATTTTACATGCTTTGGATCTTTTTGCTAGGTTGAATCGACGCCTCAACCAAGAGACCTTATCTACGATCTTAAAGATGGTATACCATCTGACACTGCAGCCAACCTGCTGACAGAGAGGCCATAACTACCCCCGCCCCCACTTCTCCCAATATGTACAGCAACTTAATGGAAATGACGTTGACATTGAACGCTTATGAACACACTTGTCCATGATATACCCAATGTTGTCAGAGGTGTCGGAAGGAACTAGGGACAAGGGGTAGGAACTCCAGTGACAGCACTTTCTCCATTTAAGATTTCTAATGAGGATCTGAACCATGAAAAAGCATTTAGTTCCATGTCAGGTGTGAGAGAAGATATTTGAATCTGGAAGGCGGGGATGAGATGGGCGGCAGAATTTAAGGGCCACTTTTTCGACTGAAATATTTTGAAAGCATTATAACTTTAGGGCTAATAATGTGCCCCTGACTGTGACATAGGAAAAGTTTTATTAGTCGGAATATTACTGCATGGTGAACTTTTTTCCTTTTCTTAAATTTACAGCCACGAAAATTTGTGAATTTTAGATCAAAATATTTAGGGAAAATAAGAAAATTTCATGCCAAGATCTACAATATAGATCATAAGTTTTGAAATTGGAAATATTTACATCACAACTAGTAACTCGTATTGATCATGACCCCATCCTCAATACTATTCAAGAGCACAAATGAAAAATGTCACCTGATTATATGTAGTGCTGTCATGACATCAATTATCATGATGCCTCTTTTTCCATGACATGAAATATGCCTCTCGTGACATATCGCGATACCAAAATCTAATACTCAATTAAGAAATTTTCACACAACTAGGCTACTTCGTACGTTACAATTCTAACGTTACGGTATTAAATCTAAGTCAAGTTAAGGCCATTAAAAATGTGCAAAAATAGTGTGAAACATAAAAAAAAACAATTAAAAATCATGCTCCGTCACCCCACACTGGCACGTTCCGATGTAAGTTGGCAAAAGGAACAAAAAATTGGTCCAAAACATGCCTCTCAGGCTCTCACTTTGATGATTCATGGGTACACATGCATGATGAACGTAATAGTCACGCGATCATGTCTGCTAAATCTGCAATTAATTTTTTCTTGCGTTCATCATAAAAGAAGTAACTTTAGTGATATTTACAATTTGTGTCGTGAGTCAGTTTTCTTGAAAAGTATCGTGATATACCAATATATCGCGATATTTTTTTCCACGATAATCGATACGTAATAGAGCCATGTCGTGACAGCACTAATTATATGGCCAGATAAATGTTGAATGTGCGGCATTGTATATCACTGCTCCCTTGTTTAAGAGTGAATTGTAAGATGGCCGACATCGGCCGCATCTAGAGTTTAAAGATAATGCACAATTATCTTTGCTATAAAGCCATGTAAGTGGACAAGATATTGATTTTGGTGCATTTAGTGACTTGTTGCACCAAAATGTGTGGATATTTTTCACTATACAAAGTGAGTATGTGGTGGACAGAATAACTTTGTTGCTGTCGGCAAATAAAAAGTTTAAGCTTAACATTTTATGTAACACTATTGAATAGGCCTAGCACACTGTGTATTGTGATGACTTTTAGAGTTCGGCACGATGGACAAATCAAAGTTATTGATGCTGTAAAGGATAAAAAATATTGATTTTCTTTTCACAATTTGATTCTCAAGTGAATGTTAAGGGGTTGATGTATGGTGAATGGTTTTAGTTAAAAGTTTTGAGGCCAAATTTTCGTTTAAATACTAATTTTTGTGACGGTATCGTTATATCGGTTAACCGATAAATGGGTCGCATCACTACAGTGAGCTATAGGTGTCAGTGTCAATCTGTGACAAGTTTTGATAGGTTTTCAATTTTGTCAGATTTATAAAAGAAACCAGTGTAAGGTTACTGCTATGTGCTAGTCCTTTCAAACTGTAAGTACTGTACTAGATAAACAGTAAGACTGCACTCATGCATACATTGTACTCTACAGTATGTTTTGTTTTTTGTTTTTAGAATTAGGTTAATTTGATTCAACAACTTCTTGTCAGTAGTGTACTCCGGTAAAATTTGTTACAGAACTAGACAATGATTGATTTCCTATTTGCATGTTTGTTTGTTCCTCTTTCTAGAAATCAACTGGACATGGAAATGAAGAGACGAATGAAAGCAGAAAATGGGAGAGAAGACATGGTAAATGCTGCTCGTTATTTCTGTTTAAATTATTTTGGTTCAAGTTTGGGGCAGCAATAGAGCAATGGCTTGAGTACATTGCTTGTGAAATTGATATTTAAATTGTCCCAGCAATATTACATTTTAAAGGTAATGCTACCTATACAGACCTGGGAAAATGCTATGGTACCAAGAGTTATAACTGCGGGAAAAACGGGAATCCATGGGAAGATTTTTTTTATTATATAGTTTTCAGCAGTATGGTAAATACGTGCTCTAAAAATGTCCCCCATGTAATTGTGCGATGAATAGTACATTAATTTACAAAAGAGGGTGTCATATAAAGATATATTTACTACATTGATATTATTTCTGTCATGATTTTTTGTAGGAGGATTTTTGACACCTTTATTGAGAACCATGGGAAATTTGATAATTAATTGCAATCTCTGTACCTTTATAGAATGACGTAGTGCTGTGGATAGAGCTGTATACTGCTTGTGCATGTACATTTTCATGTGTGTAGGAATTGAAAGACTTGGAAAGTATAGTTTTTCCTTGGTCATCCTCTTACAAGAACTTAATTCCTCATACGGTCATCAATTTTCTTTTCAGGATCAACAATTGTCTCTGATTCGTGAACTCCTGACCGATAACAACAAAATCAATGGTTTGACAAAAGAGGAGAAAGAAAGCCTGGCTTTTCTTAGCTACAACGCCAGCGCATGCCATGACCATGCACCCAGAAGCCCTTCAAAGAGACTGTCAGCCATCCATGAGAAATCGGCAGATATATTGTCAGCATCAGACCTGAGCTTTGACCGTACAGATGAAGATTTGGATGTTTCGTATCTGCGAGGAGGGAGGAAGTGGAAGAGGCTGAATAAGAAGGTAAAGGCTTCAATTACTGATTAATATCTTTTTGCGGAAAGTGTAATGTATCTAATGTCTTTTTATCTGAATATGATTTATATATAATCTTTCCCTGTATGCTCGGGAGCTTATGGAATATATTAAGTGCGCAATGTTTTTTTTGTTTCATATCCTTTCTTCAGAGACCAAGTGCGCCACCATTTGAAGAGGAATGTGAAGAATCCCCTAAGAGAGCGAGAACTGACGTCTACCACCAACCAACTCAGGTTTGTGATATGGAATACTCATCGAGTACTTTCTATTACACAATTTGGTGCAGAAGACATTTGGGAGTTTCAAATTCGATGAAGTAATATACCGCCGAAAAATGCTGATCATGGAATGTATGACATGTCAAGACGATACAAGTTCTTGCCAAATTTTGTTCTTACTTGTAGAGCGAATTCATGTTTTTAAGTACTAATGATGTATCCTACATATTAAGCAGTTGAGGCACTTGTGCTTACCACTTAAAAGATAACCATTTCCATGGAAACGGAAAACTGATGGAAACTAAACACAGCTTGATGGCAAATTTTTCAGTGATATAGAAGTTTATAACCTATCACACAGTAGATGGTGTGCACGAGTATGGATCTCACTATCCAATAGTAACAGGAATCATTAAAAGGACATTACAGAATCCGCCCCCTTAACACTACTCGATTCTAGTTTTCTGTGTCTGTGGTATTCTAGTAACTGCATGAAGGATTACGAAACATTGACAAGCAGTCACTGAAAAGTTGAGAGTTTCCTATTTCATTTCCACGTTACCCCACCTCGTATTATAACAAACAGGGATATGTTACTTTAGCCGGCTCAAATGATTGCGTAATACATACATTCTCTCGTTGAGAGAATGACCTTGAAACGGGATGCAAATGACTGGCAGTTTTATTCCGTCTGTGTTTCATGGGGAGTTTTCTTTAAATGTTTGAATTTCCTTGAATTTGAATATTTGGAAATGCAAAATATCATTTATGTGCACATTTCATTCATATTTCATTTCTGGGGATAATCAGACGAGTATTTACTTTTGTATAATGTATTTTCTGCTTTAGTAGACTAGTACAGGATTCTCTACCATTTTCTTTCACAATTTCTTTCATGTTTTGTGTAGGACACATCTGTAGTAACAACCACTGTGGCCTTTCATGCAACTGGGCCCATAACCACAACCACACAGATCGACTCGGTACCAAAACTGACCACATTTGAGAGACCTCCACCCCCTGGAAACAGAGGTAAACCATCAAGAACTCATCTCAGATCTAATCATGGTCAGTGGTCACTCATTAACACCGTTTGTTTATACATTCATTTGTTTTGTATTACTACCTCTTCTATTACGCCTGTCTTGTTCTGCATCTCCATATAGAATGATCTCTATATAGAATGATCTCTATATAGAATGATCTCCATATAGAATGATCTCCATATAGAATGATCTCCATATAGAATGATCTCCATATAGAATGATCTCCATATAGAATGATCTCCATATAGAATGATCTCCATACAGAATGATCTCCATCTAGAATGATCTCCACATAGCACACATCAAACCTGTATTGATCAGTCTTTTTAAAAAATATATATATATACATTAAAAGTTAAAAATGGCTTTGCTTTATTTTTTAAACCACCAAACTGATCTGTTCAATGAACTATGTGCTTGATTTTCACCCAACACAAAAGGGTTTTTATTAAAGGGAGCAGTATCTCCCAAGGAGTATGAAATGTCCTTTGAAGCAAAGGTCAATCTTGTGGAATGATGCATGTAATTTGTAGTTTTGAAATTGCAGAACAAGTTTTTGAGCAGTGTCTGTACTAATGTTTAAATGGGTACCAATAGCATACCCTATGTTTCCCTTTAACATCTTGAAAAGACAAACTGCTTGCTTACTGCAGTACAACTTAATAGGGCATTTACTTAGTCTTGGAGCGGATCAGAAATGCTTAATGCTTTAATTATTCTCATCAAAGAAAAAAAGTAAAGGTAACAAAGTCAAATTTAATTCCTATTCCTATATTCTTATCTTGGGAAAGCTATATTTGAACCTGGTACTATCCATACATGTTTTCTATCCATTTATTAAGGAAATTAGATTTTTCTGAAGTTGACTTAACAGTTATGCTGTGGTCTTGGATTTGATTTTACAAATACCCTTAAACTTATTTCTGTATCAGTATCGCATTTCTTGTTTTGAATAGAATAATTGATGCAACAATTCAAAGTGTGACACAATCTCTGCTTAAAATAATCAAAATCAAATGTCTTCTGAATCTGTAGCTTGAGCTGCTGAATGATCGCTATAGACCGTTTCAAATCTGAATCGGCACTTTGCGGATAACTAATTTAAATAATGTCACATGGCCGAGATTCACGTGTCCATAATGGACCAATCGTATACTGGAGGAATCTTATTGACCAATCAAATACTGGAGGAATCTTGACCGTCTGCACAATTCATGCATGGTATGGGACCAAGCGTATAAAAAATGTTTTCAGGCCACATATCATATGTGCCTTATACATGAAGGAAATACGTGCGCGTATTGCTGCTTACATTTTTTTCCTCAAACCTGCTCCTGATTGGTTTGGAAACCAAAGGAAAAGTTCCCCAGCATTTGATTGGTCGGAAGTACTGAAGAAATCATGTTCGGCTAATCTCAAGTCAATTGGTTTGGGTAGTTTTCATACAAAAATAGAAGTAAATAACCAAGGATTTCTTCCTCTACCATTCAACATATATTGAACCTTAATGTATCACCTTTGTTATGTTCATTACATGTTATTATGATAATATTGAACCAATGTGTATCACCTTTTTATTTTCATTACATGTTATTATATATATATATTGAACCATTATGTATCACCTTTGTTATGTTCATTACATGTTATTATTGAACCATAATGTATCACCTTTGTTATGTTCATTACATGTCGTTATATATTGAACCATAATGTATCACCTTTGTTATGTTCATGACATGTTATTATATTTATTGAACCATAATGTATCACCTTTGTTATGCTCATTGCATGTTATTATATATATATATATTGAACCATTATGTATCACCTTTGTTATGTTCATGACATGTTATTATATTTATTGAACCATAATGTATCACCTTTGTTATGCTCATTGCATGTTATTATATATATATATATTGAACCATTATGTATCACCTTTGTTATGTTCATGACATGTCATTATATTTATTGAACCATAATCTTCTCGAGGATGAGGATCCCATGTCTTACTTCAGTAATATCCTTATCAACATCGCCACCTGCTCAATTCCCAAAACCTCCAAACCCCCAAATCATCCCCCCAACCCCTGGTTCTCAGATGACTGCAAAACCGCCATCAAGAACAGGAAAAGAGCCCTCAGGAACTTTAAAACTAACCCGACCACCCATAACCTTAACCTCTTTCGCATCAGCCGTGCCAAGGCCAGACGCACTATCAAGGACAGTAAAACCAACACTTGGAACAACTTTATCTCTTCTCTCACCACCAACACCCCCACTAAGAAGATTTGGAGAATGGTTAACAGCTTCCACGGCAGAGTAGGCAAATCTCCCATCTCTCTTGGAATGGAGACCTTCTCACCGCAAAAAGACATCGTTGACCACCTCGCGCTCTTTCAGCAACATCTCGTCCTCGACCAACTACTCCAATGCTTTCAAAATCAAAAAAGCTTGCGATGAAGCCCGGAGAATCACTTTTCCCTCTGACAACTCCGAAAGCTACAACACCCCTCTCACCCTTTCTGAATTAAACCAAGCCATCAGCGACGCTGGCTGCACCTCCAAGGGCCCAGATAACATCCCCTATCAGTTTCTGAAACACCTCCCCATCAAGGCCACCACTACCCTACTCACCATCTTCAACCACATTTGGTCCTCACACTCCTTTCCCCTATCTGGAGGACAGCTATTGTCATCCCGTCCTTAAACCGGGAAGGATAGCACCGACCCCACCAGCTACCGACCCATCGCCCTTACTTGCTGTCTCTGTAAAATTATGGAAAAGATCATTAATCAGAGACTAAACTGGTTCCTCGAGACCAACAGAATCCTCTCTCACCAAAGCGGCTTCAAAACGCCGCAATACCTAGATCAGTTAATTACGCTCGACACCGCTATCCGGGAATCCTTTGCAAAAAGAACACCTCATTGCCATATTTTTGACCTCGAAAGCTTTCGACACTACTTGGAAATACGGCATTACCCGAAACTTCACACCATTGGCCTCAGAGGCCACCTCCCATCTTTATTCAAAACTTCCTCTCGCCCAGGCAGTTCCAAGTTCAGTATTGGCCACACCCTCTCCAAGCCGTACCCCAAGAAGAGGGTCCCCAAGGCAGCATCCTCTCCCCACTCTCTTCAACCTAAGCATTAATGACATCGGGAATGACCTTGGCCCCAGCATCAAACGTACCCTCTACGTGGATGACTTCACCATCTTCTACTCCTCCCCTAGCTTTCCTATTGTTGAAAATAGGCTCCAAACCAGCCTCAATCAGCTGCAAGTCTGGAGCAACAATAACGGTTTTAGATTCTCCAAAGACAAGACAGTCTGCATGCACTTTTGTCATTTCAACAACCTTCACCTCAACCCGAACTTTGTGCTCAATGGGAATCGCATCCCTAAAGTTGAAAACACAAAGTTCCTTGGTCTAACTCTAGACCCCAAGCTCACTTACAAGCCACACATCACCAACCTGAAACTAAAATGCAATAGCTCCCTCAACCTCCTCCGACTGCTCTCCAACACTACTTGGGAGCGAACATATGCTCTCCTCAAAATTTTCAGGCTCACCATTCGTGCCAAGCTTGACTATGGCAATATTGTTTACTGTGTCGCTCACAACTCATACCTCAACCACATTAACACCATCCAAAATGAAGCCCTCAGGCTTTGTCTAGGAGCCTACAGGACCTCCCCAATCACTAGTCTTCATGTTGAAGCCAACGAACCCCCTTTCTACTTAGATGTAAAAAGCTTAGCCTCTCCTATGCTTTTAGAGTCCTCACCAACACCCAGAACCCTGTTTACAACCTCATTAGGTACCCCAATTTCTCCTCCCTCTTTGATAGGACTAAAACCCTATCGCCTCCCTTCAGCTTACGTGATTAAATCAGACCTCTTTCAACTTGGCATCAACCCCGCCACTCTCGGCACCTATTCCTGGCCCACTTTTCCGCCTTGGGCCACCCCTTCCTTCTGTCCACCTTGACCTCTCCACTTATAACAAAACTCAAACTCACCTAATCTCTTCATCAATCTCCACAACCAAATCAAAGACCAACTCTCAAATTACACCTCCATCTATACTGATGGCTCCAAGGAAGGCAACAAGACAGCTGCTGCTGCCATCATCCAAGACATCACCCTCAGTAGCAGACTTCCTGACCACTCATCCATCTTTTCAGCCGAGGCTAAGGCCATTCTCCTCGCCCTCAACTTTATTGAGTACTCTCCTCTTAGTCACTTTGCCATTTTCTCTGACTCAAAGGCTGTTCTTACTTCATTACTCAATCTTAAATGGGATAACCTCACCTGCCACCTCCTCCTCCGGAAACTCTTTTCTCCCACCCTCTGCAGGAAAAGTGTTCTTTTCTTCTGGATACCCAGCCATGTTGGCTTCCTGGCAATGACAGGGCTGATACAGCCGCTAAGCTTGCCCTTAACCTCCTCCCTTCCCCTTTTCCCAAAACCCTCTCTGACATCAAACCGCTTATCGCTTCTCTTGTTCGTGACCGCTGGCAAACCTTATGGAACTTCCAAATTGATAACAAACTCCATGTTATCCAGCCCACAATCCCGATCAAATCCACCATCAACAACCTTTCTCGTATCGACAACGTTCATATTACCCGTCTTAGAATTGGTCACACCCACCTCACTCCTCCCACCTCCTTATTGGTTCCCCCAACCCCTCTGTAACAATTGCCACTGCATCCTCACAATCCAACACGTTCTCCTTGCTTGCCCCCTGTACAACCTTCCCAGAGCTTCTCTCGCTCCCCACAACTCAATTGCTGAGTTCTTCCAAAAAAATCCTCCAGATAAAATAGTCTCCTTCCTTCAGCATGCATCCCTCTACAACCATATTTAATTATCCTCTTCCACCCCCTCTCTACTTTGTTTTTAGTTTTACCCATGCACCTCCCCTCTCGATCACAGCTTTCTGGCTTTTGTTCTTGAATTTCTCTCATTCTTCCCCTGGTCTCTTTCCTTACTACCTCTAAAATGATCTGACCTCTCAGGCACAATTTGACCTTCGTTGTCGTGGTGCCGTTAAGACCTCATCAAACAAACAAACATAATGTATCACCTTTGTTATGCTCATTGCATGTTATTATATATATATATATTGAACCATTATGTATTACTTTTGTTATGTTCATTACATGTTATTTATATATCAGTTCACATTCTTGTATTACCTCCTTTGTGGTGAATGGAACTGTATTCTACCTCATAACATTTTTCATCATTGACCAAAAAACAGTACAACAGCGACATCTAGGACTGTTTTAGTGCTTTTGTAAGAGCATTATATTCTAAATAGCTGATGCACTATTTTAAGTTATCAAAAAATCTTATTTGATTTGCAGTATCTCCAAAACTTATGTCAAAGACACATTTTACAAAAGTCAAAAGACTGCCGCTTTGTCAGAAGATTAGTAAAACTGGAATTTGACAATGGAGTGTTTTTAATCAATAACATTTCAGATTTGAATATTTTGCTGAATAAAACAAAGGTCTAACATTTTTAAAGCTGCAAAATGGTCAGTTTTCAATACTTTTAATGTTTTGCTATTTTTATGCAATTCAATAAGTTTTAAAACCATTTACCATATATATATATATGTATTTTTATATATATATATATATGTATATACACATACATACATTACATACATACATACATACATACATACATACATACATATATATATATGAATAATTACAACTGTCTCTTTGTGTGATGAATAATGTTTGGAGATAAACATCTAGCCTTTAAGCTTGTTATATGACTAAAACAGTTCAGACTGTCTGCAATAACAGTTCATTATATACATACCATTGGTCATGTTTTTAATGGTCGATTGCTGTAATCAAAAAGATAACATTACCTTTTCCATTTTATAACATTTGCTTTTCATCATTTTCTATGATCTAATTTAGTATGCTCTAATGTATGCTCTAATGTATCAGTTCTAAAACCATTTAACATATTCAAACAAAAGACAGCAGTAGAACATTCCTCCATTTTAAGATCGAAACTCAAAATACCACAAGACAGTTAATTTGTTGTAATATCAGCTTCCTGCATCCAATGTTAGTATTCAATAAGATTTGTGCATATCTTTAAAAAGCTTATATAGAGTGAAAATGAGGAATTCTGGCAATGATATCTTGGATTTCAAAAGACATGTCCTCAATATTGTGTGTAGATTTAATTTTACATGTCTAGCAGCTTGTATATAGTATTGCTTGGTGATACATAAAGCAATGCTGACAAGAACTCTAGAATACGGTTTAAGACTAGTTCGATGCTTGAAGGAATTTAAGCAGGTTTGATTTACTTCTGTCTTCCCAGGCGCAGAGGATGACACATTCTGGAATGACAACCCGTCCTTGTGTGATGCCCTTCATGCTGGTCAGCAGCAGGCGATACACACAGAGATTGACCGTAGCCCCATCCACAGGTCCAGGAGTACCAGAAAACACACCTTTGTCAGCAAGACTGTTATCAAGCCAGAATCGTGCTATCCAGTGAGTTTTATAGCCATCTTGTGTCTTTCTCATTCCTTTATAGGTTTATGGATAGCTACAGATGTTTTTGTGTAATTATTGATTTAACAAGAACATTAGGTTCTGAAGTGTACAGGTCTTTGAATTGTGAAAATAGTAGCAAGTTTAGTTTTTTCATGTTTAGAGACTTACTATGTATATTAGGTAAAGTAAAATGTGCAATGTATAAATTGGGAACAGCTCAAAATGTTTTGTTTATTATTCTTCAAGCTCGCTGCCCCAACTCAGTAGCCAAACTCGTCAAAAAAAAACCTCCGGATAAAATTATCTCCTTCCTTCATCATGCTTCCCTTTACAATCATATTTAGTCCTCCTTCCCCACCCCTTCTCTCTCTACATTATTTTTCCACCTATACACCTCCCTCTACAACCATATTTAGTCCTCCTTCCCCACCCTTCTCTCTCTCTACATTATTTTTCCACCCAGTCCCAGCTTTCTGGCTTTTAGTTCTCGTGTTTCTCTCAATCTCCCCATGTTTACTCTCCTTCCTACCTCTGGAATAATCTAACCTCTCAGGCACAATTTGATCCTGCCGCTGTGGTGCCGTTAAAGTCTCATCAAACAAAGAAACTTCAAATTTGTTATTTCATTTGTTGAACATAATAGAATGTCTTTTACATTTAGAGTTTGATCAACATAATAGGTTATCCAGAAGCACTTTGTTTGAAGTAACTGCTCTCCTTTAAAGAATATTGACAGAGGAATAAAAAAGCGTCAACGAGACAAGAAATCTGCACATTTGTATTTCACAAATTTGCACACACAAAAACTCATGACAAAGCAAAATCTCTACATCAATGCATGTTTTAATTGATTTTAAAGAAGTTTTTTTTTTTTTTGAGGCAAAGAGCTAATAATTCTATTTGGCCAATTTTGCCTTAATATGCCTTAATGCTCTGTAAAACAATGATGGTTGCTTTGTATTTTTTGTCTTGAATTTGATGAACATTAAGATATTTCCTGTGGTAGAAGTGGCAAAAGAGCATTCATAGCAATGGGTTCCCAAATGTTTTGAAGCGAAAAATTCAGTCAAGTAAATCAAGGTTTTTGCCTGCATTTGTTGAAGTCAATAAAGTAATCAATGGCTGGAATTGATGTACAGAACTATACCATGTGCTACAACTGATCAGTAAAAATTTGTTAAACGAAATTTGTGTTTTTTTTTTTTTTTTTTTAAAATATTAAATAAGGAAACCCTTCTATTCAATAATTAAAGCTCTTTCTTAAAAATGATCAAGAAGTATTAGATATGTCCCTGGTATTTTTAAAGGGTATTTGTAAGTTCACAAACAGCATCTTGTAGTTGTGATTTGCAATAAAATGAAACCCTTTCTGTGGAAAGCTGTTTAACTAAACTAACCAACTATACCTTCATACTGTTCAGCAATTTTATGATTTGAGATCAACTGATCAAATAAATCTTGTACCTTCCTCTTTTTCAGTGTGGTAAAAGAATAAAGTTTGGCAAATATGCCATGAGATGCAAAGGTAAGTTATATTAATGATTTTCTCTTCTTTGTAATCTTAGAAGTAACACTTTTTCAGTAATTCTGAAGACAGTAGTATGCTTAATGCTGCTATTAACAAGTTTGTCTTGAAGAGTGAAGATATCTTTGGCACAATGCAAGTTAAAAGCTTGGTGATTTTTCAGACAATCAGTTTGGTTTGTGTTTCATTCTTAAATGAATTTGTATTTAGATTTATTTTTGTTTTATTTGTTTGGCTTTTTTTTTCTCGAGAGAATTTGGCAGGGAAGGAATTAAAAATTTGCAATTGAAAAGAAGTATTCGGTCAAAGTGATTGAGTTGTCTAAAATGAATGTATACTACTTCTTTGCAGATTGCCGATTGGTTTGTCATCCAGACTGCAAAGACATTGCTCCTTTGCCATGTGTGCCTGCTTCCAGTACCCCTGGCAAGTCTCAGACCCTGTACCTGGAAGAACTAGTCCCACCTAACCCCCCTCTTGTTCCAGCTATTGTTGTGAGTAAACATTGTAGTGGCATTAAGCAGTTTTTGCATATGTGAAAGAACATTTGATTTTGAGTAAAATAC
Source organism: Chiridota heheva (assembly GCA_020152595.1). NCBI lineage: Eukaryota > Metazoa > Echinodermata > Holothuroidea > Apodida > Chiridotidae > Chiridota > Chiridota heheva. The sequence continues at coordinate 1,037,223 of JAIGNY010002416.1, read as the reverse complement.
CCTTTAAATCTTTCAGAGAAAAAAGTGTCGTTTTTCAATTATGGTCAATCAAACGTTTCAAGATTTTAGAATTTAGGCGAAGTTTGTGATGTCATCAGATAAACACAGCTTATTTCGTTTGTCTAGTCATGATTTAAGAGTTAAAACTGGGCGATGGAATAATATCCCATTTGAGAAAAGAATTTGTGTGATTTAGGCTTTGTAGAAGATGAATTCCAGTTTATTTTGTTTGTCCCTGTAAAGATTATAGAAACGATTTTTAACCTGCTTATTTCACAAGTTTCCCTAACAGATATTAGTTTTCAATTTTGATGCAAAAAAGAATTCTCTCATTTGAAATAACTAAGGTAGATTTATATTCCTTGCCTTTAAAAAACATCAAGATTTGTTAAATAATATGTAATTTTGGTGTTGTGAACGCAGGCGTACAGTGATGTTGATGAATGAATTGTATCATCCCAATATCCTTAAGTAATTTAAAAAAGATATGTTTTTCAACTTTTAACCAGGTATAAGATTTATTTCTTCTTTGCTGATTGTCTGCTGCCCTGGGGGTATAAACAAGTTAGAAGATATCAGATATTGACCTTCAAAAACAAAAGATTCACATAAAAAAAATGAAGACGTGCTCATCTAGGACTGTTTCAGTGCCTATTGTAAGAGCATTACATTCTGTATAGAGCTGTCTTTCAAAATTAAGTAGTACTTGGTTTAGTATATGGTAAATAGCTTATGCACTTTTTCAAGGTTTCAAGAAATCTTATTTAACTTGCCATATCTCCAAAACTTCATCTAGAAATATTTTGCAAAATATCAAAGACTGCTGCTCTGTCAGAGGATCAGTCAACTGAAATTTACATAAATAATTGAAGATGTATTCATCTGCCTATGTCACATATTACTGCACAATAAGGCAAAAATGCTGTAAAATGGTCGGTTTTTTATCTAATTTTGATGTAAGTGTTTGCTGTATTAATGGTTCATTTAAGCTCAAGTTGCCTCTAGATATCATCATTCCCTTAAATACAGAGTACAAATTGGTGGTGTTGCACAAAATGTAGATCTGCCTCATGTGGTCAAAAAGAAACACTAAATAAGTTTTACAGTTGCCAACCAACTGTCAAGCACAAAGTAAAGTAAATTTTTTTCAATTAATATTAAAAAAAATTCAAACTTAAGATTTTGGGAGATAGAATAAGAAATTAATGTGTATTGCATTTTAGCCTGATCATTATCATTAGGGTAATAATTATGGAATACAAACTGTTGTATTAAAGTTTTTACCTGTTTTATGTAAAACTGATTTAATAATGGACTCCAATGTATAGATATGAATATTGCATTGAATAGATCTAGAAGGATATAAGCTGTCTTGATATGTAAATATTCTATGTAATCTTTTTGTCAAAGACTATCCTTTTTGATGTTCCCTGCACAAATAGGGTATTCACAATTATTAGTTGTTAACACTTTAATAATAAGCATGCTTGGTTGACATACATCAATATATAGTATAGTGCTTCTTCGGGTACAAAATTTGCAATACCAATAGAGAGCTGGTGCACTGAGAGAATGCTGTCACATGAAAGTGTTATGAATTGATGTTAAGTCCATTGTTATTAAAGCAATTTATGTTTCATTTCATTCCAATGTTTCCATTCGTCTTCTACAGGTACAACTGATTAATGAGATTGAGAATCGTGGACTGAATGAAAGGGGAATGTACCGTGTGCCAGGATCAGAAACTGTTGTCAAAGAACTCAAACAGAGACTGCTACAAAACAGAGAAAACCCACATCTGGTAACAATCATTTATCTGTACTCTGATCAATATCTAAATTGGACAAGACATTCTAATCATTCTCAGAATGGGAAACATGAAACTGTTCTTCTTGTTCTATATTGCATTTTTCAATCAATCCTCAAACTTTGATCATCATAACGTTAAAACTATTCAAAGTTTAAAAGTCTTCTTTTGCAAAGTTGTGTGAAATCTTTTGAGCTGTCCAAGAGCAAAAGGTCAATCTTGAAAGAAGCCTTTAGACAATTATGGACCCCAGTTTAGACAATTATGGACCCCAGTTTAGACAATTATGGACCCCAGTTTAGACAATAATAGACCCCAGTTTAGACAATTATGGACCCCAGTTTAGACAATTATGTACAGTTTAGACAATTATGACCCCAGTTTAGACAATTATGTACCCCAGTTTAGACAATTATGGACCCCAGTTTAGACAATTATGGACCCCAGTTTAGACAATTATGGACCCCAGTTTAGACAATTATGGACCCCAGTTTAGACAATTATGGACCCCAGTTTAGACAATTATGGACCCCAGTTTAGACAATTATGGACCCCAGTTTAGACAATTATAGACCCCAGTTTAGACAATTATGGACCCCAGTTTAGACAATTATGGACCCCAGTTTAGACAATTATGGACCCCAGTTTAGACAATTATGGACAAGTTTAGACAATTATGACCCCAGTTTAGCCTGGACCCCAGTTTAGACGATTATGGACCCCAGTTTAGACGATTATGGACCCCATTTTATTATGGACCCCAGTTTAGACAATTATGGACCCCAGTTTAGACAATTATGGACCCCAGTTTAGACAATTATGGACCCCAGTTTAGACAATTATGGACCCCAGTTTAGACGATTATGGACCCCAGTTTAGACGATTATGGACCCCAGTTTAGACGATTATGGACCCCATTTTAGACGATTATGGACCCCAGTTTAGACAATTATGGACCCCAGTTTAGACAATTATGGACCCCAGTTTAGACAATTATGGACCCCAGTTTAGACAATTATGGACCCCAGTTTAGACAATTATGGACCCCAGATTAGACAATTATGGACCCCAGTTTAGACAATTATGGACCCCAGTTTAGACAATTATGGAGCCTAAGATTTTCAAAGTTGCAGAGGTTTAAGGTTACAGTCAAAAGAAGATGTATTTGTTAGCAATATATATATTTGCTTTAAAGGTTGAAAATAATCTCAAGATTTCCAGAAAAAACTTTTAAATTGTCTGAAACTAAATTCATCCCAGATAGTTATACTCACTGTTCCAAGAACTCCTCATTTGCAAATGAAATTGTTGTCTTAGTGAAAAGGTAACTGCATTTATTTGGTGGTCCAAATTTATTTCTTGAAAGTACCTTTCAATGTTTAATGTAGTATATTTTGGATAATAAAGATGTGTTCAAATGTTTCCTGTAGTCTAATTTTGTGTGTCTACCACCAGCTTACACTTCCCATCTACATATACAGCTTCAGGTTTTCCAATATTTGAACAATCTTGATAACAGTTCAAAAGATGTTTTATATATAGCATAATTTTCAATTTTTGACCTGCAGGATAGGGTAACAGATATACACACTCTTTGTGGGGCATTAAAAGATTTCATCAGGAAACTCCCTGAACCACTGGTGACATTTAAACTGCATACAAAATTTGTACAAGCTGCAGGTAAGATGAAATATATTGTATGACGATTACAATTTACTGCACATGAAGACTGTTACAATGAATTGTTGAAACTGTAAAAGTGGCATGATAATAACTAATCAATTAGTCTCTTTAGTTGGAAAAGCAATTTGGGGGAGGGGACTCTTTGGAAAATATTTTGTAGTAGTTTTCAGGCCTTTACATGATTATGTGGCAAATTAATTGATATGTTGAACAAATAGCATAGTAAGCTAAACACTATATGTTCCAAGTTGATATTTGATTAGATTGCAAAATAAAGTTGTGCTCTTAGCAACCTATTTAATTTCCTGCCTTTTTTCTATCATAAACTATAAGAAAAGAAAGTGAGATTTTGAAATAAATGACAACATTGGCATAATTAATGTAATGGTAGAATAGAATATATTATAATAGAGTTTATGGTTTGAAAATGAATATGCAAATGCCAGCCAGGCCAGAAAGAACTATAACATTGCTTGATTTTATTATGTGATAGCAGTAAGTTTTCTCTTTAAACTAAAATTCTTAATTTTCAAACTGATTAATTAATTCTTAATTGATTAAAAATTAATAAATTATTTATTATTGTTATTTATTATTATTAATTATTATTGATAATAATAAATAATATTATTAATTAGTATTATTATTATTATTGAATGATTTATTATTTCTTAATGAAATAATTCTTGATTTTCATCAATTGACAGATATGAATGACATGGAAGACAGCATTACAGCAACATACCAAGCTATCAGTGAGTTACCTACTGCTAACAGGGACACACTAGCTTACATCATCCTCCACTTGCAAAGGTCAGTGTCCACGCAATAATTCACATGTACATTCTCGGGGATATTAAATGCAGAGGAGCGTGAATAAATAAGAGTAGATTATAAAGTAAATTCTTACAGATGCTTTGGTGACTATTAATTACTTATTACAGTCTTCACTGGATAGGACTTTAGAGGGCATAGTTACAGTACTAAAGACATAACTTGTCTGATAAGATTTAAATATACATAGAAATGATATAGCAGAAATAAACCACTCAATTCCTATAGATTTAATGGTGCGTAGCTGTTTTGATGTACTGCATGAATGGCCATCTTGTATTTTTGTCACAGGTGATCTTTGTTTTTTTCTGAAGTTCAGTCTTAGATAAAGAGATTTAGTTGTCTCTAAAAGGACTGACAGTACCACCTAAATTTTGTTTTAGAAACTATTGCATATCATAGTAGTAGCTTTAACAATCATCAAACACTGGTGACAATTTGGCTATTTTACAATCTTTAAGCCTAATTATTCCAGGAAATTCACATTTACGTAATGTCACCAGTTTTAAAATCTTTCCATTTTCTCATCTTTAATGCAATTTTATTTGTACTCTGCCACAATAGTTAAACTTGACCATACCTACCCCAAATCAATATTTTCCAGAGAAAGACCATCTATTTGAAAGAAGTATGCATCACAGACATTCTGTAACTATTTTTGTCAAATTTTGATTAACAATGAAATTTAATTTTTCATTTACCTAATTTAGAGTTTCTGAAGCCGCCGAATGCCAAATGGGTGTCAGTAACGTTGCCAAGGTCTTTGGCCCGACCATTGTTGGAAATGCAACAGAAAACCCAACACCACAAGATATAATGAGAGACACAAGACTTCAGCCGCCTGTAGGTTCAATAACTTTCCCTTCTTCCTCTTTTCATTTTGGAGATATCAACAATTTTCTTGACAACTGTGATTGATTAAATGGTTTTTACACTTTTTGTCAAAATTGATTAACAATGAAGAATTTGAAAGTCGGAGAGCATAAAGGAGAACTTGACTAATTATAGTTTTATTGCATTAGACATTTAAATTTGCATTAGACATTGTAGATTGCATTAGACATTGTGATTTGCATTTTAATTGCATTAGACATTTGATTTGACATTTAATTTGCATTAGACATTTTAATTTGCATTAGACATTGTAGACATTTTAAGACATTTTAATTTGCATTAGACATTTTAATTTGCATTAGACATTTTAATTTGCATTAGACATTTTAATTTGCATTAGACATTTTAATTTGCATTAGACATTTTATTTTGCATTTTAATTTGACATTTTAATTGTAATTTGCATTAGACATTTTAATTTGCATTAGATATTTAATTTGCAATAGATATTTTAATTTGCATTAGACATTTTAATTTGCATTAGACATTGTAATTTGCATTAGACATTTTAATTTGATAAATGGAAAACAATGTTTTTAATACAAGAAAATTGTTGTTGCACGTAATAATCATTGGTCAGAATATCAATGGTAAATGTAGTTGCCAATTCCCATTCACTCTTTTAGTTAAAAGAGGACAATACAACACAGAATTAAAGAAAGTGTTCAAAAATCTGATAAGATATATTCAAGTTAAGAATTCTGTCAGATTTGTGTAGAGATGATAGAAAAAATCTGGGAATGACATCACAGCCTCATATTCCTCCAGTCTTTTATCTCATTTTTGATTTGGATTTGGATCATGTGATTTATCATGTGAACAATTTCTGGAAGAATTCCTCCCATCTTTTTTTTCTTCTTCTGGTTTTTGAAGTTTTTGTAGTAATTATAACCCTGACATATCTTAGTACTTTTTGCATTCTGTGATGTACTGTTACTTACATGCAAAAAGCAGTTGCAATGAATAAAAAAGATAAAAAAAAAAGTAGATGAATTCATTTTTAAATAAATGTGTTCCAAAAAGCAGTTGCCATTAATTTTTAAATAATTGTGTTTCGTTCTGTGAAATTTACGTACATGCAAAAAGCAGTTCCAGGTATGAATTAATTTAAAATTAGAATACATGAAATATTTTGTCTAGAAAAGTGAAGGTAGACTTTTGACACCAGACATTTCCAAATAAACTTAAGGCTTTGGTCATTTCCCGGACAGAAGAAGATATCAAGGAATTGCTGGATGTTTTTGGTGTTTTTTTGGCCTCCCAAGATAGACAATAATCTTTTTATTAAAATCATTTGCATGCAATTGAAAGTTGTATGTCTTCAAATGTTGCTGCTTTTGTGTTTGGAACATAAACCACACCTTTGTTCTCTCATGACATCACTTACGTTCGTTTGCACAGGTGGTAGAACGCTTTTTGTCCCTCCCATCTGATTTCTGGAAATCGTTTACTAATGTACCATCTGGCAACTTGATGGTTGGCGTGATATGAATGTGATCTCCAACCCTAACACAGTCACGCCTCAAAGTAAACAAGGTAGGACCCGCAAGCAAGGAGGTAATTATTATTCCAAGGTTTCTTACTATCATCTTTATGTGCTGATATTTCTCACTCTCTTGTATAGTTTGAATCAAATAATCGTATAAATAAACCTTTTTCGGTCGGCAACAAGTTTAAAGTTGTTCAAGATTTGTTTGCTGAGAAGACAAATTTTAATGTTCATCAAATAGATTTCAAAAATGAAAGCTGATTTTCAAATTTTTTATAAACCTGAAGCATTTTACAAATGTCACTTTCAATGTATGACAAGACAGTAAATGTAAAAGCCAGTAAAGACAAAGAATAACAGTGTCCTATAAATTTTATTTAGATTATGATAATTAATCATCGAAGCTAATGTATAGATTGATGATCAAGAAACATCAGCACATAAGGATGTAATTACAGAACTGAGCTATTTCAGATGAGACTTATTCACAAAATGCAAAAAAATAATAATAATTTCCCAACAAGAGATCTTGTAGAATTAGAACAAACTTGTTCTCTTGCTTACACCAAACAACAAATTTATCTCTTACTTGATTTTTTTGATGCTATTTAAATTTATTTTCTGGGAATTTATCGAAACATCATTCAGCGATGTCTGAGGATGAATTTGGTGATGAGCGTCTTATCTCTGATAGCTCAACCTCTGAAAAATATGCACTACCAGCAACACAGAAGAAACTGGTCATTTACCCACGACCAATCAATATTTGGGCAAAATTCCACTAAATAATCTTTGGATTCATGAGAAATTTCTTTTAAATATCTGGTATCTCAAAGGGTTGCCACCTTTTTGTTTATTCACAGTTAATAATCAATTTTCAATTTGTTTAAGATTTAAACGGATATTGATGTCATAAAATTTTGTATTCTCGGTATTTATGAGGGTAATTAAAAGACGAAATAATTTCAAAAGTTTTGGTTGCTTCTGTGTTGCTGATATCAATGATCAATATTAGTTTGAACAGCGTAAAAGTTTCGGTAGTTGTGGACCTGAGCATGGGTAAGCTTGTTATGCATGTTATGACACTAACAAAGAATAACCTATTTATAACACTCACTGTAAAATAATTGAAAGGTGTCGGGATATTTTTAATTTAATTTTTTCAAGTGCACCTGATTTATTGTGAATAAGGAAAAAATAACAATTGTTTGAAACCCCATCTCTTTCCATCAACACATTTTGTGAATGGGATCATTTTTCATTCCATAATCTCGCATTTGCCAAAACTTGAGGTTTGGTAGAACACGACTTACTGAGCTGTCTTAGTGTTGAATTATTTTAGGTTTTGGTTTGATTGTGGGTTAACAGTTTGGAGCACTGACAGACAGTCACAGTGCAGTTTTAAAATCTGCATTATCTTAGAACAAGTCATTAATTCAACTTGATATTAGAAACTTATCCTTGGGCTTCAAGGCACTGTGTGTCAGTTTGATAACAAAAAGTACCCATTGGCATTTGAGGATAATGAAAGCTTTCATCATGTTTGATGATTCTTGGCCAAAATATTACTAGATTTAGTATTTTTTGCAAGGAATGTTCGTACAAAGAGGTGAATATGAGAGAAACATTAGGAAAGCAAACAAAATTGGCAACATTTGACACCAAGCTCAGTTAGGTTTTATGGAAATAGGGCAATTTTCTATATAAATATGTTTGTGTGTGGATTTTCCCTTTTGCCACATTGCATGAGAAAATAGGAAAAGAGCTCAAAGACACCAGACTCAACAGAAAATAGCAACTAAGGGTTCCTCTCCTAAACCATAATATTCTCTGCATATTTAAACTTTTAACTTAAAAAAGTTTTTAAACAATCACAGATCTCAATGTATAATTCAAGCAATTCCTTTTATAGAAAATGAAATAAATAAAAAATTGATACTTAATATTTGACAACAATTTCCCTTTACATTGTGAAAAGTAAAGTAAAATATTGATATAAAGTCCTCCTTAAACTTATTGGGTGGATGGTCATCATTTGCAAATTTTGCTGAAAATGAGATCAGTTGATTTGACAATGTAATTAAAACCAATGCCAAATTACTTTTTGATATTCAAAAGCTAGTATTAAAAACATTTAAAGTAATTATTAAAAACAGTACTTGTTATAAAAAACATAAGATCGACTTTCTTGTAAGTAATCTGAGTAATCACATTAGGAGTGTCCAAATATAAAAGTGTCCTTTGTAAAATTTCACAAAACACTGTCTTTCATAGTTCAGAATTCAAGTGCAAAAAACAATAAAAAAGAAAACCAATTGCTGATCAAGATTGTGAGAATAAAAGAGCAGAAATAAATTTAACATGCAGCAATATTAGACTTGATTTGCTATATTTAGCTTTAATACTAATAAATGTAACTTCTGATATGCACATACCACCTAGAAGATGCTCATGATAAACAAAAGATAATAACAGCAGTAATTATGAATAAGCTTGAATGTGTAGTATATGCCCTGGTATTGAAATGCTTACATATAATTCCTGCACATATTACTGGTTTCTGCATCACCATACATGAATGTTCATTACTCACTAATACTTTCCAATAAATCTGTGTGGTTATTTTATTTTTTATTTTTGGAATAACTTGAAACTAAATGATGCATGTACTGTTAATTGCTCCACTTTTTTTTAACCCCACAAAAAAATTACTTTTTGTGTTTCATAATATCATATGCTTACTAACAAATGAATATCCTAGGCTTCTATTCTTAAGATGATAGTAATGATTGTACTTGTACAGTATCTTGATGTTTCTTGTTTTAAAGGACTATGGGCAACTAAAGGCAACATGGGCTTAATTTGTTTAAAATATGATCTTAACTATTACAACAGCAAATGAATAAATCCATCCAAATTGGTTTAAAATTAACCAATAATTTACAGCATTTGTAATTTTTAGCTGTTATTGCACAATAATCTGTGACATCAATGAGAAAGAATCTTTTGTAAAACCATAGTCTGTTATTCCTGTGTTAGTTTTGTTTGAAATATAGCATTGGACTTGGGGAAGAAATTGGAGCTTGGTCATACCCTGAATCATCATGTATCTAGAACAGACATTTTAAAATTTACAAGTAGCTGAATTTAAAGAACAGAATTTAAAGAATTACATAGAGATTTGGAGATGTGTTCCTCGTACTTATATCACACATTCTGAACAATCTTACAAATCTTGAACTTTGTTCGGGCATAACTTGAAAACTAAATAAGCTTTTTACAAATTGTAAAAACTATTCCACTGAGGTTTTCATGCCTTTTCACATACCTTAAACATGATGAACTTACAAAAACTGGTCTTCCAACCCCTTTTCATGAAACCACAATTTAAAATAAACACCCCTCAAATCCACTTAAGTTTTAGTTACAAATCATCTGCATGAATAGGCCTCCTCAGCACAATCTCATCCTCACTTTGCTTGAGTGCACTTTTACACAAAAGCGCTATGTATGCAGTAGGATAAGTTTCACTTAACACTGTGGCTTTGTGTTTGACCTATCACTGTAGCAGTTGTGGTTTTGTGTTACTGATTTAAGAAAAGGATATCGTATATCAGGGTTGGAAAGATAATCTCCGCATCAAAATGTAGAAAACAGTCGGGACTTGTGGGGTAAAAGCAATAGCATGATAAGATTGTAAGGAATGTGCTAGATGTCCATAGTCCTTTAAGATTAATACTTAAAGCTCCTCCTTTTGAATCGTAATTGACTATTCATTTCTACCATAGAAATGGGATGTCTTGAAAAACTACATTAAGATTGGGGAATGTTCTTCTTCGCTTGTACTTACAGGACAGAAATTTCTTGCAGCAAGTAGTATGTGATCCATTTCAGAATTGAACAAACAGAAGAGCTTTAGTAAATAGATGCATATTTATGCGTATGTTTTTGTTTTATTAGGATGATGCATTTTAGAATAAAGAAGCTCAAACACAACTTTTAAGTTCTGTTTTAACAGTGGGCAACTTTTTATTTGGAAAGAGCCAGTGTTTAAGCTATAGTGACTTTTAGAATCATACCTTAACCAAAATAATCCACAACTTTTTGCAGTGCTGGATTTTAAAAACAATATATAAATATTCCTTTAACAAGATATTTATGCGTATTTTTGATGTCCCTTCTTATAAATAGTTTTTCAATTCTTTGCTGTGGCATCTTGGATTGAAGCAGCTTATTCTGATGAAGATATCTTGGAAACTTGATTGTTTCTAATGAAAACTCAGATTCATATATTTTAAATTTATTTTAAATAATGGGATTAATCGTAACTATTTACTTCAAGTAAGAACTTACCTTCCATGCTATGAATATGCAATCTGGTCACATGACCTTATTCGGTAAGTATAACTCTCGTAGATATCCCCGCTACGCTTAGCGGGTAGCTTAAGGTAAGCAGAGCTAAAGGAAGGATTTCATGGTGACCTTTTCCCCATCTTAAACCATATAAACCTTTTGTCTTATCTACAAACATCTTGCATATGATTAACCTTTTACAAACATCTTGCATATAATTAACCTTTTCTTTTCATTATTCATTGCACTAATGCTTCTTCAGGTTATGGCAGCATGCTAGGGCCAGTTCACACCCCAGGCAAGACCCCCAAGAAGACCCCATCCAGCTCCTCGTTGGGCAAGTCCATCCTCAACAAGGCCTCACTCACACCAAGGTAAGATTGGGCACCATTTGCCTTACACAAAAACATTGTTCAGAAACTTTTAGTCAAATTTACCTTCAAATTTTATGTCAGTTTTTATCAAATTATGTTGAACGGAATGGCCAACAACACACTTATTTGTCTTGATTTCTTCAGGGCTTAAGAGTCTTTCTTATTTCTATGATTGTTTTTGAAGGGATTTGCTGTGCTGAACTAAGTAATACAATCATAAAGAATTGTGTACCCCACCAGGCTTTGACCATACTTTTTAAAATTGATTTAAAAAATCCCGATATAGATAGACCAAAACTAGAATTTCAACTTAACTACATTTGTTTGTGGTTTTTCCTTCACCTCTTCAGTTGTGATTATAAATGAAGAATACACCTTATGAACAGTAACAAAATTTGTATCTGAATGATCCCCATCCCTTGTAATAGTGACATATTGACATCATTAATTATAACAATACATCCCAGCATATATACCCTATATTAACAACACAAATCTTTGGGCTCAATATCCTATATATAAACTGGTTTTGGTTCTTTTCATATTTTTTACATTATTGAGGGCATGCCGACACAAATATAATTTGGATAGGAAGTAGGTTCATATTCATTTCTGAACTTTGTGATAGGCTTCTATATCTTGGCAGGGGAGATCGATTGTAGCGGGTAATTGCAATCTCATGAAAGGATCAAATCCTGAGTGAGGTTTTTTTTGTTGATCGATCACAGCAAAGTCCATTGGAGCCATTAGGCTCATAGGGCCAGTGCTTATTCCCGGTTCCATTTTCCTTGATTGCAGAGCAGGAATTAATTATAAAATTTCCCACAGTTCTGAATAAAGAAAGGTGTGGAAAATCTTTTCACGAAAATTGGTGGCAGAAGTGATATTATTGTAGTGCTCCCCTCTTTTGTAATTTAATGTACTATTCATCACACAATTACATGGAGGATGCTTTATCTGATTTATTAGCTTTTATTAATATTTTCTTTATTTTTTTCTTTTTTCTCTGAGGTTTCAGGTGCAAAATACTAAGGTAAAGGAGATTTTAAGCATGTTAGAGCTTAAACCAATCACAAGCTTTTGCCAGTAAAATTCTTAAGCACCAGTTAAATTTTCCGATTTTGCTAGCTGTAATCATTCAAACCAACTTGTGGCATGTCTAGAAAATGTATTTGCACTCAAATGCATGGAGCATGTGCTTTATAACTGAAGTGTTTTGTTGATTTGAAATAGTTTTAAGAAATGTTATAATTTTATTTACATTGTTTAGATAAACGAATGGCCAGTAAATTTGTCTCAGAGGAAACAGCATCTTTCTGGTTTCTGATGCTAGCCTTTCACCCTCTTGTACCGTTGTAATTGTTGGCCTGCACGGTGAGCAGTATCTCACAAATATAATACTCAACACTAATCAAATATCATGAACATTAATATGCTGCTGATTTGACGCTGGCCACGTTTTTCCACTTGACAAGTTCTGTCAAGTTGTGAAACACGAAACAACACTGCTTGCCTCGAATGGTCATTCTCAGTAGCCATACATTGATGTCTATGTATTTGTTGAGATCTGCATGCATGTGGTTTTTATTCCCTCGCCAACAGAGTTGGTGAAGAGGGGATATAGCATCCTTACCGTTCGTCGACCTCATGCATTGTTCAGCTACTGGGAAACATTATACTTTAGCCCTCAAAAAGGAATTTCAACTATTTTTATGAAAAGAAATTATATAAAGGATAATCTTTTTGAAATACTTGGAACAAATGCATTCCAGACTTGAATAACAAGTAAAATATTTGTTTTGGGCTTGGAAAAAACAGTTGAATAATAGAGCTGACGACTGAATGGAATTGATAATTAAGTGTCTTGGGAATAAATAGGGAAAATTAGTCATCGCTTGAATAGAGTGGAAACAATAGTCTTCTGATAAACTAATCTGCAATGAATTTTCATGCTGATTTGGTAGATAGATCAGCCCTATCTGGTTTATAAGGGAAAAAGGTTGAGCATGTTCTTGTTGGAAGTGTCAGATGAAGTTAAGGCTGGTGTGGGGAAGGGGTGCTGTAGTGCAATGAAATAAGTGAATGGTATATTGAAGGTTGAAGTGATTAGTTAGTTAAGACTATACTTTGTGGATGGTGAAAGGTGGGATGGGGTAGTAGGTGAAATGGGGATGGAATGTGAGTGGGGCATGTTGGAGGATGGTAGGTGAATCAAGGATGGTAAATTAATGGAGGATGGCAGGTGAAGGGGGATGCTATGTGAATGGGGCATGTAGGGTTGATAGAAGTGGGGAAAGAATGTCAGGTGGAAGATGGCATAATGATTGGTAGATGTAGGAATTGGGATGAAGGTGGGATAACATCAGGGACAGGATGGGATGAAATATGGGACATGGTGAGATGGCATGTGGGACAGGGTGGCATGTGGGACAGGTTGGCATGTGGAACAGGGTGTCAAGGAATGTTGGACGATGGGATGGCATGTTGGACAGGGTGGGATGGTACAGCGGGGTGGTACATGGAGGGATGGTATATGGGACGGGGTGGCAAGTCATATGGTGGAATGTCACCTTGATTGCAGGTGTGATGACATATGGGTCATGTGATGGAATGGCATATGGATTTTCATGCATGATTTTCTGTAGGGAGGGAAGTAGCATGGTATGGCATTTAGAACAGAGGGTGGGATGGCAGGTGTGACAGAGGGTGGATGGCAGGTGTGACAGAAGCTGGAAAGCATGTTATTAGCAGCAAGGGGATTTGAATCATTTGAGATGTCTGGTTACAACAAATTGCATGTAGAATAGAAGGCAATGCTAGATATTTATTATTTTATGCATTTATTGTATAAATATTCAACAGATACTTTTTTGGGGGGGGGGGAGGGGGATATAAATGCTCTTGATAAACGGAACAAAGTGGAATGATTGATAATGAAAAATAGTGTTCATGAAACTATTTTTATGTAGTTTCACGCCCTTATCGTTTCTATATAGTGGTCCTCCTATAGTAGTGCTGCGATTTTTTTTTCCTTCTTGCCTCGGGTTTCCCGGCCCTTGTTTTTTTTTCTTCATTATGACGAAACGCTTGTGCCTTGTCCTTGACCCTCCCTCCCCTCCCCGTGACCCACCTGCTACCTCCATTAACCATTCTTCAACCCCAATCCCAAAAATCTTAATCATACATGCCACCAACAAACAAGAAAGCTTTGAAAAAGTTTCCCCCTTCCTCATACACAAAGCACTCTACGGCCTTGTCGGTACCCTCCCCAAGGTCTCTACCCTCAGATCCAGCGATCCACTCAAGCCACCACCCTTCTCCCCACCAAAGCCCTAGCAAACACTGGTATTGACATTACAGTGACCCCCATTGTTCCCTGAAGTCCAGCAAAGGCGTCATAAGAACCAGAGACCTAGACCGATGATGACCTCGTAAAGGAACTGACTAGCCAACACGTCACTGAAGCCCGTCGTCTCGTTCTCGAGAGAGACGGAGCCAAAACACCCACCAATACCATCTTCCTTACTTTTGCCACACCAACTCTCCCCTTCCACATCATTGCCGGCTACCTAAGAATCCCAGTCGCCCCTTACATTCCCAACCCTCTACGTTGTCATAATTGCCAGAGGTATGGCCATGGGAAAAACTCCTGCCGCAGCCAAGTGCGCTGTGGTAACTGCGGAGCCCCAGACCATGACAACACCTCCTGCACCAAAACCCTACTCTGCACAAATTGCGACGGTAATCACCCAGCCAACCATCCCTCCTTCTCGAAAGACTGCCCCACCTGGCTTCAGGAAAAACAAATAACTAAACTTAAAACCCTTAATCCCAACATAACTTACCCAGAGGCCAGGAAGCAATTCCTCGCTTTCCTCCACACCAAGCCTTCCTACTCGAGCGCAGTCTCCTCTAACACCAATACCGCCCCCTCCCCTTCCCTAACACAGCTAAAACTGACTCACATGCCAAAACCGACCTCACCTGGCTCTTCTTACCTAGTCCTAAGCCCATCACCGTTGCCAACAACCCAACCACACCCAATACCCAAACCACCTCCACCACCACTTCTCTCTTTAACCTCCCTTCCTTCTCTAAAGCCCCCGTTGGCCCCTACACCAACACCTCTAATACCATCATACATCAAACTAAAACCAACCAGGCTAACAATCAACAAACAGCCCGCCACCCAAACCCACATGTATGACACTGAAGAGAATATGGATTGTTCGATTACCGAACACACCGATCATACTTCTCGTCCAACTTTCAAAAACAATCGCTCCTAAAGAAACAGATCCAAAGAAAAGACAAGCCAACTCAGACCCAACAGATCTTCCTCCAGATAACCCCCTGCCTCCTTATGGCGTGCACCACAAACAATTACAATAACACCTATGACATTATAGAATGGAACATCAGAAGCCATAAAGCCAATTTGGAAGAAGTCGACCTACTGGCCACCACCTTCAATCCAGTCATCTTCTGCCTACAAGAAACCTTAAAAACCACTGACCATTACTCTCTCAATAACTTCACTTGCTACCATAAACTTCAAGTGGACGCTGACAAGGCCTGTGGGGGCGTCTCCATTCTCGTTAGACACGATATCGCACACAGCCCAGATCATGTGAACACCAACCTTCAGGCCATCTGTATATCTATCTCCCTCCACAAAACCATCACTCTTTGCAATATCTATCTCCCCCCCCTGCCCCCTACCCAATGCCAACATTTAACCAACCAGCCTTAACAACCTCATCTCTCAGCTTCCCACCACCTTCATCCTTCTTGGTGACTTCAACACCCACAACCCCCTGTGGGGCTCCAATACCATCACCCCCAGAGGCAAGCTCGTCGAAAACACTCTTTGACAGCACAGCCTGTCCTTGCTCAACACTAACTCCCCAACCTACCTTCATCCTGCCACAGGCTCCCTCACCTGTTTTGACCTGTCTTTCTGTTCCCCTAACCTCCTTGATTTTAACTGGAAGGTCACTGCTGATCTCTGTGGTAGTGACCATTACCCTCTTATTCACTCCAACCTTCAAACCCTCACCGACCACACCCCCAATTGGAACCTCGAGAAGGCCAATTGGCCCCTTTTTAAAACCCTCTGCGACTCACACCTCTCCCCCCCCCCCCCTTTGCTGTCTTCTCGAGGATGATGATCCCATGTCAGTTTTCAGTAACATCGTTATCAACATCGCCACCTGCTCCATTCCCAAAACCTCCAAACACCCTAATCACCCCCCAACCCCTGGTTCACTAATGACTGCAAAACCGCCATCAAGAACAGGAAAAGGGCCCTCAGGAACTTCAAAACCAACCCAACCACCCTAAACCTCTTTCGCATCAGCCGAGCCAAAGTCAGATGCACTATCAAGGACAGTAAAACCAACACTTGGAACAACTTCATCTCTTCTCTCACCACCAACACCCCCACTAATAAGATTTGGAGAATGGTTAACAGCTTCCACGGCATGGTGAGCAAGTCTCCCATCTCTCCTGGAATGGTAACCTTCTCACCACAAAAAAGGACATCGTTAACCACCTCGCTGCCTATTTCAACAACATCTCGTCCTTGGCCAACTACCCCAATGCTTTCAAAGCCAAAAAAGCTCACAATGAAACCCAGAGTATCACCTTTCCCTCCGACAACACCGAGAGCTATAACACCCCTCTCACCCTTTGTGAATTAAATCAAGCCATCCATGATGCTGGCTGCACCTTCAAGGGCCCAGATAACATTCCCTACCGATTCCTGAAACACCTCCCCAACAAAGCCACCACTACCCTACTCACCATCCTCAACCACATCTGGTCCTCACACTCCTTTCCCTCTATCTGGAGGACAGCTATCGTCACCCCCATCGCCAAACCGGGAAAGGACAGTACCGACCCCTCCAGCTACCGCCCCATCGCCCTCACCTGCTGTCTCTGTAAAATTATGGAAAGGATTATTAACCAGAGACTAAACTGGTTCCTTGAGACCAATAGAATCCTCTCGCCTCACCAAAGCGGCTTCCGGAAATGTCGCAATACCCTGGACCAGTTAATTACACTCGACACCGCTATCCGGGAATCTTTTGCAAAAAAGGAACACCTCATTGCCTTCTGTTTGGACCTCGAGAAAGCTTTTGACACTACTTGGAAATACGGCATTATCCGCAAACTTCACACCATCGGCCTCCAGAGGCCACCTCCCCACCTTTATTCAAAATTTCCTCTCACCCAGGCAGTTCCAAGTTCGTATTGGCCACACCATCTCCAACCCCTCACAAGAAGAGGGCATCCTTTAAGGCAGCATACCTTAACGGGTTGCAAGCCTGGTGCAACAACAACGGTTTTAAATTCTCCAAAGACAAGACAGTCTGCATGCACTTCTGTCATTTCAACAACCTCTACCCCAACACGAACCTCGTGCTTAATAGCAATTGCATCCCTAAAGTTGACCACACTAAGTTCCTGGGTTTAACTCCAGACTACAAGCTCTCCTACAAACAACACATCACCAACCTGAAACAGAATTGCAACAGATCCCTCAACCTTCTCTGCCTCCTCTCCAATAAGCACTTGGGGTACGAACCAGCATGCTCTCCTCAAAATCTTCAGGCTCACCATTCGTACCAAGCTTAACTACAGCAATATTGTTTACTGTGTTGCTCACAGTTCTTACTTCAATCACATCAACACCATCCAAAATGAAGCCCTCGTGCTTTGTCTGGGTGCCTACAGGACCTCCCCAATCACCAGCCTTCATGTTGAAGCCAACGAACCCCTCCCCCTCCCTTCCTGCTAAGGTGTAGAAAGCTTAGCCTCTCCAATGCTTTTAGAGCCCTCACCAACACCCAGAAAACCCTTTTTACAACCTCATAAGATACCCCAAGTTCTCCACCCTCTTTGATAGGACTAAAACTCTATCCCCTCCCTTCAGCTTACGCATCAAATCAGACCTTTTCCATTTCGGCATCAATCCCACCACTCTCAGCACTTTCTCCTGGCCCACTACTCCTCCCTGGGCCATCCCCCCTCCTTTCTGTCCACCTGGACCTCTCCACTCATCTCAAAACCCAAACCCATCCTAACCTCTTCATCAACCTCTACAACCAAATCAAAGACCAACTCTTAATCTATACCTCCATCTATACTGATAGCTCCAAGGAAGGCGACAAGACAGCTGTTGCTGCTGTCATCCAAGACATCACTCTCAGTAGCAGGCTTCCCGACTACTCATCCATCTTCTCAGCCAAGGCCAAAGCCATCCTCCTCGCCCTCAACTTTATTAAATACTCTCAGCTCAGCCACTTTGCCATCCTCTCTGACTCCAAGGCTGTACTGACTTCACTACTCAATGTTAAATGGGATAACCCCACATCTCACCTCATCCTCCGTAAACTCCTTTCGTTCCCCCTCCCCCTCCTCCCCTGTAGGAAGCATATTATTTTCTACTGGATACCCAGCCATGTTGGCATCCCTGGCAATGACAGGGCTGATGCAGCTGCTAAGCTTGCCCTCACTCTTCCCCCGTATCCCTTTTCCCAAAATCCTTTCTGACATCAAACCGCTTATCACTTCCCTTGTTTGTGGCTGCTGGCAAACCTCATGGGACTCCTTAATTGATAACAAACTCCACGTCATCCAGCCCACCATTCCGATCAAACCTATTACTCACAACCTATCCGGTGTCGACAACGTCCACATTACCCACCTTAAAATAGGTTACACACACCTCACTCACTCCCACCTCCTTATTGGCTCCCCCCACCTCACCCCTCTGCAACAATTGCCATTGCACCCTCACAGTCCATCACCCTCACAGTCCATCACATTCTCCTTGCTTGCCCCCTGGATAATCTTCCCAGAGCTTCCCTCGCTGCCCACAACTCAGTAGCCGAGCTCTTCTAAAAAAAAAACCTTTGGATAAAATTATCTCCTTCCTTTATCATGCTTCCCCCTACAAGCATATTTAGTCCTCCTTTCCCACCCCCTCTCTCTCTACATTATTTTTCCACCCATACACCTCTCTCGATCCCAGCTTTCTGGCTTTTAGTTCTCGTTTTTCTCTCAATCTCCCCCTGTTTGCTTTCCTTCCTACCTCTGGAATGATCTAACCTCTCAGGCACAATTTGACCCTTGCTATTGTGGTGCCGTTAAACTCTCATCAAACAAACAAACATTAAATAGAGATTTGCAACTTTATGAAGAAGTTGAATGTTCACTAAGATATGGGTCACACTGCAACATTGTCAGCTGGATAGTTAAATCCTCTTTGGGTCGTCTTGTCTTTTCCTTTTAACTCAGATTTACTCCTCACATGTATTTAAGAACATTCTCGAAAAGAAAACTCCAAGAAAATATATGCATTCTTATTTTCTTTACACAGATTTGGATCCAAAAGTTCGGTTAGTAGTAACAGAAGGAAGCCGACACACTTTTTTTCATCTCCAACACTTAAGTGAGAAGCAGGAGTTGTGAAGATTCTTCAAGTTAACCTTTACCGTTCAGAGCAGTCATGAAGTGGCAGACATAATTGTATACTCAAGTGATTTCCTTTTATTATGAGGCATTTTAAGCGAGGTACAATTGTACTCTTTCAGAGTTTATACAGCCTAACAAACAATATAATCTATTTAAGCTGTCAATAAAGCTATTCCATTTTACCATTTTACATAAACAGTTGGAGGGCAAATGCTATATTTGTGAGTATCTGCTCAAATATTTCTGCTTACAGCTTGGAAAAGTGATAATTTTTCTCCTTAATTAGTTGATTTAGTGCACTTTTGTCATTTTTTGACTTTCACGTTAGTCTTGTCTCATGCTACTGCAATGTAACTTTCTGTCATGATAGATTTCATACCTGGCATTTTTGACCTGTAACCCCAACATGCCACTAAAATGCATACACCTAAACTTGTTTTAGAATACAGTTACATCATTCTTTATTACCAATAAATTCATAGCATTTTGCCCTCCAAAGCTAAAATGATGTCGCGATTGAATTACCCATGAGTATTAACCATTTGAGCATCTTAGTCACTTTGAGATGATTTGTACATGTTATTTGTTTATACGTCAGAGAATGGAGTCTGTGACATGGTGACATTTTAGGACAAAATTTCATTGTTCAAAAATCTGTGACATTTTGTAACAAAATGAACCTAAACAAAGGTATTAAAATTTGTCTGCCATTTTGTGACATGTTTTACCCCTTCACTCACACTCATTGGTAAGATGATGTTGCATTTTAGTGGTTGATTCCAGTTTTCATAAAACGGACATAACCAAATGATCCTTTCTACGAGTATCATCGGTCAACTGGTCATGATGTGTGAATCTATGCCAATCAAATGTGACAAAAGGCAAAACTGATGTGACATTCTGTACAAAAAGGTGCCAAAAATTATGTGACATTTGAGACATGTGACAAATTTGAAATTTTGTGACAAGCCATCAGTTATCACTCCATTCTCGGTATAAAGAGCGATAAAGTCATTAAGAAACAATCAGCTCATCTCTTTACAGCTATTTTAAATTTGTAATTTTACCATGGATAATTAATATTGAAGTTATTGTATGAAGTACGTGATGGATACTTGGCACCAGCAATATGTGCTTAGAAATTGAAAAACCGTTTTTTTGATTATATGTTAATTGCAGCTACAATTGTTAAAAAAGCATGTAAGGTAGAGAGAGGGAGATCTGAAATGTTTTACCTTGTGATGTAAAATTTGTGAATTTACCCTCATTACAATGTTTCAGATTTTAAACGATTCTTGCTAATACAGAGTGGAAAGTTTGGTATGTGAACATTTGTTAATAAATAAAAACCTGGTCCTTATAGAAATGTAATTAATTATTTTCTTTCCCCTTGTATCATGATTACTAACCAAATATTGAGCTACCTATAGATTCACAAGCATTTGTGTATTAACAATCTTTCAATTATTTTTGTAAATACTTTTTAACCCCTTGAAAGAAACATTTAAGCCTCCACATTTGTTTAAGCTATGATAGTTGTAGAATGTGAGAGATGTTAATTTCCCTCTTTAAAATAACACCTTTTTTTTTTTTTTTTTGCAGTCTTAACCCTTCAATTGCTTATTTATCCTCATAAATGTACATACTGTATGGTTTAGTGTAACTGTCTTTAAAAGCCTTATTCAGGTTGCCCCTGATATTTAAACTCCCTGATACACCCTTACAGAGATTCATGGCAGCACTCCTTGGTATAATTTCCAGCAAACTCAAACACTCATTTATCAGCAACAAAACAGGACAAACACAAACAGCAGAACCTCCATCCTACCATATTGTATGATCTAGTAAGGCTGTCATGCTATGGGTAAATCAGATATCGATTATCGTGGACAAAAATATCGCGATGTATCGCCATATCGCAGTATCTATGTTATGATCATTCATTTTGGAAACTGCTTGGGTTTTTAACATGCAGATTGATTTCTCCATAAAATACAAGATGAGGAGACATAAAATAATCAGATTTGATCCAAATATTCTGATAAAATCTCATTCATTTGAAATGTCTCTGAAATTGTTTCGTATTTTTGCATTCATATGTAATTTGCATGTGAAAATTACATATCAAAATATGTTGGTGTGGTATTTTTGATATCATGGGAAAAACAATATGAATTTATCGTTATTATACCTATGATTTAGTCCATATTCAATGAGGATGTGTTTTTATGTAACGTTCAGTCTTGGGGGAATTATTATTTCTGAAATAAGATTTGGCAAACAAATTTTAATGAACAGGGTATTATTATTATTATTATTAATTTTTATTATTATTAAAAAAAAATTACAGCAGCTCCCCACAAATAACATGCAGATTATATCATAAGAAGCTTGAGTAATTACCTCTAATACATACATTATAACTTACGTATAAAAAGGCTACCCTGGAAATAGGATTCTTAGAATTTTCATCAGCTGAAATTTATTAATAGATTTCCAATCTTTATTACAATTATATTGGAAATCCTTTTGTGTGTATTTAATTGTAATTTTCCCTCATAAACCTCATGTATTTAATTCTCTCCCAAAATTTGCTTCTTAACAAAGGAATTGATTTTGGATACAACTCACAAATGTACAGCCTTTAGTTGTAAAATGTACAGATTTTCTTTTAGGTGCATACTTCAAAAGTTATAGAATGAAAAAAGAAAAGAAATTCCTGCATTATATTTTTACATTTTCAACTTGACAAAAAAAAAATGAAGATATCTAGTAAAAACTTTGGATTTACAGTTTTCAAGTTTACAGTGATTTTCAGTATGAATTAAATATTTTTCAGCACTATTTTTACATAATCTGATCTTTTCAAGAGAGAGAAGAGTAATAATAACTTTGTATAAATATTTTATAACACTGTACGCACCCCTTACATACTAACAGAAATTGGACCAGTTGTCTTTGTGAAAACGTATTTGAGATTTAATGCAATTTTATAATCTCTTTCTAGAAATGGTCATTTCTAAGAATGGTCATTTCTGGTTATGGTCATTTCTAGGAATGGTCTTTTCTAGGCATGGTCATTTCTGGGTATGGTCATTTCTAGCAATGGTCAATCCTAGCAATGGTCATGTCTAGGAATGGTCATTTCTAGAAAGGGTCATTTCTGGGTATGGTCATTTCTAGAACTGGTCATTTCTGAGTATGGTCATTTCTAGGAATGGTAAAGCTTTAATGTGAGTTAAGGAAAACATAGTAAAGATTTTGTCAAAGAGAGAGAGAGAGTTGAACACACAATTACAATGACGGGGTCGTCGACTGCGTATTCGGTTATGATAGTACAAATGCTATCACGAAACGCTTAATACAACCCGGACGAGAACACGGGTACGAGGTACGGACAGACATAACATCGACAACCAAGTCAATGTCCACGGCCTTTGATAACAAGTTGTGGTGCACTGGCGATTGAAAAGCTACAATTTTAAGTTTTAATATCTGTTTTATATACTTTGTCTTTTATGTCTATCAGTAAGCAGAGCATGTTGAAATGAAGGTCAAGTGTAACCCATTCACCTGAAGAAGAGATATTTATAAAGAGAAAGCTTTACTGAATTCATGCTTTGTATTGTTTTGTATTTTATTGACTCATGAGTAAGATCTACCAAGTACCAATGATCATCTATCACTGCCAAATATCATTAAAATGCCTGGGATAGAAGGGGTTGGGGGCGGGGGATTGCCCCTGATCTTTAATGTAATTTCAGTAGTACTAAGTTTGGAATAACAGCTGGATGAACTTTGCAAGTGATGCATTTTTTGCCAGAAAAATAATATAGAAGTCAGAAGTGGAGGAAAAATTACACCTGTGATTTGCCATTGCAGTCAACCATCCTTTACTGAAGCATGTGATGTTTTGCACCAAATGTAAAACACAAGCTTTCAAACAATATCAAGGATGATTTTCATATCAAAACATTTTCTTTCTATTTTTTTCTACCAACCCTGATAAATAAAATCAACTAGTTCATTTTAATTTTGAATAAGTAAAAACTTCATATTTTGGTCTCTACATTTGTTAGTGTATGGCTGCTATGCTAAAGGACCTCAATAATTTTAATTTGTTCAGAGGTACTACCATAGGGCCATTTTGCAGTCTGTCACATACGTAACCGACTGGAAATGGCCCTAGTAGACTAGGGTATCCGAGGGATCTGCTAGGGCCATTTCACAGTTTGTCACACAAAACCAACTGCAGAATGGCCCCATAGATGTGTGGACCCTACATTTTCACAGGGAGGAATAAGAAGTTTGCCTGAATTTAATTTTTTTGCAGCATTCGAAGAAATTTACCTATGCCTTTGCATATAGATTAAAACCCAAGTTTATATTATCATCTGGGTTGATTTTCATGTGAAATTGGATCTTGTTAATTAAAACTGTCCTCACTCATTGAAAAAATTTCCTATCATTTAAAGCCATTTGGGGACATGAAAAGCACATAATCTTGGGAACTTCCGAATGTGGACCGCACACCACAACTTGCACTCTTCTGTTTACCCTAGACTTAACTGTTCCATCCTCCAGTAAACATGAAGCAAATATGTTCCATCACCAACTTTGTTCAGGAGAGGATGAAGAAACCTTAAGTGAATGTTCCCAGTAATCCATTTTTTCTTGGGCTGAACAATCGCTTCACAATTGGTGGTATCAAAAACAACAACCACTTGGCCAGCACAAGAGCATTTGTCCCACATTTCTCTAGGACTTCAGATTACCATATTTTAAATGTGGTATAGACCCTAACATAATTCCACTTTCACCAACATTCTTTTAGATGGACAACCATAAACCAGAGAAAATATATAGAAATCTTCCATCTATTCAGTGTCTATCATATACAGTGTAGGAAGCAGGGTACTTTAGCCCCAGAGCAGCAAATCCTTTATGCATTTACCAAAGTTCCACAGCTATTACAAAAAAGTTCTCAGCATCTGATAAAATAGATCACTGAGTGATAGCGAGGGAGTGATGTCACAGTAGACTTTCTACACCACCCATGTGAAATCTATAAAACTGGAAAGGAATTAACTTCAGCAGTTCTGTCCTCTTTTATCTCTTGAGCTTCTTGTTTAAACAATCTTGATCAGTCATTGCTCTGAAAATAAATGTGCTCTTTCACCTAATTTAAACACTGCTTCCTGTTTTTAACCATTTTTTTAATTAAAGTTAATTCTATGGGACATCAATGAACATTTTCTAGATACTACTATTTCTTTAAAGGTATGTGGACAGTAGAGAACATAAGCTAAATTGATTTCAAATCCACTAAAAAACATTAAAGCAAACAAAAATTATCAAAATCAGTTCAATATTGGCCATTTTACAGCTTTTTGTGCACAATATGAAAATTGTTGTCTTTTGTGATGTATGAATGTCCCAGGAAATAGGCTCTAATTTCTCATGTAAATCAATTGCTTGTTTTTTTTCGAACTCTCTGCCATTTCTCTTAAAAAAAGGGAAGATGATTCTGATTTGATGTTTACCATGCCCCCAACCAACCACAAGCTGGAGATGGCAATTTGAACATTTTCAAAATATGAAATGTAAGAAAAACCAAAGGATTTTGAAGTGTTTTGCTGTTCATACATCCTATTTTTTTTAAATATTAATAATAGGTTTTAAACTTGATTACTCTTAAAGGATTAGCTCAGTGGTTAAGCATGTTTATCTTATATGAAAGAGGACCTTAAAAGAAACAAAATGCTAAAGAAAGCATTCAGAAATCTTATTCCGTTAAGGAGATATTTAAGTTTAAAGTTTGGTATCATTTGTGTAGAAACGACTGAAATCAGACTAGTTGTGATGTCATAGCCTCAGATTCCTCAGTCTTTAGTATTCTATCATATTTTGTCCTGGATTTTGTGGCCCAAAAACATGGTATATGTCAAAAAAGTAGTAAAACTGAATCTAGGAATGGTATTTATAATAAACCACCTGAAGAAAGTTTGAGGAAAAATGATTTAAATAGTGAAAAAATTAAATAAACTTTCTTTAAAATACATAAAGATTTTGAGGAATTGGCAGTGACATCACAATTAGTCTGATTTTAGTCATTTCTAAAGAAATGTTATCAAACTTTAAACTTAAATATCTCCTTAAAACGGAATAAGATTTTGCAATGCTTTCTTCACCATTTTGTTTCTTTTGAGGTCCTTTTCCATATAAGATGGACAAGCTTGACCACTGAACTAATCCTTTAATTTGAAAACTACACTTGGTATTTTTAAAGAGCAAAAAACTTGTCCATAGACCTTTGGAACAAGACGGTACAAAATACGCAAGAGACAATCAAGACAAGATGAAACCAGTACTGTTTTTGTTTGTTTAATGAATAAGATGGACGATTCACTTTGTTCAAGATAACAGAACAATGTAAACCACTAACAGATACAAAACAAAATAATGGATACCATTCAAAACAATGTCGTACAAACGTGTGCTTAGAATAATAAAAGGTTTATGGACACAGAGACAACTCGAGCAAAAGTGCTGTAAAATCTTATTGAAAATTCAGAACATCTATTCCAAATTGGCCTTTTTAGAAATATTTGCCTCTTAATAAGCAATTATCTGATGTATAACTAGGCCTTACATATCCTTTGTATTTCAATCACCTGAAACAATTGTTTGAAGAACAATAGCACATTCTGACACTTCTTGAATCTTAACCATACCCTCAATCAGAATCTGACATTACGATTAAAACGACGCATTAAAATTGTGTCCTAAAACCCGATCATTAATATAAATTTGGTCGGGTGATCAAATTACGTAACCCCCACTTCCGATTTGCGTTGCTTGCTTACTCGCCTATTAAATCATGGGATACATTTTCCTTGCTCCACGACGTGATTCACACATGAGTGATTCAAGTCAATTTGAGTAGTTTTTATGTATGCAATCGCGACTGGAAATTATTTGGCTATGCTTGAAAGTCGATACTACTTTTGTGGGTTGTTCCAATTAGTGGAGGTGGGATGCTGTATGCATTATTAGACAGGTGTACCCCCAGTTTGGACAACTTTTCAATGCGGCGGCTAGATCATCATGGTCTAAAACAAATATACAGATCATTTTCAATGACAAATTAAGAAGAGAGATTGAATGCAATATATTAAGACTTGAAGTGGATCCTTGCTCACAAATCTTCATAAACACATCACCCTTCAAACTTTGTACTAAAAGTCTCTTTTTTAATTTCAGAGATTGTTCTACTCAAAATTGAAAGTTTTTTTGCAAGATAATAAAATGTTCATGTCCATAGATTCCATTAAGAAAGAAACCAAATTGTTTTGCACTTCACATCAATATCAAATTACACCATGGGGACTAAAGTGCAATAAATTACCTCATACACAATTATGGCAGCTTTTTTGCTTTGGAATTGATCGAAATGTTCAAAAGTCATGTTACTGCCATGCCTAAAAATGGATTAACCAATTTCATGCCCAGCTGAGCTTCTTAAAGTAATTGAAGATGCCCTAACAGGTACAGAAGTTTTCTGTTCAACCAGGTACTGAAAAGAGCATTCAATTAGGAGTTTAATAGTCATTTAATTTTTCAAATAACGTGCAATTTTCAAGTAATTTCTTTTAGTATGTGATGTATGAATAGGAAAACACTTTCTTTTTTCATAAAAATTCTTTTGTTTTTCTTTATATTTCTTCCCTTAATTTCAGACCTTGAAAATGTTCAATGCCTTCTCTAGCTATGGTAAAGATCAAATCCTCATTAGAATTATCTTCCATTTTTGAAAGAGAAATGGCAGAGGGTTAAAACAAACAAACAATGGATTTACATAAGAAAATAGCGACTGTCCTATTTTTATATCACAAGAGTAACACAAACATGTGGATATTTGCACAAAAAATGTCAAAAGCTGTAAAATAGCCAATAAGGTTGTTTCAGCTGACATCACGAGTTCACATGACTTTGTTTACATCGCCATTTTGTAGGGCAGAAACACTCTCATCTGCTGTACACTTAATTAGATTTACATTTGCATGTTGTTATATAAGATTATTTTTGTAGGATAATTACGCCGGAATCTTGCTGTGCCATTGGTTGCACTAGTAGACGTGAGCCGGGGAATAAAAAGAAGTTTTCTCGATTTCCATCTGATCCTGATCGACAATCGAAGTGAGCTTCCGCTGTACAACGCGAAGGCTTTCAACCTACGGTTCACACTAGGATTTGCAGAGAGCACTTTATATCAGGTTAGTAGGCTTTGTCTGAGTATAACGAACAATCAGATGGCGTTAATGTTAAAGTTACTCTTCGTATACCCGGTAAAAATATAAAACTTAAAGAAAATATGAAGTAAAATCGGAAGTGAACAAAAAAAAATGGCAAATGGTAAAATTCACTGAACTGGTACTGGTAGTTTAGCATGCAGTATGTTTGTTGTACATGATGTGACTGAGTTGTGTGAAACATTAAAAGTATAAATTTGTGACGGGTCACTCCCAAGTAGTACTAGCATAATTATAATTTTATAATCCTCAAATCAAATCCTTTGACTGAATACAGTCCATATTTAAGTAGCAGTCATAAATCTTTGTCATGTCTCTACGAACCACAAAAACAACACTCCAACACAATCAACTAATTTTAACTGTGTTTATTAATATAAAATGTTCACCTATGAATATTCATAGGTGAAATAAGATTACATGTATAGGAATACTAGAGAATTGACAATGCTACTACAGTGAATAATTACTACAAAAAGTGAGGCTTAGGCAAAAGTTTTCTGCTCATTCAAAACTTAGCACAAAATTGATACATGACGAATATTCATAAACTAGCTCTGAAATACAAGTATTGGATGAACTGTACCAACTAGTTCTCTAAATGTGCCTATCTTATTACCCATCACGTGTGTTTGTCAGCTTTTGATATACACTTCAATGCACCAAATTGGGGTCAAAATATTATGGTCATTTGTTCTCGTTGAAAGTTCATTAAAAATGGGATACGAAACCAATCTTGATGAACGATGATGGCCATAATTGGCTAAGATATATTACCATTGTAAATACACATTTCCTGTTTCTATTGCCCCATTTTTAGCTATTAAAGCAACCTTGCCTCATTTATGAAAACATTGAATTTTTTTGTCTTGATCTAATCTTAATTGAAAACTTTTCTTTCTCCTAAAATATCACTTTCTTCATGGGCTATTTTGAATAAGGAAATAAAAGTTGCAGAGCTACAGAACAGGTAATTACTGAAAACTGGCATCGCCCACTAAGTTACACATAAACGTTGATCAAGGTCGGTGCCAATAGAAAATTATATTTCCTTTAAGCCATATTAACCAACAATTAATGGAAATCTATATCAACTTAGCAAAAATATGTCAATTAAGAACACTCAAAAACAATTTGTGTCAAATTCACAAATACCCCTTAATTCAAATGTGCCTGGCTTAAGCTGCATAAACGTTTTCTCAGTTAAAAATGAGTTACACAATATTTTTATAATTCAGCTGATTTAGAAAGAAACAAGAAGCCCATAATAAAGCCTTTGATATATGTGGCAAACATTTATCTGTTATTTTCATACATTTATCTGTTATTTTCATACATTTATCTGTTACTTTCATACATTTATCTGTTATTTTCGAACATTTATCTGTTATTTTCATACATCTATCTGTTATTTTCAAACATTTATCTGTTATTTTCATACATTTATCTGTTATTTTTATATATTTATCTGTTATTTTCAAACATTTATCTGTTATTGTCAAACATTTATCTGTTATTTTCATACATTTATCTGTTAATGTCAAACATTTGTCTGTTATTTTCATACATTTATCTGTTATTGTCAAACATTTATCTGTTATTTCTATACATTTATTTGTTATTTTCATACATTTATCTGTTATTTTCATACATTTATCCGTTATTTTCATACATTTATCTGTTATTTTCATACATTTATCCGTTATTTTCATACATTTATCTGTTATTGTCAAACATTTATCTGTTATTTCTATACATTTATTTGTTATTTTCATACATTTATCTGTTATTTTCATTTATCATTTTCATCCATTTATTTATCTGTTATTTTCACATTTACCTGTTATTTTCAAACATTTATCTGTTATTTTCATACATTTATCATTTAAACATTTATCTGTTATTTTCATACATTTACCTGTTATTTTCAAACATTTATCTGTTATTTTCATACATTTATCTGTTATTATCAAACATTTATCTGTTATTTTCAAACATTTATCTGTTATTTTCATTAATAAATACACTCTCCACACTCAAAGCCTACTTCAAATCAGCTAATTCAATTCATCAGGTAAATGGTGTTTGGTCCCAGCTATAACTGTTATGAGCTTTTCACAAAAAGCTACAGACACCTACAACTCTGGACAAAAGTCTTGACCCTTTTCCCCCTTCTACCCCGTTTCAATGTTGGGACATGACTTGCACCTGCAACTTTTCACATTCACTTCCAACATTGAAAAAGGGTAGAAGGGGTGGAGAAAATGGGTCAACTACTTTTGTCCTAGATTGTAGAGAAAGCATCTCTTTGACTCATTTTCATACAAGGCTTTAAATGCCAAGAACAATAAGTTTGTAATTTTACAGAAAGAAAATGATTTAGTTTCTAAAATACAGCTGATTAAAGATGAAGAAATTTTGATGATGGAGGGAGGAGAGACATAATCCCAAAGTAATTACACATCTTCAGCAAAGATAACAACAAAGACACTGTGGGTGTATGATGATAGACCAATGGTAATACAATGGAAACTTGTGGGGTCATTTCAAAAATTCTCCCTTGAAATACAGACATTCTCAATTTGACATGGACCTTTTGAGCACTATCGAAGGACATTTGAAGAACATGCTGATGTATTATATAATCAGCTAGCCTCCTTGCTAATTGACAAAAAGGATGAAGTTTTGGCATAATATGTGATGTCATGATTTAATATGTGATCATCATGGGGTTCTCATTTTGATCATCTATACCTTCCTACCAGATTTAATTTGGAATTTTGGTGTAGAAATCGTGAAAATTGCAATTGAGTTGTGTTCAGGGACGGATTCTGATATCTTAAGATGTATGTCAATAACATGCACCAGACAAAATTTGACAATGTGAAATTTTTGCGAATGGGAAAAACATTTCTGAGAGGGAAAATGATTCTCACACACCTTTTGTTCTCATTATACATTTAATTGTTTTACTTCACTTATTCTGAACAACTGTTCACCACTACCTAGCCCTCCCAGTCAAATAATCAATCAGTGCATAACCATACTGGCCAAAAATCGTTACGAGACATCACTGTTACATATACAGTAGAAAATTCTAGTCAGTTTCAGTCTAAAGACTACATTACATTACGCCACAATTATCACAGTATAAGGATTATTTTTTGGTTGAAATTACAGAAAATTTTAAACATTTCTAGAAATTTCTAAAAAAAAAACGTTAAAAAGAAACATTCACTGAAGACAATCTGACCATTTTGACCTTAAGAAATCTAACTACATGATAACAATCTTTGAAAATTAAATAATTCTGTCTTATTTAAAAATCAAACATGACTACAGAGTTAAGGTACAATTTTTCCCAAATATGGTAGTATGGTATGCGTGTTAGTTAACCTGCAGATACAAAACAGATGCAATGAGGTGATTCATGGTTTACAATAATCAAACTTTCAGTGGATTGTCTTTATTTTCATTCTTCGCAAAACTTGAGCTTGACCCTTCACCCATTTCTATGCTCTCCACCCAAGTGAGAAAAATCATTAGACATCCCCGTACACCAACAGTGTGTGGGATGCATCCCATGAGTAACAAACACTTGTTGGCTCATACAAAAGATTTAAAAAGTCTGGAGCAGTCACAAAAGGCAACAGAAGATGTTTATGAAGACTAAGACTCGCACAAATTCCCCAATCTTTTGGTCTAGTGTAACAAGAGATTATTAAATTCATTCTCTTTTTATGAAGTATATACTAAAGAATGACAGCTACCAATAATAAAAAAAAATCAGATTCTTAATCCCTACACTTGTAGAAGGACAAAGTGACCAATCAACATCAAAGCCAGGAAAAACCATTAAAATACTGTATTAGCCAATGAGGTATAATGCTGAGAAGAACCTGTGGACAAATTCCATAATATTTGAGAAGAAATCATCTATTCCCCTGAATTTTTTAATTAAATTTATTTATCACCTGTACATCTTTATGCAACAAATTTCACTCTCTTAAAAATCAAGTGTTTACAGTAACAAAGTGCTTATAAATACTGTAAATAGGTTTTAGCATTCAAATTTTTGGTTGAACAATAAAATGTAAATCCCATTGCACATTCATTAAATCCTATTTCCTCCCATATTTACCAGGACTTACAAAAATGTCATGTTGTGCCCCCTTGGGGGTGGGGTCAATTAAAAAACAAATTTGCTCAACAAAGCACAACCTCTGCAGAGTAAAATCATGTTGACTGAAAAGGTATATATATACATATATCATATATATATATAATATATATATATATATATATATATATGTATATATATATATATATACATATATATATATATATATACACATATATATCTATCTATATATATACATATATACATATATATATATATATATATATATATATATATATATATATATATATATCTTAATACACAACCTCTGCATTTATGGTTTATGAAGTAAAATCATGTTGTACTGAAAAGGTTATATTTATTACAAAAATATATCATATATATATATATATATATATATATATATATATATATATATATATATATATATATATAAATATATGTATATATATATATATATATATATATATATATATATATATATACATACATACATACATACATACAAACATACATAAATACAAACATACATACACACACACTCACATGCATGCACACACCCATACATACATACATCAGCGTTCAATAAATCACCTAAAAATTCTTTTGCCCGCCGGACAGACACATGCGCAGAAATGCTTGCCCAAAAGCAAAATCCACTTGTCCGACAAAAATCATGATAATATTGGATGCACGTTATGGTAAAATATTTACTGAGAATGCTGTATAAATAATAAAAGACTTACACTTACCAAAAAACTGGAAATTGTAATCCCTATATCCTCTACAAGTTTAAAGCAATTACAGGCTCCATTAAATTAAAAAAGAAACACGAAAGTTTAATAAACTTTTGTCTAAACAAGTGGTATGGCAAAGGGTGGTCAAGTTTGCCATGTAAAAGACAGTATATACAGCGTTCGGTATGCCACTGTACTATACTGTATCTGTATATGAAACAGGTATTCCAACCCATTGCGTGTGGTGCATTAACACAGCAGAACAGACCTTGGCAAGAAACATTGACTGGATATAAATATGCATGAGATTTTTTATGTGATATGATTGGTTGAAAGGAGCAAGACTTGCTAGCAAAACAGCATGCATTGCGCACATGTTTAACCAGCTTTAGTGGCCTGGATCATATATCTGTACATTATATGTTTTGTGTATGTGGGATATTGTTTACGTCTTATGTATGGGTGTGTGCATGATGTTGTTATGGCAAGGTTTAAGATCATTTTGTTACATAACAAAATATTTTGGCTTCCAAATAAATGGAATATAAGTCTGATTGAAATTATTTTCTGGGCATTTCCATCAGTTATATTGTATTAAGTATAAAATGTGTAATGAATTAAGTGTTTAAAGAGAAATTTACTCCACTACTTTGGATCAACCTTTGGTTGCCCGGCAGGCATATCAACTTGTAAATCAACTTGCCCGAACATAAATATTAGTTGCCCCGGGCATCTGGACAGGCGATTTGTCGAACGCTAACATAAATACATATATCTGTGCAAAACAACTTTTTCTAGAAAAGTGGTTGTTCTATGTGAAGACCCTGCAAGCGTTATGTCTGCCTGGGTCTGCGCAGCCAGACAAGTGATTTGTCAATCCCTGATTCAACAACTATGCCAAACACATTCCTCAACCACTCTCATCGATAATCAGAGGTGCATAAATGATGCAGGTCATACAAAAAGAGCAGTTCAACCTACTGCCAATCTTACAAAATGTAAGGAATACAAACATACGAGGGAGGGACTACTGACAATCATCTTTGGGAAATGTCTTGGGAAATTTCCCCAAATAAGCTATAAATCAACAATTACATGTTAAATACATTTTAAAATATCTTACATTTGTGCTATAATTATCTACAATGCATGTTCAGTCTCATGCAACATTTTTTTTTTTCTTTGTTCCCTGCACAAAAGTATTTTAATTTGCTTCCACCCAGTCACGTAAAGGCACATAACTGAACATTGTCTACTCCAGTATATAACCCATCAACAAATTCAACTAACATCGATTTTAAATCTCCGTCCTCACGTTGATGAAACGTTGCTCTCTTCTAAGATGCTGGGGATGAAGAAATTACTGGCGCCATCTTTCACTCTCTGTAAGGAAGCACTTGCTGTTACGCACCGGCTGACGGAGATCATTTTAGTTCGCAAGATGGACTCGCATCAGTTACTTTGGATATTATTTACATACCTGCATAGCAGAAACAAATATAATTAAATGTTTGTTTGTTTGTTTGATGATGGCTTAACCTCAAATTGCAGATCATTCTAGAGGTAGGAAGTAAAGGAAACAGAAAGGGGAGGTGCATGGTTGAAACAAAAACAAAGTACAATTTTTTCTGGAAAACTGCAATGAGTTGTTGAGAGCACTCTGGGAAGGTTGTAAGGCAAGGAGAACTGATGGATTGATAAATGAGAAAATATATGTGTTCTGTTTTATACAATCAATGCCTTTGAACTCCACTGCTCCTTAACTAATAAATCTCCACAGACAAGTTCCCAGCTACATTTCAGATCAAATTGTAGTTCAATTTACTCCTAGATAACTTAGATTTTCTGCCATTTTAACCAGGACTCGTCAGGTATAGTTTCTTGACAGATTGTTATGGTCCCAAGAAATGGAATGAACTCTCAAGTTAAATCCGAGATGCTGTTTCATTTGTTTACTTTCCAGAGATTCTTCATTTTTGAAATTTCAACAGAAATGATTCTTCATTTTAAAAAACATTCTACCTACTGTGGTGTAGCTGTTATCAAGCCCACGCCCTGGAAATGGCTGTACACAGTGCACCACAACTGGTTATAAAAACATTGACGTTCTTGATTTTGACACTGAAATTGTACAAAAGAAGGCAGGTTTAGGCTGAGTTTAGGCTGAGTTATCAGGAGTTTAAATGGTCATGATTAAATTCAGGTCAGGCTTACCCTCGTTGTCATTTGACTGATTCCTCTTTTGTAAAACTACTCACCAACAAACACTTGAATACATTTGGCAATGTATTTTACAAAAGGTTTAAATTAAATGGTGAAATGTGTAAAAATGATTGCAGAAATGATTTGTAGTGCATGTGCACCTGGAAAAACAAGGCATAGAGCAACTTCTGTTGAATACGAAATTTACATTTGGCTTGGAGAATTTACTGAAGATGATTCATGTATTGGTAATTTCAGGATACCCGACCAACCATTATAGGTAGCAGAATAGATTAAGGATAGGTCAAAACTCACCACCCATTAAAGGTAGCAGAATAGATTGAAGGATAGGTCAAAACTCACCACCCACTTAAGGTAGCAGGCTAGATTGAAAGATAGGTCAAAACTCACCAACCATTAAAGGTAGCACACTAGATTGAAGGATAGGTCAAAACTCAACACCCATTAAAGGTAGCAGACTAGATTGAAGGATAGGTCAAAACTCACCACCCATTAAAGGTAGCAGACTAGATTAAAGGATAGGTCAAAACTCACCAACCATTAAAGGTAGCAGACTAGATTGAAGGATAGGTCAAAACTCACCACCCATTAAAGGTAGCAGACTAGATTGAAGGATAGGTCAAAACTCACCACCCATTAAAGGTAGCAGACTAGATTGAAGGAAAGGTCAAAACTCACCACCCATTAAAGGTAGCAGGCTAGATTGAAGGATAGGTCAAAACTCACCAACCATTAAAGGTAGCAGGCTAGATTCAAGGATAGGTCAAAACTCACCACCCATTAAAGGTAGCAGGCTCGATTAAAGGAAAGGTCAAAACTTATCACCCATTAAAGGTAGCAGACTAGATTAAAGGAAAGGTCAAAACTTACCACCTATTAAAGGTAGCAGACTAGATTGAAGGATAGGTTAAAACTCACCACCCACTTAAGGTAGCAGGCTAGATTGAAAGATAGGTCAAAACTCACCACCCATTAAAGGTAGCAGACTAGATTGAAGGACAGGTCAAAACTCACCACCCATTAAAGGTAGCAGGCTAGATTGAAGGATAGGTCAAAACTCACCACCCATTAAAGGTAGCAGGCTAGATTGAAGGATAGGTCAAAACTCACCACCCATTAAAGGTAGCAAACTAGATTGAAGGATAGGTCAAAACTCACCACCCATTAAAGGTAGCAGACTAGATTGAAGGACAGGTCAAAACTCACCACCCATTAAAGGTAGCAAACTAGATTGAAGGATAGGTCAAAACTCACCACCCATTAAGGGTAGCAGACTAGATTGAAGGATAGGTCAAAACTCACCACCCATTAAAGGTAGCAGACTAGATTCAAGGATAGGTCAAAATTCACCACCCATTAAAGGTAGCAGACTAGATTGAAGGATAGGTCAAAACTCACCAACCTATTAAAGGTAGCAGACTAGATTAAAGGATAGGTCAAAACTCACCACCCATTAAAGTTAGCAGACTAGATTGAAGAGCGGGTCAAAACTCACCACCCATTAAATGTAGCAGACTAAATTGAAGGATAGGTCAAAACTCACCACTTAAAAAAGAAAACTTAAGTTCAGCTGTTGTCACCTGTGGATTTGATTTGCAATCCATTCTAGACCTTGATATAACCTGAAATGCAAAGACGAGAACCAATTAACATGGCATAAACATGATACATAGAAGAGTGTAAATTCTGAATATAAGAGATGGGTTGGTTTCCTCAGTTTCATTGTTACTTTGCAGAGATTTAGTATCCTTTATGAAGTGTTTGTTATCATTTCCTCTGTGCAAAACTGTCCTTTATGAAGTGTTTGTTATCATTTCCTCTGTGCTAAACTGTCCTTTATGAAAGTGTTTGTTATCATTTCCTCTGTGCTAAACTGTCCTTTATGAAAGTGTTTGTTATCATTTCCTCTGTGCTAAACTGTCCTTTATGAAAGTGTTTGTTATCATTTTCTTTGTGCTAAACTGTCCTTTATGAAAGTGTTTGTTATTATTTCCTCTGTGCTAAACTGTCCTTGATGTATGTGTTTGTTATCATTTCCTCTGTGCTAAACTGTCCTTGATGTATGTGTTTGTTATCATTTCCTCTGTGCTAAACTGTCCTTGATGTATGTGTTTGTTATCATTTCCTCTGTGCTAAACTGTCCTTGATGTATGTGTTTGTTATCATTTCCTCTGTGCTAAACTGTACTTTATGAAGTGTTTGTTATCATTTCCTCTGTGCTAAACTGTCCTTGATGTATGTGTTTGTTATCATTTCCTCTGTGCTAAACTGTCCTTTATGAATGTGTTTGTTATCATTTCCTCTGTGCTAAACTGCCCTTGATAAAAGTGTTTGTTATCATTTCCTCTGTGCTAAACTGTCCTTTATAAAAGTGTTTGTTATCATTTTCTCTGTGCTAAACTGCCCTATATGAAAGCGTTTGTTATCATTTCCTCTGTGCTAAACTGTCCTTTATAAAAAGTGTTTGTTATCATTTCCTCTGTGCTAAACTGTCCTTTATAAAAGTGTTTGTTATTATTTCCTCTGTGCTAAACTGTCCTTTATGAAAGTGTTTGTTATCATTTCCTCTGTGCTAAACTGTCCTTATATGAAAGTGTTTGTTATCATTTCCTCTGTGCTAAACTGTCCTTTATAAAAGTGTTTGTTATCATTTCCTCTGTGCTAAACTGTCCTTTATGAAAGTGTTTGTTATCATTTCCTCTGTGCTAAACTGTCCTTTATAAAAGTGTTTGTTATCATTTCCTCTGTGCTAAACTGTCCTTTATAAAAGTGTTTGTTATTATTTCCTCTGTGCTAAACTGTCCTTTATGAAAGTGTTTGTTATCATTTCCTCTGTGCTAAACTGTCCTTATATGAAAGTGTTTGTTATCATTTCCTCTGTGCTAAACTGTCCTTTATAAATGTGTTTGTTATCATTCCCTCTGTGCTAAACTGCTACTTTGTAGCTTGGACCCAATATCCCATGTTGTTGAAATCTCTCATTTCACATTTACAAGTTGGCTATTGGTGACACTTGTATCAATTTTGAAGATCACTCCCATGCAGTACCCATGCAACTGTTAAAAAAGAAGCTAAAGCATCACTAGTCCAAAAGCACACCCAGCAACTTTGAAAAATCCTAAGGCAAGTCACAAAATAAGTTATGAACATTTTATACAAATGATCTAAGAGACAACTATGATTTCAATGCTCTAGGGTAACATTCTTACAAATGAACAAAGTCATGCTCCACAAACTTACCCTGCTAAGCATAGCGGGGATATTTACAAGAGTTATATTTACCTTCCATGCTATAAATATGTAATCTAATCCAA
Organism: Chiridota heheva; assembly: GCA_020152595.1. Classification (NCBI taxonomy): domain Eukaryota; kingdom Metazoa; phylum Echinodermata; class Holothuroidea; order Apodida; family Chiridotidae; genus Chiridota; species Chiridota heheva. The sequence goes on along the minus strand of JAIGNY010002416.1, from coordinate 998,581 downwards.
AGACCTGATTTAAATGCACTTTTAAGTGAACTTAAAACATAGTTACCAACCCAGTCCTAACCTTTATTATATCTCTAACATCCCTCACTCAACATTCCACCAAGTCCTGAACGAGAGGGGAGGCAGGCCGGGGCGCATAGAGGGTAAGTATAACTATAATCGCTGCATGAACCGGAGTTAGATAACTCAGAAAACATGCCAATTGAGAGAGCATTCGGAAACTATATAAACATCGTAGTAGTGTCTAAATTAATGCAACAAAACTCTATGAGTTAGTCCAACAAACGGAACGGGTTAGTAAAAGCAGGATTGGAAACAAAGCTTGCGTTAGCTAATGCGAATTGAGGAATTCCCGAAGTGAGGAAAACATTCGCTAGCGCGCAAACTTGCTAAAGCAAAAGTTAGCAGGATAACACAAATGTCATAAAGTAGGTCAAGCAAATACAGAGGAATAAATGCAACAAGTGTTGTACAAAACGGCTGCATGAATTATTCCGTGAAAGGGTCTAAGCCTTTAACCTGAGTGCATACCCTGGCTGTTCCATGAACAGTGCTGACCATTTTAAGAGATTGCTTTGGATGATCCATCGTGGGATAGTGTCTTGCGACACCGTCCGATGAGATCTCCGTAATGAAATGAAAAACGCTTTTGTAACTAACGCTGAGCATCAGCTAAAGACGCCAGACAGGGCACCATACTCTGTTTTATAATAAAGCAATTCTAAAGATGCCAAACAGGGCACCATACCCCGTTTTATAGAGAGTCTGAAGAGGCGAAAAGTGGCAGTATGATTACCGGCTCCAGGTAAAAGATAAAAATGACCTTCTTTGGGAGAAAGCGCATGAAAGCACCTCTGCACTTAGTCGAGTCCACGGAAAGCAGGCAACTCTTTTAAGCATTAACTCCCTAAGTAGGCATGTGGGGGATGGCTCAAGCAGAGCTTCCACCAGTGTGCCTAAGACAACTTGCATGACCCACAGAGATGCAAGAATCTTGGTAGGTCTTTAAAAGAATATTCTTTTTGGCTAATTTACCCAGTGGTCACAAGTCTGTGACCATTGACCCAACTGGAAAGCCTCGGTGGATGGCTGCTACAGCTATTCTAGAGCCCTTGACTGAACCAAGTCCATTATATATTCTATTATATTATTATATAAGTCAAGATATTTTTATAGCCGGGATTTATAATGGATTAACAAAGTATTTTACAAGACAAAAGGAGAGAATGTTAAAGACTTAAAATAAAAAGGATTTTAAAGAAATGAAGGTACAGTTGTTGTGTTTGTGGAAATATTAGCCCAGAAAAAAAGAGACATTATCCGGGGACATTATCAAGCGGATTCAAGCCTGTTATTACAGGTACGTGTAATATTTATGACTGCGTTGCATTTCCAAACATTTCCATTTCTCAATCGTATTATTAATTAAATCTGCATAAATATCACATATTTTCACAAATATATCCAAAGATACTTCAAAATACATTCTTACACAATGCATGAACTTTCTTTTTATTGAAATAAAACAGATTTGTACCATCTTTTTTATTTTATTTTTTTACAGTGATTTGGTTTTTTCGGCACTTCTGTTTTTTGATTTTTTTTATAAAACATGAATCATTTCCGCCGTTTAGTTGCAAAACCAGTAGACCATGCAAGCTTACACTAGCGGTTTCAGCATATGCCGAGTACCTGCCCAAGTTTCTGCGATTGGGGACCACGTTTAATGTGCTTCCCACCCTGTCCAAGACACATCCCTCACCACTGACGGTGAAGGTGGAAACTTCGCTCCTCACGACAGGTGGGAGAGGTCGCACCACCACTAAACATGGGTGGCCACCATTTGAAAGTGTGGAGCGGGGGTACTGAGGTGTCCTGTAAGGGTCCGTAGAAGGTCTAGCAGAGGGGACATTGGTCCTTGATGTAAAACTTGCACATGGGGACTACGTCCACCAGACTGGCTAAGAGGTCTATGAGCATCAGCCAGTCTCTTGTCAGAGATGTTCGCTGTGAGAGGAGGAAATACGCTATCGCCTTCACTGCTAGCACTCTCTCCTCTATCGGCCGTAAATGGCCTTGTGTAAAGTCCAGGATGGTCAAGGTCTCCGTAAAACCATTTTCAGCCCTAGAGGTAGATTTCAAAGACGTCCTCCTTGCGACTCGCAAAGTCTGGGAGTATTGAAAGTAGGCATCGGTCGCTGCTGGCCAGTGGTGCGTGGGAGGCAGCAGCCTCTACTCCACGGCATGTGTGACCCAAGACAGAAGCCTGGATATTAACGAGTCCATGAAGGTAAGAAACATTTTACCATGGATTAATTCCATTTTTGTTCCGATGTCCATGGTCTGGGCTCAGGTGGGCAGGAAGGAAGTGAGAAGTAAGGGAAAGACGGAAACTGTCCTCTCCTTTAGCGCTTCCTGCTTCTTTCTCAATCCCTTCTCTTGGACCTACTCTGCTGTGGAGAGGACCAGGGGAGAGAAGTGAGCGGGACTACTGCCGTACTTTGTACGCGTCCCTATCAGAATAGATATTAGTAATAATAAACCACCTGGATCTACGATAGCGTTAACGTACTACGTATGTTATACCAGTCATTACCTCAGTAAACTTCTATTCACCACAGAGCCCCGAAGCTAGTGGCTACATGTGGGAGACTATTGCCGTACTCAGTACGCGTCCCTGTTGGAATAGCTAAAAGTACACTGGAGCCATATGGAAATACGGTAGAGTTCTTGTGCTACGTAAGCTTAAGAGCCATTAATTCCAGTTACTTCTATTCACCATGGTGCTACAAATCTGGTGGCTACGTGTGGGGGACTACCGCTGTACTCAAGTACGAGTCCCGGTAAGATTAACGGTCGCGGAACTCTGTAGCTAATGGCTACTGGCCACTTTACCACGCAGCTGTGCTGCTGGTGGGTACACTTGGGGGTCTACCATACTCGGTACGTTACTCCGTGTAGGTTCTGTGGGGCCGTAAAGACCCGTTTACCGGAGCCGTATGGACCCCTAAAGTTTAGCTAAGATACCATATGGACCCGTACGGGGCCGTACAATGTAGTCATATGGACTGGTAGAGTTTAGCTATGGAGCTGTCTGTATGGGCCTGAACGGGGCGGTTCAATGGACCCGTATGGAGCCAAAAAGCTATTGCACAGGCCTGTGAACCTATTTAATGAAGCAGTACGGGGCCGTGCAATGGACTCGTAAAGCTGTGTCACTGTCCCATACAGGGTCGTGAAGCCATTCACTGGAGTCATATGGACCCGTAAAGCTTGGATAAGGAGCCGTATGGACCCACGCAGTGGACCCGTATGGAGCCATAAAGCCATGTCCTGGACCCGTATGGAGCTATGAAACCGTGCCGTGGAGCTGTATGGACCCGTAGGGATCCGTACACCGGAGCCGTGCAAAGCCGTATGGACCCATGGAAGTAAGCCAATGGCTCTACAGCAAGCCGTAAAATTACTTGTAACTTCTTATATTATGGAGCTGTATGGACCCGTTCATCGGAGCCATATGGACCCGTAAAGCTTGGATATGGAGCTGTATGGACCTGTGCAATGGACCTGTAAAGCCATATCACAGACCCATATGGAACCGTGAACCCATGCCGGGAGCCGTAAGGACCCATGCGGAGCCATGCACCCCTGCCGTGGAGCCTTAAGACCCCTTCACCATAGCCGTGCACACACATATAAACACATGCAAGTAATCTAATGGCTCTAAAGCGAGCCGTAAAATTACTTGTAGCTCACTTTGGATGCTGCCCCTTGTGGCCCTACCGGTCCCTACATGGGACCGTAGTCCACAGTGGTGTAATAAGGAGTCACCCACCACCACCACTGACACAGTATCGTCGAAACGTGGGTGCTAGTATTGCGTGATTTATTCTAAGTTACGTCGTTAAGACGCAACTTAGCTAATCAATATAGTTTCGGAATAACTTACGTCCGACAGACCTCTGCCTGCGACCCCGCCGACTTAGTGGTGTAGAATCAGGGGCCCCAGGGGGTAAGTCAGTATAAGCTAACAAAGTAGACTACTGCCTCAGACCTCCGTGGCTCAGTATATCGTCGAGCCATGGGTTGTGGAGTAAGCTGAAAACTCTTGAGAGACTATATTGAAACATGATATATTCAACATGAAGCGCCTCTTGGCATTTGAAAATAAATTTATTTATAACTTACACCAAAGCTTCCCTATGGGGGTTGTACTTACAAACCTTACGAGGGCGAGATGGAACTGCGCAAGATGTCAAACATGGTATGAGGCAAGCCACAGCAATTTAGTACACCAGAAAAAAGAGTCAGATATGACTTAAATCTGAAAAAAAAATTAAACCCAAGAAAATGCAGGAAATGTGAAATCTCTAAATGCACAGGTGGTAGCACAGAAAACACAAACCACTGTGATCTTGGTGTCTGTGGAGATAACAAACGGTAAACTTTTCTGAAAAGGGGGCGCAAAGGAGACCCTCTATCCCCAGGGTCTCTCGAGCTCATAAATGAAAAACTCCTGTCTTAATTATATGTAAGGGGTATGAACTCACGCTACGTATGGTAATGTAAAATAATATATAGGCTCTCCTGTAATAACTATAGCTCCTTGGAGCTGGCTTAAACTGACTCCACACTCACAGTGGTTACGTCGACCTCTTGCGCATGCGCCAACATCGAAACAAAAAGTTGGCCTAATGCATATAAAAACCTGTACTGAAAACATCCTAACATGTTAATACATATGCACTGTATAACGCTAGGCTATCCTCGTGGTAGGGCAGGGGCCTAGGATGAAAAACACTTCAACCGAAGGAAACAGGGTCCTCTAAACTAGCACACACCATGTGCTCTAGGGATTAAAAACACCTGCTGTTAGAGTGGGACTCACTCGTTCTAGCCACCCGTTTTGTATAGATGGAAGCAAAGACACTCTAACTGAAGTGTAAGCTAAATGGGGAAAGTCCTGTAAGTCGGACCAAATATTTCCCTGTCTCATGGCCACCTCGTCTTACCTCAGATGACTTGAAAAGGCTAGAAGCAAATGCCAAACAGCGTAAAACCCTGCATGGTAGGAGCTGCCAAGACAAAAATTGTTAAAAAAGGGGAAAATTAAAACAAAATTTTTCGGTCAGTTCCAGCGATGTTGTGACAGCAACGTGCTGAAAAGAAGTGAGGGATGGTAGAGGTATAATGGATGTTTCGGTCTGGGCTGGTAAGTACGTTTTAAATTTGGTTGAAAGTGCGTTAGAATTAGATCATTGGACCAGATTGCATATTTATAACATGGAAGGTAAATATAACTTGAAGTAAATACAGATACACTATACACAACATGAATATTCTACACAATTTGAAAATATGGAGGCAATGGAAATGGTCATACAAGTAGCACACATCTATTATTATAAAACAACACCACATTCACGGTCTTCATGAAAGTTTTTGGTACTATGTGATGTTTTTTGAAGAGCACTATTCAATACCTTTCTGACGAGGGTATGAGGGAATTCACCGGAGTCTTTGGCCATTTGTTGCGATCATGCAAAGCATGGACATGGTACATACCCTCATCAGATAATTTGGTTTTACTGTATTGAGAACATTTGCATATCTACTGTTGATATGTAAAATGGCACCTTCAAAACTTTAAGACAGCTGCTAAAATACTGGGCAATCTCATTTTAAGTTGGCAGAATAATACTTTATCAGTTCCATAACTTCCATGCTACCAGAAAAGGTAGCAGCATACTTCTCAGAATACGCCTTAACTTGTTGCATTTCTATTGAAATAAATGCTTTTATAAACCTGTCTGAATGAAACTCGGTTAAAGCTACATAATATTTGTAAAGGTTGTCTCAATAATGCCAAGATACAGCATTCTTTACTAAGACTTGAGGGGAAAGTTAGCTTTCTGTAAACTAATCTTCTCCAGTAGACTTACTACACCAGTCATTTCCGTACAAGGATGTGAAATCTTTTAAACTAAACGTGATAAGATATCAAAGGATCTTCCTTCCAGTTTTGTTTGAACTTTACGATATAGCACAGGCATACTATAAACTAATAGTATGATATAGCACCGGCATACTATAAAGTAATAGTATGATATAGCACCAGCATACTATGAACTAATAGTATGATATAGCACAAGCATACTATGAACTAATAGTATGATATAGCACAGGCATACTATAAACTAATAGTATGATATAGCACCGGCATACTATGGACTAACAGTATGATATAGCACAGGCATACTATGAACTAATAGTATGATATAGCACCGGCATACTATGGACTAACAGTATGATATAGCACAGGCATACTATGAACTAATAGTATGATATAGCACAAGCCTACTATGAACTAATAGTATGAAATAGCACAGGTATACTATGAACTAATAGTATGATATAGCACAAGCATACTATAAACTAATAGTATGATATAGCACAGGCATACTATAAACTAATAGTATGATATAGCACAAGCATACTATAAACTAATAGTATGATATAGCACAGGCATACTATAAACTAATAGTATGATATAGCACAGGCATACTATGAACTAATAGTATGATATAGCACAGGCATACTATTAACCAATAGTATGATATAGCACAGGCATACTATGAACTAATAGTATGATATAGCACCGGCATACTATGAACTAATAGTATGATATAGCACAAGCATACTATGAACTAATAGTATGATATAGCACAGGCATACTACAAACTAATAGTATGATATAGCACAAGCATACTATGAACTTGTAGTATGATATAGCACAGGCATACTATAAACTAATAGTATGATATAGCACAGGCATACTATAAACTAATAGTATGATATAGCACAGGCATACTATGAACTAATAGTATGATATAGCACCGGCATACTATGAACTAATAGTATGATATAGCACAAGCATACTATGAACTAATAGTATGATATAGCACAGGTATACTATGAACTAATAGTATGATATAGCACAGGCATACTATAAACTAATAGTATGATATAGCACAAGCATACTATGAACTAATAGTATGATATAGCACAGGCATACTACAAACTAATAGTATGATATAGCACAAGCATACTATGAACTTGTAGTATGATATAGCACAGGCATACTATAAACTAATAGTATGATATAGCACAGGCATACTATAAACTAATAGTATGATATAGCACAGGCATACTATGAACTAATAGTATGATATAGCACCGCATACTATGAACTAATAGTATGATATAGCACAAGCATACTATGAACTAATAGTATGATATAGCACAGGTATACTATGAACTAATAGTATGATATAGCACAGGCATACTATAAACTAGTAGTATGATATAGCACAGGCATACTATGAACTAATAGTATGATATAGCACAAGCATACTATGAACTAATAGTATGATATAGCACAGGCATACTATGAACGAATAGTATGATATAGCACAGGCATACTACGAACTAATAGTATGATATAGCACGGGCACTACAAACTAATAGTATGATATAGCACAGGCATACTATGAACTAATAGTATGATATAGCACCGGCATACTATGAACTAATAGTATGATATAACACAGGCATACTATGAACTAAGAGTATGATATAGCACCGGCATACTACAAACTAATAGTATGATGAAAGCACAGGCACACTACAAACTAATAGTATGATATAGCGCAGGCATACTACAAACCAATAGTATATAGCACAGGCATACTACACACTAATAGTATGATATAGCACAGGCATACTACGAACTAATACTTTAATATTCCATCAATTAACCATCTCACAATGTCAATGTTCTGCACCAATGGATAAATCTATGATCACTCCATTTCAGCAGAGCAAGCAGTGCCCTACCTTTGCTGTTTCAGAGGGGCAGACCGCCCCACCTCTATTTGGCCCACCCCCCTTTTGGTCCACCCTGCCCCTAATCAGAAGAAGAAGGAAAAAAAAAAAATATTCTTTAATTAAACTCATAAATGAAATCCCTTACATGGATACATAACACAGAATAATAGCATAGTAAGAAATTGTTCTGTTTGGCCCATGAATGGTCCTTATGAGTCAAAATAGTTTCATTCTAAGGTATGATTATAGCTATAATCCCATTTTACCAGAGACTTAAAAGCCTTAAGGGGGGTCACTGGACCCCATGCCCAAAAGCGCAGTGCTTCGCGCATGCATTTATGTGCCCCTTAACAAATCTAGTACCCTTCTCCTTTTTATATCAAGCTAGGGGTCTGGCAAGAGTACCAATCTTGAAGCTGCTAACACTGTAATAGTTCTGTTACTTACCCTTCCCCTGTAAGGGCACAACATGCTTGTATATTCCATTTATGATCTTTTATAGACGTTAGATTAAGGTGCTGGGATATTTCTGCGGCTGACATGGAACCTTTGACATCCTGTTTATTGGCATATAACAGCATTGCAGCATGTTTTAAATCCTGTAAAGAAAACAACCAATCAAAAGAATTACAATGGGTTGTATTGATTATACTCAGACAATTAGGTCAAAATAGATTAGTTTAAATGATTATGTCCTGTTTTGAATGACCTGTCACTGAATCACCTAATTTTTTATGGAAAAACAAACCCTGGTTTAAATTAGGTTGAACAATTTTATTGGACTGACTTAAGAATATTGTCTATAACTAAATTATATCATAGCCCACCTTGTGATAATGATTACGGATAATAATTCCTTTTTGAAATATTTGATGATCCATTTCAATTTAAGTTCATGACACAAGATTTGCCCCACAGCATTTGTTAAATTGTGCCAGAGATTTAATTCTATCAAAATTAATCATGTAGTGAAATCAATCAATCAAATGGTGAAATGTTAAAAAAGTTGGATTTATAAAGAATTTTAAAATGAATATTTTATTTTCAACATTTACACTTTATTCAATCAGAAAGTCTAACCTTCAGATGTTATTTGATACATTTATGTTTTAATTTTACCTCTTAAGTTGTTGTTATAATTATCACCTTCTTTGTCTTTATCTGATGTCACAAGGCCTCAGGGAAGACCAATCTTACCAACAAAACATCTCACCCCAGATGGTTAAGAATCTGATATCAATAAACAGTATTAATAAATTGTATTTCTGACTAACTCATGTTCCACTGACACCCACAATATAAATTTCCCCAAAATTATATTTTGTTTAGTTCTGCCTGCCACTGGTTTGTGGTTGGTTGCAGTGTACTCACCTCCCACATGAAAAGGGGAAGAAAAAAAATCATTTTGTTTTTCCTTGAAAAAATGAGAAAAGTGGTACAAATCCCCAGCTCCTCTTCAACCAACTTTTTCAGTCTGTTAATGTTGGGGTTCATCAAATTAATTAATTGTTAATCGACAAGAATGAATTAAACAGATCACTTACAAACTGCAGACAAGCATGCACAAAATATAACAACTTTTCAAACCTGCAATGTGTGATGAATAGGAACTGATTTAATGAAGTAAACTGACAAACTATCCTGGTTCTAACATCAGGGACCGACAAATCATTTAACTTGCGAGGGCTGTCCTATCATAATGCAACTTTCCTGTCTGAGTTTACAGCAGAATTTGTAATACAAACAATCACAAAATCTTTAGCACAACCATTAACACAGAGGTCAATACCCAGCAGACTTGCTTCACACTGCTTAACCCAACCCTGCCTTTTCATACAATTTCATAACTCAACGATTATTCAATTCTCACTTATAGCAGTATAATAAGGAGGCACTGCTAATCAATCACATATCCATTTTGCATATCCACACCACTTTAAGATAATTTACATTGCAACCTGAACCCTCAATAATTTATTTCTCTTCTGAACTTAACAGATAGAGTAAGTCTCCCTTGAGGGACCATTTTTTAAACTAAAATAAAAATGAGAACTAAACACCCTGACACATCTACAACCTTAACAGGAACAGAGAGGACAATGAGAGACTTGCATTCTCCTTTCAATGATTTGCATAACATTATATACATACTGACATGGATATTTCCCAAGGCAGGTGATACTGATAGCCATAAAAAAAAAAAAATTATTACAATACATTCCATGATAATTTTTGTTTTGCTGGGGTTGTGTATAGACCTACAAAAGTGTTTTGTTTGAAAATCTATTTAAATGACTTTTAAATTAAGAGTACAGCTGACAACTAACTTTTTAGCATAATAGTATTTCTTCATAAGAGTTTAAATTTTGTAATACATGCAAGATGTGTTAGGTAGTAAGTAGCCAGTCACAATTTTGCTCTTCAAATCAGTAATTGATGACTTTTAATGTATTTTGCAGGTTCTAGTTGATTCCGTCATAACAAGTCAATTGAAGATCCATTCCATTTGAATCCCAATTAAAGGATTAGTTCAGGGGTCAAGCAAGTCTATCTTATATGAACAAGGACTTCAAAGGAAACAAAATGGTGCACAAAGCATTCAAAAATCGTATTCCGTTAAGGAGATATTGATGTTTAAAGTTTGGTATCATTTGTGTAGAAACGACTGAAATCAGACTAGTTGTGATGCCATAGCCTCAGATTCCTCAAAATCTTTATGTATTTTATCATATTTTGTCCTGCGATTCTGTGACATAAAAACCATGGGATACATCAAAAAAGTAGTAAACCTAAATTTATGATGGGTATTTATAATATACCACTTAAAGAAAGTTTGAGGATAAATAATTCAAATAGTGAGAAAATTAAATAAACTTTCTTTAAAATACATAAAGACTGAGGAATCTGAGACTGTGACATCACAACTAGTCTGATTTCAGTCGTTTCTACAGAAATGATACCAATTTTTAAACTTGAATATCTCCTTAACGGAAAAAGATTTTTGAATGCTTTTTTTACCATTTTGTTTCTTTTGAAGTCCTCTTTGAAAGAAGATGGACTTGCTTGACCACTGAACTAATCCTTTAGAGGCTACACGCCTTATTCTCCTTTCAATGTGTTGCATAACATTACATACACACTGACATGGACATTTCCAAGGTCTTCAAATTAAACAATTGATGGATTTTTGGCTGTTTTTCATCATTTCAAGGAAATAGATGGCAATAAAGTCTGCAAGATGTATTTTGTTTTCTTCCACCAAGTAGATTTTACCAAAAAAAAAGAAAAAAACTTACCTCATTTGCTAGCATATTGTACAGTTCTTCTTTACTAATTTGTAGTCTTTCTCTGTCTGTGCTATCTATTACAAGTATTACAAACTGCAGAGAAATGAAAGAAAATTATCACAAATTACACAATGCAAAATTGTTAAAAATGAACATATTAAGTGTCCAAAACAACAACAATATTTAATATACAGTATCTGCACACAAATTGACTTTTTCAAATAATTAAAATTTCATGAAAATTCCACCACAATTCATGCAAATTGATGACACTTTCTACCATGCTTCATACAATCTATTACTTGCATTATGTAATTGCAATTAGCTTTAATAACACACCTACATATATATAGTTTAAGTACAGCATACCATCTACACAGTAAAACAGAAACAAACCAAATTTTAAATTATAAATGTGTATTACACTTCTGAAACAAATTTGATGGTTTTAAAATTATGTACATTTTGTTTCTTAGTTGTGGCTAATCAAAGTTATATGAATTTCTAATATACAGAAATATCTAAAGTAACTTGAATCATGCCTAATGTCAGGTCATTTAAGGTTTTCATATCCTACCATTTATTCTTTTGACTGATCCTGGTCAACTCTTGAAAAAACAAAAACATATCTCTTAAAGTCAGCTGCTCTTATTCAAATAATTGCAGCGCAGGATCATAAACACTGTATTTACATGAGAAATTTGAAAAATTCTCCACTGATACATCTCAGATTCTGCATATTTTCTTGTTGAGCAATTAGGTCTAAGAATTCAAACAGCGACATAACTATAAGCTGACAGCACTAATCCAGCTCATGATGATTTTTATGAAATAATAGCAAACAAAGTTTCTCACCCACCTGGTCTGATGCATAAGCGTATGGGACAGTTTTATTTTAGGGGGCAGAACAATCTTTCCCAAATCCTCCAATCTTGCCCTAATTTAACACAGTTCATGAATATACTCATAAAATCCACATTTCATGTTGCCACAATGCCAAATCATCTGATTTTAAACAACAAACAACTAAACAAAGCTTTTAAAGATCATATTTATATCTTAAAAGTTTTTTCTTAAGTTTTGCCCAAATTTTGATACCCATTTTCCCCAAATTCTTAGGTGCCCAATTTTTTTAAAGGAAATCCCCTCCCCCTCCCCTTCCCGCCCTGTTCGCCTATGGTCTGATGAAACCATTTAACTTCTTCCCAGTACATATCTTTTTGCACCATATCATCTCAAATCTCCCCCTACGTGTTTACATAAATCAGGGAGTTGGAATAGACTATTCCAACTCCCTGCATAAATTAATCATTTGGGAATTTTTCAGTGTTATTTCTGAGATAATAAAGCATTCAGCAGATGATTGAACTACCTTATTTATGATTTCCACTACTGAATTACAGAACAAATTCCTATTGAAATCTGGAATGATCTCATTCTCATTTGAAAGATGAACCTTTATCTTTGTTAGATCTTCACTGCTAAAAATTGATTTAAGATAATCAGAATTTTTTTACGTTCAGAGTAAATACTTAAGAATGAAAAAAAATTAGGGTACAAAAGGATACAAATTTTAAGTTTTTCACCAGTGTTTCTGGGAACAGTGCTTTGAAAATACACTATTCCAGGTCACACATCACTGTTCCATATTTTTAGGGAAATAAGATTTATTACACTAGGTCCAGGTGTGAAGATAATTCCTTGAGGTTAACTAGCAAAAATGCTACCATGTAAATACCACTTTTGCTAATTGGCATCATGCCCCTTTCCGATTCAAACTAGAAAACAGACCATATAATAACCCCAAAGCATCCCTTGCTCCTACAAAAAGAGACACACAAATTTGAACTTTAAAGGTACATGGACCAGTACAAAAGTTTTTGCATATTCCACTGACCAAATAGAGTAATAAATGATGAGTTTAGAGGACTATGGACATCTAGCAGATTTCAGATATATGTAAATTCTGAGTAGAATAGTTTGTTAAATTTGTAAAAAGCTTATTTAGTTTTTAAATTATGACTAAACAAAGTTTCATGAATTGTTAATTTGTCTGGATTTGTGATATACTAAGAGAAACACATCTCAAAATCTTTATATAATTCTTTAAATTCTGTTCATCAAATTCAGCTACTTGTGAATTTCAGAATGTCTTTTCTAGATACATGATGATTCAGGGTGTGACAAATTTCTGTCAAATTTTGCCCAAAGTCCAATTCTATATTTCAGACAACACTGACAGAGGAATAAAAAACAAAGGTTTTACAAAAGGTTGTGAATTATCCTTCCCCTATTGATGTCACACATTATTGCACAATAACAGGAAAAAAATTAAAATGCTGTAAAGTGGTCTTTTTCAACAAATCTTAAATGGAATATTTTGCTGTTTTAATGACTTCGAACATATTGCCTCGACATGTCCATAGCACTTTAACAATCTTTGAATGTTAAAATAACATGTGTAATATTCTCAAGAATTATCAAAGTTTGACATTTTTTTTTTATTTATTGAAAAATGTGATGTATGAACAGGAAAAACCTCAAAAGGCTATTGCTTTTCTTTAAATTTTCCCCTTCATTTCAGAACTTAAAAATGTTCAAACTGCCTTCTCCAGCTTGATGTTGGTTGAGGGTTGGGTAAAGATCAAATCCTCTGCATCAGAATTATCTTTCCTCTTTTAAAGGGAAATTGCAGAGGGTTAAAAAACAACGGACTTACATAAGAAAACAGAGATGGCCAATGCACAATCTTGAGTAGGAGGCCAAGCAATGAAATTTCCCGATGTGATTTTGCAGCCACTGATTTTACAACTTTTACGATTTGCCAGCATGCGCACTTACTATTTACACAACTCATTAAGTACTAAATGTGTTAAACATACTTCTTTATAACTTGCGTTATTTACTACTTCTATTAAACATATGTAAACATTGGTATATTATTAATTTGTGTAGTATTATCTTTCATATAAGACCAAAATATGCAATTTGAGAAAAATTTGAGTAAATTGTAGGACGATAAAAAATGCCATTTCAGACTTGAAGCTGTGTGAAATTTATGGGACATGATATTATGTTGTGTGTTGTACGGGGTGGGTATATACAAGGCAATTGCTGATATGTCATTGTTCATATCTACTACAATATGTGGCCAGATAACTGAAATAATTTCAGATTTGTACACTTTTGACCCAATAAATTGTCCCACTTTTCATCAATGTTAATTAATTATTTAGGTACTGTAGTTAATTAGACTTTCCCTTTGTTTATTAGAGTAAACTCAAATGTTTATTCTATACATGGCTAAACCATTTGCTAAGAACACAGCTTATTTGGTTTTAAAACTGCATTCAGAAATTAAGAAAATTTTACATTCAAATGCATTTTTCCCACTTAAATGTATGTTATGGTTCGTTTACACTTTAACTGTCATTAAGTCTGTAACGATATCATATTTTCAATCATTTATTTTTTTAGTTCAAAAGAATACAGTACAGAACAAGAAAATATTTTATATCAGTGGTAAAGTAACATGTCCTGACAATTATTATGCTTTAAAAATGCTTAATTCTTGAAAATTGACCTAAATTTGGCCAAATCTGGTTGTCAAGGAAACAACAATTAAATTTAGGATAATACAAGTGATACCATTTCTGTCATAACTTGAGAACAGGTTCGCCTTTTTAAATATAAAAAAATTGTTCCTACAACTACCAACCATCTTTCATTTAATCCTATTTATAAACACTTACATGCCACTTTAGATTTTCACTACCTACTGTGGTGTAGCGGTTATCATACCTGGGTTCAATCCTGGGGTGGGTAGACACGCCAGTGCACCACATGGTTATGCACCACAGCTGGTTATCAAAGGCCGTGGACATTGACTTGGTTGTCGATGTTATGTCTGTCCGTCGTCGTACCTGTGTTCTCGTCTGGAGTGCGTATTAAGCGTTTAATAGCATTTGTACTATCATGTTTAATACGCAGGCGACGACCCGTCATTGTAATTGTGTGTTCAACTCTTTAGATTTTCACTCTAGCCTCCCTATATACTTGAATAACACAAACATTTGCATATCTCCACACATTAATCTTCAAAAAGCTGTAAAGCTGTTGATGAAATGTTTTGCCTTCTTCAGTGTATTTTAAATCACTTTAGCTAATGTTCTACCATTCCATATACCTTTAACCATTAGGTTTAAGTTTAAAGAATAAGTATGGTGCAGTGCTTGCTACAACAGTGACAGTCTTGTACAAACAGACATAATAAACATCCAGGAGGTACCACACCATTACTACTGTAGACAAGACACTGAGAATCTGATCTGGAGGCATATTTTCAAACCCGCCACCTTCTTCTGACTGTAATTTGCAGGCTTAAAGCACTCAACCACAGATTTCTGTACTTTGCACACTTCTTACCAAGAACACAAATCACCCTGAAGGGCTGAAGTAAAGCTCAAAGCGTGACCTATCTTGACCTTTCATGTTCCTTGAGCTTAGATACAGCATGGAGGGTATACAGAAAGGATCCAATGTGATCGTGAAAACAATGGAAGGCAGCCATATTTTAAATAATGTTTAAAGGCATCTATGGGCTGTCATCATTAGGTAATTATAGCCTGGATAATGCCATAGTGGCAGCTGAGTTAAGTTTAGTTGGAGGGCAAAATATAATTGGGGAAAATGTGATTGGAAAATGTGATGGGCGGGGGGGAAATGTGATGGGGGAAATGTGATTGGGGGCAAAATGATTTGGGGAAAAATATAATTGGGAGGAGGCAAAAGAAGAAGCACCCTTTTATTTATATATGTATATAATTCAAGCATGATTGTATTAAACAAAATGATGAGCAAATGTTTAGGGAGCCCTGGCAATTTCACCCCCTTGTCCCTATTGGCTCATGATAACCAGGGACGAAAATAATCTGCACAATAAATTTCCATATTGTAAATGTACAGTAAGGAATGACTACTATTAAAGAAGATTGATAGCATTTCACATGTATAGAATGTTCAAGATTTAATTTGACCTGCTTATGAAGCAACTTGGAGCCAAGACTTGTGAAACAGAATTTCATCAACATTTCAAATGAATGATATTTTATATTTGCAGCAAATCATAATCTTTAGATATCACGATATGGTGATATATCATATTTATGTGCATGATAGATATCGCGATATGGTGATATATCATAATATCGATGTGCATGATAGATATCAAGCCATATGGTGATATATCATATTTATGTGCATGATAAATATCGCAATATGGTAATATATCATATTTATGTGCATGATAGATATCGCGATATGGTGATATATCATATTTATGTGCATGACAGATATCACGATATGGTGATATATCATTATATTTATGTGCATGATAGATATCGCAATATGGTGATACAGTATATCTAGATATTTATGTGCATGATAGATATCGCAATATGGTGATACAGTATATCAAGATATTTATGTGCATAATAGATATCGCGATATGGTGATATATCATATTTATGTGCATGACAGATATCGCGATATGGTGATATATCATGATATTTATGTGCATGATAGATATCGCGATATGGTGATATATCATGATATTTATGTGCATGATAGATATCGCGATATGGTGATATATCATATTTATGTGCATGATACGCGATATGGTGATATATCATGATATTTATGTGCATGATAGATATCGCGATATGGTGATATATCATATTTATGTGCATGATAGATATCGCGATATGGTGATATATCATTATATTTAGGTGCATAGGTGCATGATAGATATCGCAATATGGTGATATCACATTTATGTGCATGATAGATATCATATATGGTGATATATCATATTTATGTGCATGATAGATATCGCGATATGGTGATATATCATTATATTTATGTGCATGATAGATATCGCAATATGGTGATACAGTATATCAAGATATTTATGTGCATGATAGATATCGCGATATGGTGATATATCATATTTGTGCATGATAGATATCGCGATATGGTGATATATCATATTTATGTGCATGATAGATATCGCGATATGGTGATATATCATGATATTTATGTGCATGATAGATATCGCGATATGGTGATATATTATGATATTTATGTGCATGATAGATATCGCGATATGGTGATATATCATGATATTCATGTGCATGATAGATATCGCGATATGGTGATATATCATGATATTTCTGTGCATAATAGATATCGCAATATGGTGATATATCATGATATTTATGTGCATGATAGATATCGCGATGTGGTTATATATCATATTTATGTGCATGATAGATATCGCGATGTGGTTATATATCATATTTATGTGCATGATAGATATCGCAATATAGTAATATATCATATTTATGTGCATGATAGATATCACGCACGATATATGGTGATATATCATATTTATGTGCATAATAGATATCGCAATATGGTAATATATCATGATATTTCTGTGCATAATAGATATCGCAATATGGTAATATATCATGATATTTCTGTGCATAATAGATATCGCAATATGGTGATATATTATGATATTTATGTGCATGATAGATATCACCATATAGTGATATATCATATTTATGTGCATAATAGATATCGAATATGGTGATATATCATGATATTTCTATGCATGATAGATATCGCAATATGATAATATTTATGTGCATGATCAATATCTCATTTACCCATATAGTGACAGCTTTAATGACAATAAAGGATGATTCTTTATTTCATAAATACACATTAGTTGAGTATTCATATTTTCAAAAAGCTTGTTTCATCAAACTTGTATCAATAATAATTTCCAGAATTGAGATTTGCAGAATTGAAATCCCTTGCAGTTTGGATAGTGGATGTATTTTAGAATACTTTAAACTTCTCTCTTATTTTAATTAAGTCTACATTAGCTAACATTCATACATCTTTCACATTGATTTTTGCTATCAAAACATCATTTTGAATATTTTATACCATTAGTAATATTTCTGCCATTTCCAAACACCTCAACTCCTTTCCAGTACCGTTATTAATTTGATCTTCTTACACAAATTGTTCACAAACTTTGATACTGACTCTACATTCCCAATGTAGTGTAATAATGACCAACCACATAACTACAACAATTATATTAATGGCAACCACCATGGATGGATACACAACTGAATAAATGGTGAATCAGACTCAATACAAATAACAATTACAAAATCCCACACCCTACTTCATTCATAAAATGTATTATGTTTGGGTGAGTAAGGGCTTCCGCAACCTTAAAATCCTTTTAGTTATGATGTAAAATCAACCTTGAATTTGTTTTTTTGGAAATAGTTCATTCAGGTAACTATTTCAACAAGGTATAGGTGTGAAAAATAGGTTCAACATTCTACTTTAAAGATTGATGAGGAAATGATGGGTTTCCGACAGCAGAAACCAATCCTCTAGGATCACAGGAAGTATTGAAGGTTGTACGTGCAGGCATAATATATTTACGTTTTATCCTCACACTTTCTCACTACACACATGGTACAGTTGTTCAAACCAATTAACACTATTTTTTTTACTGCTAATGCCACAAAATCTGTTTAGATTTGAGGTCAGCAAAAGGAATTTCACATACCTCCTATAATTGGATATTCTGCATTTCTACTAGTTGAAGGCCACCTTTCTACATTTCTACTAGTTGATGACCACCTTTCTACATTTCTACTAGTTGATGACCACCTTTCTACATTTCTACTACTTGATGATCACCTTTCTACATTTCTACTAGTTGATGACCACCTTTCTACATTTCTACTAATTGATGACTACCTTTCTACATTTCTACTAGTTGATGACCACCTTTCGATCATACATTAGATGTGTACATAAGCAATATTAATCTGTCACTGATCAGACAGTAACATCTTAATATGGTAAACAAGAAGCACACTATGGGTGGTACATGGTGGTACATGGGTATAAATGTAAATAATTTCTCTAAGAATAGCTTTTACTGTAACACCACTACAAGTTTGGGGAGGTGAGGTAAATATTGGTGCAGATTACAAAAAAAAAACAATTTACATTGTCATTAATTTGAGTTTATGTCGCATTTGGGTATTACCTGTTGCTTCCACATTACTGTTGCATCACCATACAATAAACAAGTTGTTGATAATTCATAACCTTGTCGCACCATGGCGGGAAAGTGGACCTGCACATTACACTTAATTTCAGACCAATGAGGATGTAGGACCACAAACAGAAAAATGATCTGCTCTTCACTCAATTCCAGTCTGACATGGGTTAACAGCAACCCATGTAGGACCACAAGCAGAAGGGGGACTCTGTTCTTCACTCAATTTCAGTCTGACATGGGTTAACAGTAACCCTTGTAGGACCACAAGCAGACGGGAGACTGCGCTTCACTCAATTTCAATCCGATAGGGGTTAATTGATGTTGATGTCTCACCTGTGTTCCTGCATAGTATGTGCTCCACGCTGACCTGAGTGATTCCTGCCCACCTATATCCCACATCAAAAAGTGAATATTCTTCCATGTGACCTCTTCTACATTGCTTCCTATCGTGGGAGATGTATGTACCACTTCATTCATCAAACTAAAAGGGAAAACAAAGAATTATGTAAGTTAATGATAATGTAAGGTGCTTATATAGCGCTTTCCAAGTCACAGCATTCTCAAAGCGCTATCATTCACACAAACCAAGACGTTTTTAAGTCCCCAGGACTATACTAAATAGGGCATCGTTCCCATGGTGCAGCCAATAATGATACAAGTCCCCAGGACTATACTAAACAGGGCATCATCACCGTGGTGCAGCCAATGACACAACATGCCACCAACCACATTATTATCCTGTTCTGTCCTCTTAATGCCGAGCCCGAGATGAAGGAGCAGCAGGTCCCATTTTAAGTCTCTGGTATGACCCAACCCAGGATGGAACCTGGGCCTGCTGGGTGAAAGGCAGACACTCTACCACTTTAAGTCAACCAGTTGGTTATGAGTATTCATCAACAAAGTTCATGTCTATTCATTTATTTAGCATTTTTGTATCTCTTGCAAGATAACAAAAAGACCTGAAAGTGGTGGGATAGTCCCGCCCCGTCCCCCTCCAACAGCTATGATGTAAAACTGATGGCTGCAGCTCAACATGTCCTAAATGGAACACTCACTTTTATACCATTTGCATGAAAGATTGAATAATGTTTTAATGCAACAATAAGAGGTTGAGCCCTAAAACCAAAGCAATAATGAACGACTGTAATACAAATTGTTTTGAAGGGCTATGGAGTATGGATAGCTACCAAAATTTATACTTCCTGTTAAAATAAGCATTCAAAATATTTAGAAACAAAAGTCTTTAAATTATGAATAACATATACATATTTTTCAAGATAACAGTTTGACAATTTTTATGCATATTCAAATTTTGTGATGTTTACTAGGAAGACAGCTTAAAATCTCTACAACTCTTTTTTTTCTTTCTTAAGTAAATTGTGAAAATGATGAGAATTCTTTACAACTTAGATGTTCTTTAGCTACCATTGTATGTTTCTTCAAAAATTGTGGCAGAGGATTCAAAACAAAAGATATAAAATGCAGAGATACTACCTCACACATTTGCACAATAATAACTTTAAAATTCCCAAAGCTGCAAAATGGCCAATTTTTAATTGATTTTGACAGAAGTGTTTGATATGGTCTTTGATATATTGTATACCAATTCAATTAAAATTGTCTATAACTGTGCATCTAACATAAAAACATGGATACTGTGGAGCCCCAAACCTAATCTATGGCATCTATTGCTGTATTGTTATTGGTTGAATTTCCGAGTTCCGCTGTTGCAAGAACATTACTTTTTTATTGCAGGAACAGTGAATTTTCAAGCATGTGGCATCAATGATCAATAATTTGATTTCTGCTCAAAAAATACATTGTCAAAAAAATATCATAAAAATAATTTCTTCCAGTAAGAAAAAACTATTCCAACTTCACCTGCAATTGTCAGCACAATTAATCATAAACACATATTTAAGGCTGCTTGCATGTGTAGGGCTGTATGCAACTGGATGCTACATCATGCACATACTAATATTCACTGACATACATAATTACACACATTAACCAACAAACTATTTGTAAATTTAGCCCATTTTGAAGAAAGGAATTTGTTTGTATGTTTGTTTGTTTGTTTGATGAGGGCTTAACGGCACCACGACAATGAGGGTCAAATTGTGCCTGAGAGGTCAGATCATTCTAGAGGTAAAAAGGAAAGAAAACAGGAGGAGATTGAGAGAAATACAAGAACTAAAGTCAGAAAGCTGGGATCGAGAGAGGAGGTGCATGTGTGAAAAAACAAAGTAGGGAGAAGGGGGTGGGAGGGGAGGACTAAATATGGTTGTAGAGGGAAGCATGATGAAGGAAGGAGATAATTTTATCCAAAGGGTTTTTCCTAAAGAACTCGGCAATTGAGTTGTAGGGGAGCGAAAGAAGTTCTGGGAAGTTTGTACAGGGGGCAAGCAAGAAGAACATGATGGACTGAGAGGGTGCAATGGCAATTGTTGCAGAGGGCTTGGGGGGAGCCAATAAGGAGGTGGGAGTGAGTGAGGTGGGGGTGACCTATTTGAAGACGGGTAATATGAACGTTGTCGACACGAGAGAGGTTGTGGATGGTGGGTTTGATAGGAATGGTGGGCTGGTTGACGTGGAGTTTGTTATCAATTTGGGAGTCCCATGAGTTTTGCCAGCGGTCAAGAACAAGGGTAGCGATGAGCGGTTTGATGTCAGAAAGGGTTTCAGGAAATGGGGTAGGGGGGATGTTGAGGGCAAGCTTAGCGGCTGCATCAGCCCTATCATTGCCAAGGATGCCAACATGCTGGGTATTCAGAAGAAAAGAATACTTTTCCTGCAGAGGGTGAGCGAAAGGAGTTTCTGGAGGAGGAGATGGGATGTGAAGTTATTTGTCATGTTATTGGCAACAAAAATGAAACAGTGAAAGATGACTTTGAACAGTATCATTTGAGAAAGTACTGTTCCATGAAAGTGACAAAGAAATTAAATTTTGACCCCTGATTGTTCAGCCAGGAATGGAAAATACAAAAAAAAAAGTCACTCGCCAAACTTGGTGAGGCTTAATTAAGTGTGGCGAGTACCACAGTATATTATATTTCTACTCGCCACCTATGGCGAGTAGGCGAGTGGTTTTTCCAACCCTGTGTTCAGCCCTTCCACAGTCATCCATTAAAAACAGATTTCTAATCAAACACTTCTGTAAAGCCCACTGTCACCAAAGAAATCCTATTTTTAAAGTTTTGACATGGAGTCATAGCAGACCTCACTATTAGTATTCAAATGTGTCTTCCTTGCTCCATGAATATACTGTACATTATGGAGATGCTGTATACTAGCTATGGTAATGCTTTTCATTTTAATCTAGACTACCATCTGTAAAAGGGTTATTAACCTTACTAGTTCCAAATTCTTTATCTTATGACCATATTTACAGCTAATAAGAGTGGGCTCAAAATGATTTCAGAAGGATGGTTTTTCAAAACAAGAAACAAATATGTATTTTGCTTGGGGTTATCTCAAACCATTTAAGAAATCTGAATGTATGAATGAAGCAAAAAAAACCACAAAACAGGCATTTACGGGATAGAAAAACAAAAAAATAGAATGGTTTGGTTTGTTTAAAGGCACCGCGACAGTCAGAGGACAAATGTGCCAAGCGGGTGCTAAAAGCTAAGGTTTAAGAGTTAGGACGGAGAGGAAAGAGAAGTGGGATAGAGGGAAGGATGGAGAGAAGGTGGATAAGGGAAAGAAGTTGAAGTAATAAAAGGAAGGCAAGGCAGAGAAGGGGAAGAAAGGGAGGTTTACATCAGGTGGAATAAATTGATGTTGCAGAGGAAGGTGATTAAGTTGGAGGTAGGATTGTTCTTGAAAAGATCGGAAATTGAGATGGAGGGGGAGACACTTTACTACATAAAACACTTTGATAAATGAAAACAAATCAGCAATTTGTAGGTTAACAAGTGTATAGATAGATGTCCAGAAGGAACTGCGCTATTTTGTGATAAAAGATAGGAGTGCCATGATCCTATTCTCCAAAACATTAGAGAAAGATGATGGGTAACAAAGTCATCTTTATCAGTGGTGTCACTAAGGGGAGGGAGGGGGGAGGCACGGGGCAGGCACGGGAAAGCACGGGGCAGGCACGGGGCACTTATGAAAATCAGCATAAAAAAAGAAAAAAAGACAGATGACCTTGATTTCAAACATTTTTCATCCTTTCTTTCTACCACACTCAAAATTCATGTTCTAAATTTTGCATTAATAAAAGAAAAAAAAATTGCCTTTCGTGCCTTTGTGACCCGTTTCACAACTTGTTCAGGCCTATTCACTTTTTTAATTTCCTAATTGTTTCATTCAGCATTGGGGTATTTATTCTCTCTGCAGCTCTGAGGTGATTTGAATGTTGCAATAAGATTTGTTTCTTGTCCTCGCTGTGATAATTTGAAACTGCATGATCAAATATATTCATCAATCATTTTGAGCTAAAATTTAGCCAATATTTTTTAGCCATCAAAAACTCAGGATCTTCAGAGCTTCCAGGGTCTTCACCCCCTTGCCTTTGGCAGCAAAAACATTTTTTTGTAATTAAAGTTGTTTTGCTAATGCATAGGCATATATGGACCCAACATTTCCAAGATTAATCAAAAGGGTGTTTTTACTGAATAAGAATCTCTTTTTCTTGTAAAATTTAGACAAGTTTTCATTCAATTTTGACAAGAAAACTACAAGCAAAAGATGCAGATGACATCTTTTTTTACTTTCCATGTTTCTATGACCTTTCCAGAACTTTTGAACTCAAATATCCAATAACATTTTGCCTGAATTTCTTTATTCTTCTAACTAAAATTCTTCTGTACCTGCTTAAAAATATAAATGGCAACCCAAATGCTTATCTGAGTTGAAATGCTTATCTGAGTTGAAATGCTTATCTGAGTTGAAATGCTTATCTGAGTTGAAATGCTTATCTGAGTTGAAATGCTTATCTGAGTTGAAATGCTTATCTGAGTTGAAATGCTTATTATCTTCAGCTTTTAAACAATTACAGGAATTTTCACATTAATTTTATCACTTGAATTCTTGAACTAATGTGTTTGATTTTAAGTCATTATTGTGCACCAAAAACAAGAAATCTACAGAGCTTCCAGGGCTTCGCCTGTGACCCCAGGTTTTTGTCCAAATTTTCTCCCCAAAAAATATCTCCCGAAAAGGGGAAATGTTTTTCTGCTTATTCAGAAATGGTAAGCCAAATGCTAATCTGAGCTGATTTTAAGGTTATAATCTAATATAATATTACCATCTTTTCATTAATTTAATTTTTGAACTTCTGTGCTTAATTTAATGCCATTTTGGGGCATCAAAAACAAAAAATCTGCAAAACTTTCAACTACAACTAGGGCATCAACGAGCGGCACATTCCCACTGATCTTTATGCCTTTCAGCACTCACAATTAAAGACTATTCATATATACTCTATATACTTCATGCATTGCAAGAATCCATTGATTATCCTGTGCTAAATGCAGGAGCGCATCAAACCATGCATGCACACTAATATATTTTGGCAGTGTGTCTAAAATTTCCATTATTATCGTGCAATGTACAATGTGCCTATTTGCGACATGCGATAATACTACACGTGTTCATATTGTCATGATCTTAAATAAATTATTCCAAAAGCGAAAGTTTGTGTATTCTTCCAAATGTTTATTTGAATTGTTGCTATTTTTTATTTTTAAAAATTAGTAAATACATATATATGAACATAATCTCTGCCCAGCTTCTTTATGCATTATCCTGTGCCGAAAACATAGCACACTATGAATTATTAGGAGAGTGAGCTTCTTGCATATACCTGATTATATTACTGTATAATTGATTTGCCTCTCTATAATACATTATGAAATTGATAGATCATGCTCTATTAGGAGAGTGAGCTTCTTGCATATGCCTGATTAATTTACTGTACATGAAATCCATCACCATAGATGAAACAGGAACTATTTAATGCTTGCAGTTTCCTTCACTATCAACAATGACATGACCTCTAGATGACACACAAACATGCTTTAATTCCAGACTGATGGCACAAACTGCTTTTCATGTAAGTCTTTGCCATAATATATAGTGTACTGAAAGACCAGATATAGTGTTTACCTGGAGATAAATGCGTTAAACAATCCAACATTTCTGATTGGTCAAAAGATTTACACAATCACTGACAAGCCAATCAATGACCACCAGGCGTTACTAGTCTGTAACAGATTTGCTGTAGAAGAGATTACCTCTTTAAAGTACTATTATGTAGAGCTTGTTTGCAGCAGTCAAATATGGAAATGGAATATGAAGGAATATATGTAGCCTCATTTACCTAATTTACATAAAATCCACTTGTCTTTTTTCTAAGCTTGCATTATACAAGAATATTATTAAGTTAATCTTTTCTTTGGTTAATTTGAATCTTTTTGTTCAGTTACTTTATTTTGATTAATATGTCTTGTTATCACTTGCTATCAGATTCTGAAGCAGAATGAAGCTTTTTTTAAAGATCGGACTTGTTATCCTAAACTTGGAGAGTTACTGGGATGTCCTATGCAAATGTTAAGATATTCATCTGTATAATTTCAGTGTCCTTCGGCGTCCACAAAATGACAGGTTAATAACCAAATGATCAACATTGGCAACCTCCTTTTTCTCTAAATTCTTCATAACATCACTTTGAACAGCTAGTGTTTGATCAACCAGAGAGTCAAAGGTAGATCAATGAATTTCAACAATGAAGTTACATTGGTGAAACAATGACTAATAATCCCATGGCACCACCCAAATGAATTACTGCCTTTGCAACTAGAAGATGAACTTTCAAATTGTGACTGGGTAGTTAAGCCAAGGATGTTGTTAAAGTAACATATACCTGATTTAACATTCATCTGAGAAACTGTAATTGAGTGAAAACTTTTGTAAGAAAAACATCAAATGAGATTCACTTTGAAGTAACAAACTGCAGGGTTTACTAAATTCACACATCAGGGAATGATAAAGGAGCTGGCAGCCAAACGAGAGGCTGTATTATTCTTGAGTCTCTAGAATATTCTAACACACTTTTCAAAGTATCAAAAATGAGTAAAAAGTTACATCCATCCAAGCAATTATTGTATAGGCTCATCGGCTGTTTTCCATGGCACAAGCTGATGAGAGCACATGACTCCCCCTGCCAGTCCATCGCAGATTAACTCCCCAGCATTGCTGGTACTCAATTTACAGCTGAGTGGACTTGAGCAAGTAGAGTAAAGTATCTTGTTCAGGGACACCAAGGGATTCAAACCTGTTAACTTTTGCATACAACTCCTTAACCACTGAGCCACTGCACCTTATTAAGAATTAAATTTGTGTTATTTCAGATTCCCTTAAAGGAATATTCCCATATGTTTTTTTTGTAAAAACTTATTTGAAAGAGCATACTTTTAGAGCCAATTTGGTACAAAAATCAGGATGATATCATATTCCATTTAGAAGATATGGATTTTTAATGATTTCCCAATTGCGTTTTAAAAAGGATTATAGATTTTTATAAAATACATAACCTTTGTGGGAGAACGTGTTGCTGTGATGTAATACTGAGCCTTTTCCTATTTGTTTATTGGCATTTTTTGTGAACCTTAAAATTTGAATATCTCCTGGTAGGAATAAGATATCAACATGATTTTTGTACTA
This sequence comes from Chiridota heheva, assembly GCA_020152595.1. Classification (NCBI taxonomy): domain Eukaryota; kingdom Metazoa; phylum Echinodermata; class Holothuroidea; order Apodida; family Chiridotidae; genus Chiridota; species Chiridota heheva. The sequence continues at coordinate 971,575 of JAIGNY010002416.1, read as the reverse complement.
AATTGTTTCTAAAATTGTTCTATTCTTATGAAAGGTTACAAAAAAACATGGGAATATTCCCTTGACTTAGTCACAGGAAGGCCTTACTTTTCAAATGAGAGCTCCTTCTTTCTCACACAACATAATAGGCCTATACAGCACAACAAACACAACATAATAGGCCTGTACAGCACAACAAGCACAACATAATAGGCCTATACAGCACAACAAACAACATAATAGGCCTATACAGCACAACAAATACAACATAATAGGCCTATACAGCACAACAAATACAACATAATAGGCCTACACAGCACAACAAGCACAACATAATAGGCCTATACAGCACAACAAATACAACATAATAGGCCTATACAGCACAACAAGCCTATACAGCACAACAAATACAACATAATAGGCCTATACAGCACAACAAGCCTATACAGCACAACAAATACAACATAATAGGCCTATACAGCACAACAAACACAACATAATAAGCCTATACAGCACAACAAACAACATAATAGGCCTATACAGCACAACAAATTGAAATCAGCACAAATCCAAAAAAAGATATTTCTTACATTTGATATAATATTGTTGTTTTCCCAGCATTGTTAAGACCTACGATGATCACCTTATACTCTGTAAAGAAAAGAAGATTACACATTAACAAGCTGAGCAATACATATTAGATACCAGAACATCAATGTCAAAGTTCAACTTTATTACAAAAATGTTCAAAATAGTAAAGATGATATCAAAGGAACATGAAATGGGGAGTCTCCATTTTCAAGTCAAGTTTTGCATAAAAGAATATATATTCATGGTCTACCATTGTTTAATAGTAATTTAAAAGCAATTTATTCTTTGCAATATTCCTATTGATTATACTCTACATTGTACAATGTACATCCTTTCTTTCAATTAGTTTGTCTGAAAATGCACCAATGATTTCTTGAAGAAGAATGTAGGCACACATCAAACAATAAGCAAGGCTTTCACACATATCTGTTTTATGAGACCATGCCCCCCACCCAATCCAAAAGACACAAATTATTTTCCATTAAAATGTGAAAATTCAGCTGGAGGCAGCTAATGTCAAAACCAAAGCTGTCTGGAGATTCAATTGACTCTTGTCTATACTGACTGTCTATACATGTGTTAGCTAAAAAAAAAAAATCCCTCCAGAAAAGGAAAAACCTGTGTAATTGGGGATATTGTCTGCCTGGATGTACAGGAAGTATACTTCAACACTTTGTCAGAGAAAACAATATTTTAATCTTTCATACTGACAAAACTTGTCTTACTATTTATCTGACAATTTTCTTATTTTTGTTGGCTAAAAGCAGTTTACTTTCCTTAAGCGAGGGAAAAATCTTTAGAACTCCAGGGGACTTTCCCAATGGAATCCAAGGAAGTACACTTCAGGCCCCTCCAACAATAATTTTTATAAATAAAGATATTTTCATCATTCACAAAACAATTAACAAGATATCTCTTACTAAGGTTGCATCTTCATTTTTGTTGTTAAATTTCCTAAAATTAAGGATAATTCCATGTATTTTTTTTTTTTTTTTTGGGAGAAAGGTAGAAGCAGGAGGGGGGAGTGGGAGGGGGGGGTCTCCTTCCTACAAATTACCAGGAGAAAAAAGCTTCAGCACCCCACTTTTTCAGAAACTTACAGTACTTAATTTGAAATTTCAACTTAAAAAGGAAAGAAGTTACATAAAACAATGTTTTTTGGTCATTTGCTATACCTTAGATTGAAGAAACTCCAGAGCTGGAAGAAACTTTTAAAAGTTTGCAAATTTACTCTACATTGCAACAATGAAAACAAATCACTAGGGCAAAACACATTAGCAGGGTGAACAACAGGGATAGTATTCCATCCATGCTGTCCACGCAACAGAGGATATTGTGCACTGTAGTGTGAACAAAGTCGTACCTCCTTGGTGACTTATCATTCCCCTGTTGTAAGTGAGTCAGCTTCGGGCAATTATTTACACATCAGCACATATCTTCCATATTCGACTGCAGATTTTCATGAGATTGATGAAAATGAAAATTGCTCTATTTCAGATATGCAAACAGTAAATGAAAAACTGAATACACCCTGTGTGGAGATTTTCATGCTCTTCAAGACTGCCAAATTTCAGAAGTCTTTGGACAAAAACCTCTGATTAAATACATTTCAAAAATGGGAGATAAAAGTTAACAGAAAATTCCCATTTTATAACCTCAACTCTGTTGAGCTAATAAGCATTGGAGTACACTTTACCCACAATTCAAGTTTAAGAGAATAGTGAAGGTTACATTTCTGAATCATCTGTACCACAGAAGTCATATGTTCCATATCAGTGCATCAAGACTTGATTAGGAAAGTATCATGCTTGACAACTTAGTAGAGGTAGTAGGGGGCAACTGGTATCAGTATCACATTACATGATTAAAGAGTAGACTGAGGTGTATGACAAGGGGTGCATGTCTAAAACCATACTTTGTGCAACCTTTTTCTATATGATCCCTTTAAAGATCAATGAGCACGAGCCAATGAGCATGGGTGGCTTAGATGTCTTTTGTCCAATCTCACACCAGGGATATATGACAAATCCCTGCTAATATGAAGACAAAATTGTGTCCCACAAAGTAATTTGTTTAAAAGGAACAAAAAAAAAACATTTTTCCTGTCTGACAAATATCAAAAACATAAGCCAGGCATCCTAACATTCAATTCCAATTAACAATAAACTAACAAATATTAAAAACAATCTTTCTTTGATAAACAGCACAGCTTTTACAACATGAATTGTGGTTTAAGAAATCTCCTCCTATTGTTTAGCTAAGTAAATGCATAAAATCCGAAAATGGGAATTCCCAAATGACCTCCTCATCAAAGTTTCTGTCAACTCAAGCTTTCATCACAAAACCCCAGCTTTGAATCTCAAATAAGAACGTCCCATGTTAACTAAACCAATTAAAATGCACTCTTGGATTAGGTAGTTTGTTACACATTACTCAACTAATTGGGTCTCAAGAGCCCTCCATTACATCTTCACCTAATTAAATTCATTAGACAAAGAATACCATCTCCCATAGAACCAGCACAATTACTGTACAAGTTTATAAAGTAAGAGTGTAAGTGCCTATAGATGTATAAGCAACCACTTAAAGGAGCACTCACAAAGTGAGAGTGCTCAATTTACACGTATATTATCCACAATAGATCGATAAACTTTATGCCTCCATAGCCCACAGACACTGTGAGGGCAAAGGTTACCTAAATATTCATATTAACCAGAGAATTGGTATACCATTGCGTGTAAGATAAGCATTTTATTTCGGGGGGACCCTTAAAATACGCCCTTACTTTCAGGTCTAGTGCTCCTTTAACATGCTTTTAATTGACTTTGGCTTTCTAAATTCTAACTACTTGCATTTTAAAGACATCGCAAAGTAGTGTAAATATGATTTGTGTACTTCATTATATGAGTCAAGCGACTCACTCACTTGGTATTGGTGTTACAGGAAATTAGTATCACTATTAGGCTGCTTGGAAACAAATTTTTCTAAAAAATTTTAAAGGATAAGTTATGGTTACTTCCCAAGTGAATGTTGTTGTTGTTTGTTGATGTTTAACAGCACCGCGACAGCCATGAGTCAAATTTCCCAAGAGGAAGTAAAAAAACTAAGGTGCAAGAGTTAGGATGGTATGAATAATAAAGAAGCGAATAGAGGTGAGATAAGGGAAGAAGGAATAGAATGGTAGGATAGAAAAGGAAGGGAGTGTAGGTAAGGGTTAGATCTGGTGGAATAAGTTGCAATTATGGAGGAAATTGATGTTGGAGGAAGGATTGTTCTTGAAGACATCAGAAATGGAAGTGGAGGAGAGATTTGGAGTTCCGGAATAAGGGACAGGTTAAGAACATATGCTTGATCGAGAGATCAGTCTTGCAAGTAGGGCAGACAGGTGTAGGAGAGCCGCAAAGGAGTAAGGAGTGGGTGAGAAAGGAGTGACTGAAGCAGATGCGGGTGACAAAAACGTTCTCCCTATGATTGCGACTATGTAGAGGAAGGTTGGTCTTGACTTTGGGATTGATAGTGTGAAATTTGTAACTGGTCTCAAGATTCCAGAAGTCTTGCCAGGTCTTTCTGAGGTAGCTGGAATTTGTGAAGCAGAAGTCACGAGTGCGGAATAAGAATAGGTGAAATGTGGTGCAACAGAGCGTTGTTGGCGGCTCTGTCGGCCCTCTTGTTGTCAGGGATGCTGATGGGCTGGGGATCCAGAAAAAGATAATTTTCTTCCCTCAGGAAGAGAGAGTGTGGAGTTTGTTTAGGATTTGTAAGATGAATAAATTAGACCAGAGCATGTTGAGGATGCCAGTAAGAACTGATTTTGAGTCGGAGAAGATCGCGAAGCGGGGGTGGAAGGAGAGTTCTGCAAAGTTTGGAGCTGGGAGGATAACCTTTGCTTCAGCAAAGTAGATGGAGGCTCCATTAGGTAACATTAAAGAAAGGGTGAGGCCAGGACAGGCGGTGGCAACTGCAGAGAAGCCTTCCCAAGTGGAGCCATCGGTGAAGGGGATTGAGTAATCGTGGAAGTGTCTACTGAGTTGGCAGTATTTGAAGCGAAAGAAGGCTGGGGTGTGAAGAGCTTTCGTGTAGGAGAAAAGGCCAAAGAAAACTTGGAGAGGAGGGATAATCCAGGTAGGAGTGGGAGGGATAGTGTGCCTGGCTATCAAAAAAATGTTTATGTTGGCTTTGGGGAAATGAGAATTCATCCGGATACCAAAAGGTGGAGGGATGCGTTTGTTGAGAGTGAAGAGGTTGGTGAAGAAAAGAGAGCGGGTAGAGTGAAAACATGGATTCCGTAGGTCAGTGAGGATGCGAAGAACGAAAAAGAGACCGGCCCTGGTGGAGATCGTTGGTCTCAAGGTGAAGACTGGTGACAGGGCTGGTGGGGGTGGCGCCAAAGCAGAGCCTTAGGGCGGTGTTATCGATGTGCCTCAAGTAAAGTTTGCAGGCAGAGCCATAGATGAAGTTGCCGTAGTCCAGTTTAGATCTGAGAAGGGAGCGATAGCGTGTGAGCAAGGTGAAACGATTGGCTCCCCGGTCGGTGTTGGAGAGGACCTTGAGCAAGGAAATAAGAACTGTCTTAACTAAGAATGATGGAATCTTTGAGACAGAGATTGGGACGAAGAAAGAAAGAGTTGCTGTTGTTGAAATGGATGAGAACTGTTTTGTCTTTTGAGAAATTGAAGCCGTTGGTGTCACTTCAGTGAGCTAAGTTGTCCAGGCATTTTTGAAGATTATTTTGAAGAGTTTGGAAGCATGAGAGGATAAGGAGATGGCAAAATCGTCGACATAGAGAGAGCACTTGATGTTGAGTGAGAGAGCTTTGGTGTGCTGTTAATTTTGAGGATACAAAGAGACAGGGAGAGTATGCTGCCTTGAGGACACCAAGGTGTTGGGTATACATTTGAGAGTATGTGTTACCGATGTGCACCCTGAAATAGCAAGAAATGAAATAATTCTGGATGAAGGTTGGAAGGAGACCTCTGAGACCAGAGGAGTGAAGGTCCCGAGGATACCATTCATACCGCCAGGTGGTGTCAAAGGCCTTTTCGAGGTCAAAGAAGATGGAGATAGTGTGGTGATTTCTGAGGAAGGTTCAAGAACAAAGGTGTCAAGTTTGAGGACATGGTCCAGGCAATTCTGGTTTCTGCTGAAATCATTTTGAAATGGGGAGTTCTTTTCTAGGTACCAGCAGAGTCTGTTATTGACCATGCCTTCCATTATCTTGCAGAGGCAGGATGTGAGAGCAATGGGGCGATAGTTAGTGGGGATGGATCTGTCTTTGTTAGACTTGGGGATGGGGATAATGATGGCCTCTCTCCAATTGTTAGGGAAAGTTTTGGAGGACCACAGATTGTTGTAAATCTTGAGTAAGATGTCGAGAGAAGTCCTAGGAGGTAGGAGGTTTTTGAGGAGAAAATTTGAAGTCAGAATATTTTTGAAAATATTTTTAAAAAAATTCAGGAAAGTGAGCTTGCATTATTATTTCTACAGTACTGTAGTTTGACACCAGCTGTTGCTACATAAGGCTGTTACAGATTTTAACATGTGTTAATATCCATTATCCTATATAATGGACCAAGATACTTTAGAAGTTTCATTGTTGCTGATATTTTGCTCTATCAGGAGGGTTGTGTGGATAATGCCTCAAAGTTATTACAATATATTACTGAGCAATTGTCCTGACAATCCATATTGATAATGTCAGGACATTAACCCCTGAGTTTCCATCACCCAGTTTAAACAAGGTATTATAATGCACACTGCAAATATATATTGTGCTCACACACATACGTGTCAATATAGTGGACACTGGAAACATGCAATTGATTCTTACTTGCATCTTACATAAAAATATAAGAAAAATATGTTTTAGTTGCTTTTCTTAATCAAAAAACTTATTATTGAGGCATTCAGATGTTGTTGTTATGATTTTATATTGATTAAAAAGTTGTTTTATCTTATACAGTTTGGTTATCCTTTGAAATATTAATCAACAAAAAAAGTAATCATTTTGTTACTGCCTTTTTTAGTATTTGCCACCTACAAACCACACCCCAGGCTTTATGCATCCTAGAAACCTAATTATTTAAATATTATGAAACGCCCCTTGCCTTGTCAATCTTAATCAGGCCTGTTTGAAGCTAGCACAACTGAAAAAATGTTAAAAGATTAGTTCAGTGGTCAAGTAAGTTTATCTTATATGAAAGAGGACTTCAAAAGAAACAAAATGGTGAAGAAAGCATTCAAAAATCTTATTCCGTTAAGGAGATATTTGAGTCTAAAGTTTGGTATCATTTGTGTAGAAACGACTGAAATCAGACTACTTGTGATGTCATAGTCTCAGATTCCTCCAAGTCTTTATGTATTCTATCATATTTTGTCCTGCAAATTTGTGGCTTAAAAATCATAGGATATGTCAAAAAAAGTAGTAAAACTGAATCTAGGAAGGGGTACATATAATATACCACCTGAAGAAAATTTGAGGGAAAATAATTTAATTAGTGAAAAAATAAAGTAAACTTTCTATAAAATACATAAAGACTTTGAGGAATCTGAGGCTGTGACATCACAACTAGTCTGATTTCAGTCGTTTCTACAAAAATGATACCACACTTTAAACTTAAATATCTCCTTAACGGAATAAGATTTTGCAATGCTTTCTTCACCATTTTGTTTGTGTCGAAGTCATCTTTCATATAAGATGGACGTGCTTGACCACTGAACTAATCCTTTAATAACATGATGAAGTCATTAGTGCAGTACAGTAACATGTACACATTACATGTACACAATGCATGCATAGTAACTCAACGCAATGTTGGGGGTTGCGGTCACAGGCGTTCCTAGCATTATGACAACCTATATACTAATCTCTATATATATATATATATACCAAGGTCACCCTCCTACCATGACTTTCGAGCCGTATAAGAAAATTCTTTTTTTTTGACTTGCGAATCTTAATTACATTTTTTTACTCAACTCACATTTGTCAGACTCCCTTCTTCGTTTATAAACCACAGTATTTGTTAATTTTTTCTGATGATATGTACAAACGATGAATTTTTTACCCCAATAAACGTTTAATGGCTAAAAATTTGCACAAACCAAAGAAATGTTCATCATGACGTCATGAAGAAGCACATCAGTATTACTTTGACAAGAACCATGAAGCTATTAATGGCTCCATGCAACAAACCGGGTGAAGATTACAATGACGTCATGGTGAATACAAACAAAATTTGATCCAATTGGTCGAAAGTCGAAAAGAGCCACTATTAGCATTAACAATTTAAACATGAACTTTGAAATGTGTATATGAACTCAAGAGAGCAATGGATTCTTCCAAAGCAATTGTCACCTCGTAAATTTTTCTGTTTACTGTTAGTTAGTATATAACATATATTTGTCTGAAATAAAGTGTAACACTTGACTTTCTTGTTAGCTAAATGAATAGTAGATACAGCCTACATGTATGTATTGGTGTCGCTTTAATACTGCACACACGAATTCAAATTAATTTGGGGATATGATAGACTCATATATGTAACCTACATGCTTTAGGCTTGTTGGGAGCAAAATCAAAAGCTAGAAAAATAAATTTGGTTAATAATTAGAAAATGTTTGTAAAAATTAGCCTTATGCAAGAAGAGGCTGAGGTATAGCATCATCAAATAGGCCAATACAGAAAAATTTATGTTCCAGAGGCCTTTGGTCAAAATTCATAATTTAGGTGAGGATAGAAACAGTGATGTAGCAATGCAGTATCGGGGCCCAGTGCAGCCATTCCAATGGGTCCCCATGGACGCAATAGAGAGTCCACACTGACACCAGCCCAAACCACGATGTGAGCAATTTTTTTTAATTTGAATGTTTGGGGCTGGAAATGGCACTCTTAGGCTTTCCTGGCTGAGAATGTTAATTAGTTAAGCTTCCTATGGGTATCGGCAGATAATATCAATAATTAGGAATTTGCAAGTAATAAGAAAATGAATATGACGAGGGGTCTATCTATCTTTTTTTGTTGATTAATTGTCTTTGTTTTAGGGCCCATCTATCTTACAGGCTTCAGTGTGCCTGACTTGTGGTTAAAGGGCCCACAGAAAGGAAGGCTCGATCTATATATCTATCATGGTGGGCTCAACATATGATTGAATATCACAATTTAAAAAAAAAATTAAGCAACACAAGTATTGTTCTTATTCTTATTTTAAAAAGTATGGGTCAAGAAAATATTTTTGTCAAGAAGCTGGCCGGTATCCTAAAAGTGTCAAATGATCTCCTAAACCAGATGTAGTTTCCCAATTGTTAGGCTTGCCATCTGGAAACTTTGAATTTTGCTGTATTTTAACTTTTGTTAGCATGTCCCAAATTATTTTAACACCAATAAAATAAATACAATTCGATTCTGAAGTTTGATGACATTTGTCACTGCACACAGTTTGATGTGCATTTTATACAAGGCTCTAACAGCGTGGGGGGTTGGTATAAGCTCATAATACTAATCCAAACATTTGGTCAAATGAGACAAATTTACACCAAAATTGTACTTTCCCTGCCTATAAACAAATGACAGATATTCTCCAATCATTCTCTTTTCCCTAGTAAAAGTACATCTAACAAACTTTCGCACAAAACATTATTCAATGTCAAATTAATAATGGCTTGTTATCATATCCCTACGTTTCCTTGTGTCCATTGATGACTAGAAGCTAGTTTGCCTTTGTACACATCCAGATAGCAATGAAAAGTGAAATCATCTTTGTAGCTTTTAAAAAAACAAAAAAAATTTTTAGTACAAGATGTTGCTGGTCCATATTTATACAAATTCCTTTGTTAACTCCCTAAAAAAAAAAAGCACATATCGTCCCCGAATGCTTACCATGTCCTTTAGTTTTTGTACATGTGATCCCTTTTCCATCCAAATTGAATGTCTGAATTTTTATGAAACCAATGTTTCCCCGGGCCCCATATCAACACATAAACCTTCCTCTGGTAATGATATATACGCGGTTCATTCTTGTCGAAGCATGGAGCTATTAACTGAGAGTCGAAGTAATACTGATGTACTTCTTCATGACGTCAACGTGGACATTTCTTTGGTTTGTGCAAATTGTGGACCATTGGACATTTAATGAAATAAACAATTAATCATTTGTACATCTCATCGGAAAACTTTGTACAAATACTGTGGCTTATAAACGAAGAAAGGAGTCTCTGGTATATGTGGGTTGAGTAAAAAAATGTAATTATATTCACAAGTGGTCAAAAATAGCAATTTTCATCTACAGTTTGAAAGTCATGGTAGGAGGGCAACCCACCTTGTTATGTTATATACTGATAGTGTATAGGTTGCCATTAACACTACTAGGAATGCCTGTGGTTGTGGTCAGACCTGAAGGAATTAACAGCAAATATGTGACTGTTTAAGGTTTGAGACTTAACACCTGGAGATTTTGGGCCTTTTTTTTTTCTTTAAAGGGCTGGTGTTTTTCAAATAGTTCTGTGCTTTTTTCAGCTTTGATTTTTTTCCAGCAGTTTTTGTTGACAATTTGGTAACTTGCAATTTTAGTATATCCTAACATGGTGATAGGTTAATAGTGTAGGCCTGGGCCAATATTATGGCATTGTATACTGCTCAATAATGCTACTTCCAACATTGTCTTGTCTAGAATCAATGAACCAAATGTCAATGTCGCGACATTAGGGTCATTGTCACAATATATCAATATTACCAACATGTCGCACAACACTATCTATCACACAGGGAAATAAGAGTTTTGGAGGCCTATGGAGAACTTGGGCCCAATAACAAACATATTGCAGTGTCATAGCTCTGGGGCACTCTAACTTGAAATCTTGATTTTGTTTCCAGTGGTGTTTCCATCCAATTGTTGTGACACTGCTATCACATATATGATGAAGCTTTGGCCACTAAACTCTAAGATAATCTGAGCTTACTTTTACCTGTTTTCAATTTGAAACCATTGAGCATCATGAAAACAACAGACCTTGCATCAAAATCAGTTCAAAATTGGCCATTTTACTGAGCTTTTTGAATTTGTATCTTATCTTACCAAAAATATGCAATTCTGTAATGCCTTTAATACTGCCTACTGCAGCTTTCCATTTTGTAGGTAAATCAATAGTTGTGTTTTAATCCTTTGCAATATCCAGTTTGAAAGTAAAAGAAAGTAGAAGTAACTTTTGCAAAGGATTTTTTCATACATCAGCATAGAGTAAGGAAATGTATTGAATTTCAAGTTCTTGATAGATGACTCTAAAGAACACAATTTACATAATTAAGCCTAAAAAAGTTGTACTTGCAAGCAATTTTCTGCCGCCCCTAAAAATTTGTTCAAGTAATCGCTCTGTCGCTCCATGTGCTTCAAGCTTTTCAACGTGCGATTGGATTTCAATCAAAGAGAAAAAATTGTTGGTTATCAACATGATAAGGGTCTTTGTAGATCAAAAAAAAGTGGCATTCTTGTGTCGAGTGATTGCTATTAACTTCTTCATTTGCTTGTTGATGAAGACATATCCTTACAAAGGTCCAGTTGTTAAAATAAATAAATAAATAAATTTAAAAAAAAAATACTTTTTCCCGCCTTCCCCTCCCTTACAATTTTCCACAAGAAAAGGTAAACAAACATTCTTTGGGGCCTTATATTAAGATGCTTTCATTCATGAAGATTTTGTCAGACTTACTACATCACAGTTTTGCACACAAAAAAAGCACTTGAGAGTTGATGAACAATAAGTTGGAAATGAAGCTAAGTTATGCACATCAAATGATTTTGAAATGATCATTTGATAATTCAAAATTAAAATGTTCTCCTCACCTTAATGCTGCCTCCACTCTCTAAAACGGTTACAAAATGATTTCATAGTGTTTGTAAATGAAAAGCTCTATGAATGCCCGCAATTTGATTACTAAAATAAATATTTTGTAATATTCCAAGAAGCAGGAGAGTTGCCCTGAGATTTCTACTCAATCAAAGTGTAGTATCTGGGATTTAAATAATCTAAATACATTTTGTAATGACTGGGATTTAAATCTTAAAACCAAGAATCAACGGAGGTTTTCTGTCACATCTGAAACTGTCAACTAGGGTAGGACTCCAGTAGGGTAGTCTAGAAACAACACTTATACAAAGCTTCAAATGTTATGAAAAACAACTTACAGTATATATAGGCCTTTATATATATACTAATTTAAATGAACTGTCTGATAACTCTCCTAAACATGACAGACATATCAAATATTAAATGCCAACCACAACCTACAGATTGTTAGCATAAAAGAACACAACACAATACACTATCTTCCTGCCCACATGCTTTAACTGTTAAATATTTTACTTCCTACACAGCAAACATCCACCGATTGATTTTTCTCTCAGAGTGACAAAAGGGAAATCCTTTAGTAGTAAATATGCTTTTGACGGTAATCATGTACAATTCAAATAATCTGCACATGCTTAATTTATGCAAATGCTGGCATGAAAACTGATCAATTCACAGTAATTATGCACGACTGCCAGAGTTAACAACAATGCTGCATATCTGACGACACAGTAGAAAGCCCATACTAAATACCACTGATGTTCTGCATTATTATCATTTTAGTAAGTACTGTATTGAGGATACATATCATTGAAATTGTAAATAAAAGATGTTTTGATGGAAAATCTTCCAGATGGCATTTAATTTGTACATGGTATAACAACATTTTTACTGTACAGAATGCTATTCCTGAATAAACAATCCAGAGACAAATTATATATGCCACATGGGTGACTTTACAGGACTTACAAGCGGAGAAAAATTGTAAAATTTGAGAAATTTAAGGTTGTGATAATTGTATTCATAAAAAGTTTCATGAGCACAAACTAATTAATATCAGACTGTAATATAATTCTCAGGTGCTATGCAATTTACGTTAGCAGGGGTGGAATGCATAGGGCCAAAATTAAAAAACTTTCCGCTCGGCGGCGCGTTCGCTTCTTAATTTATTTCTGGGACGATACCTTTCCTTTAAGATATTTGAAATTTTTGAAGGCAAGTAAAAGATCTGCATGTAATTCTAAAACTTGTAATTAAGATTCAGCCATTGGTGACATTCTAAAACACCATGTTGATTGGGGGAGGGGGACGTTTTAAAAATTCTGATACTTGGTGACCATTCAAAAGAAGATTACATCGTTTTCTCTAATATTACTTTTCTCAACCAATTCAGGTAACAATGCTTGTTTTCCATCAACCTCCTCTTAGAAAAATAAAGTAGTACCACTTCCCCATAAATGTCATGCATTTTTATTTATAGGAAGTCTTTCACAATATAAATATAATAATACCAGCACTACAATGTCACATGTGAAAATTTCACATCAGGTAAATATACAAAACAATAACAATGGTGGTGATTTTGCTTAAAGGATTAGTTCAGTGGTCAAGCATGCCCATCTTATATGAAAGAGGACTTCAAAAGAAACAAAATGGTGAAGAAAGCATTGCAAACTCTTATTCCGTTAAGGAGCTATTAAAGGATAAGTTCAGGGGCCAAGCATGCCCATCTTATATGAAAGAGGACTTCAAAAGAAACAAAATGGTGAAGAAAGCATTGCAAAATATTATTCCATTAAGGAGATACTTAAGTTTAAAATTTGGTATAATTCTCTTGAAATGACTGAAATCGACTAATTGTGATGTCACAGCCTCAGATTCCTCAAAGTTTTTATGTATTTTAAAGAAAGTTTATTTAATTTTTTCACTAATTAAATTATTTTCGTTTAAACTTTCTTCAGGTGGTATATTATAAATACCCTTCCTAGATTCAGTTTTAGTACTTTTTTGACATGTCCCATGGTTTTTAAGCCACGAAATCACAGGACAAAATATGATAAAATACATAAAGACTTTGAGGAGTCTGAGGCTATGACATTACAACTAGTCTGATTTCAGTCGTTTCTACACAAATGATACCAAACTTTAAACTGAAACATCTCCTGAACGGAATAAGATTTTTGAATGCTTTCTTCACCATTTTGTTTCCTTTAAAGTTCTCTTTCATATATGATTGACCACTGAACTAATCCTTTAAGATGTGGGGAAAAGGGAAATGGGCAATGATCAGAGATGGTATTTGTAATGAATTTTTTTTATCAATCTTTAATTTTAGATGATGAAGCTTGCCGGCAGACAGAACATGAAGCATATGCTTACAGAATGTATGAATTAAAAGTCTTTGTGACTGTGTCCTACAAAACCATAAACTCTATGCAGATCAAGGACCTATAGGTTTTAAAGGTTAATTATAAATAAACATCTCCTAACCTTGTTACCAAGGGTCATAAAAGGTTTGTGTCAATGATTTCTTCTTGACTATCGTACAGTACATTGACAGAAAAGGATTCACACAGGTGTAATACAGTACACAACACACTGACTTCTTAAACTGTTCTAATGGTCAAGCATGTTAATCTTGTATGTAGAACAAAATGGTATAAAATTTACAAAGTATTATATTCAAAAATCCAGTCAGCAAGCCTTACCAAGAACTTATACATACAGTACTGTATTAAAGACAAAATAATAGCTTTTTACAGAATCATCAAGAAAATTTTTATCTAGGTGTTTCAAGAGAAATTTGTGCCTACAAAAATGTTGTTTGCAGGTACAAAATGTGAAAACTAGGAGCATAATCTTTTCTTACAACACAATCCAAGATAGTGTTTGCACCGGGTCCAAAAATCGGACCGGGTACCCAGCCTGCATTATCGGACGGGTATCCGGGTATCCGACAAAGCATTTTCAATATTTTTCGCAGAAGTAGTTATATGTGTTAAAATCTAACAGTGTACCTTGTAAAATCTTGTGATAATTCTTGTTTTTCAATCATACCTTTGTTATTGTGAATAAAGAAACAGAATACAAATGTTTCTTGTCTCTTTTATTTACCTGTCTTCATAAAATACTGTAAAATAATAATATACGCACTTCCTCAAAATTTCACGGGACAGGTCACTTGGTATTCTGGAATATTAAATACACAATTCCACCACATTACACTACGCTTGGAATTACTGACCGATTCCACGATTATGTTACGTGCATACTCAGTAACACGTAACAATTTCATTATACACAACTTGTGATTGGTTCATAATGGGCGTTACAATTTTTTCAGCAAATAGCAGAAACGCTTTTAAAACAGTTTGGCAATGTACAACTGCAATATATTTTGTCTACAGCATACTACACACACTGCTTGTTGTGCACTGGTTTGGATATATATTTTTTTTACAGTGAAGTTTAGAGAGTTTAAGTTTTGCGCTACTAGTACATGTACAGTAGTACTACTAGTTCACCTACATTACTAGCCATATCGCTCGTTCAACATCTTTTCTGCGATCTGTGACAATATTTTGTGATCTTTTTATTGTATTGCGTTGGAATAGAAAGGAAACATACACTTTATAATTCTTGTAACCTAAGAGTTATTTTTTTAACACACAATTCTGAAACAAAAACAAGTCTGCAATTGGTAATATTATGAAAATCCATACCCAGGTTGTATTTTGGAGCCGGGTATTAACACAATCGGTCGGGTACCCGGATATTTCGGGTACCCGTGTAAACACTAATCCAAGAATTCAAGAAATTGTTCAGTTATCAATATAAATAATTGTTTAATAGCTCTTTAAACACACCTACATCTAACAGATACCAGCAAAAAATTTGTTACAGTTTACATCACAACCTTTACAATTCCAGGGTACACTATAGGTTAAGCCAATGCCGAAATACTTTATATCACCAAAAAGCAATTACTGGTTCCCTATTTATTTGCTCAGGGTACAGCAACTCATCCAACAGAATTTATTTGAGCAGTAAACCCACAAGAAGAGCAGACGCCAAAAGATCACAAAGCTGAAATTCATAAATGATGGGTTTTAAAATCCACTGTGTACTGAACCCATGGCACAGTTGAGTGTCATTCAGGATCTAACCAAAGTGGTTTGGGTGCTAAACTTTGATCCCTCTTGAATATGTCAGATACTTGCTTCCATAGTATGTATCTCAAAGCCATAATATGGCATGTAAATCTGTAGTACTACAGTAGCGTTTGCACTGAGTGCAGGTAGGGGTGAATTTTAAGGCTTTAGCGATATCTAATAAATTTATGCTTTTTTGAAAATGGAAACAGTTAACATTAAACTAACCAGTCCACACTTCCGGTCGGGAGATCTCCTAATTGGGAGACCGAGACATGTGCAATGACCATAAATTAAACTGTTGCTAATAAGATTAGCCGTTACAAAAATGTTGCTTTTTAAATTCTGTAATTCTAAAGTGAAATTATTAATATTTCTGTATAATTTGAACTTTTGCTGGTGACTAAAATGTTAAAATCTGCTCTTCAGAAACTATTCAAATGAATCTTTAAAGATTACTTTAAAATTCCATGGTTAAAGTCAAATTTCCGCTGGTGAAAAATGGAGAAAATTATTTCATCGTTCTGTTGCACGAATAAAATGAGAATATCTTTAATGCATTTGTCCTCCTACCTTTGGCTTAAACCAATTTTACCTTTACATATTTCTTTAAAGAGATTTGGAATTGATGCATTGTGGGTTATAATGACAAAAATCTCCTAATTAGGAAATATCCCAATTAGAAGATTTCCCGTTCGGGGGCATGGACTGTACTGTATAAAATGGACATCTCCTGCAAAAGAAATTGTTGATACAATACCTTTGAATTTTAGCTTCATTGCTCTTTAGAAGAAGCTGATAATATAATGCAGAGATTTGCCATCTTCAAACTTTTCCTAAAACCTTTCTGATGAATTTTTGTTAGTAAATTGTTCTAATATGTGTTAAATATTCAAAGGCTTGTGGGTACAACATTTTCTTAGGAAGTAAGATAATTTCGCAGGAATAGTATTTGTCAACTATTCATTGAAAGAGGACTTTGAAAGAAACAAAATGGTGAAGTAAGCATTCAAAAATCTTATTCCGTTAATGAGATATTTAGGTTCAAAGCTCATTCTTATCTGTGTAGAAATGACTGGTGTAGCACATGTAAGTCTACTATGGAAAGTTGGCATTGTAATTATCACACTCTTAACAATTGTCAATGTATTTTGAAAAGAGTTTATTTAATTAAAAAATACTTAGCAATATGGATGACATCACCACCAAAAAATATACCAAGTATGAAATAATTAAACCACAAATGAAAAACAAAACAGACAGACATGCAGTTGTTAAAATATGAGCATTTCAAGATTTTTACATGAAGCACGCCTCCTCATTAATATGCATGACATCCACCATGGGCTATCTGTGTACCAAATATGACATGAATGCAGTTTATCATTCTTGAGATACCGTGCTACAATGTAACAAGCTCATTTCAGCAAAATCATGTTAAGCCCGACCCACTACGCATACTGATGAAATTCAACGTTTTTATAATATGTACATGTACACACTAGCTAATGTAACATCATAATTATATTAAATATGAAACAAAACAAACATGTGATTGTTAAAATATGAGCATTTTAAGATTTTAACATAAGGCTCCATCTACTAATTAATAAACAACACAAAAACAATAGGGCACATCTACAGGTCATGGGCAATCTGTGTACCACATATGACATGAATCCAGAGTATTGTTCTTTGATATCGTGTTAACAAGCTTGCTGTCACAGACACACACCCGCACATACATCCCCACACACACACACACACACTTGCAGACATACATACATAATACTTCACACTGATACCGTGAGGAAATACTTGCTTTTGTATTTCAAATCTGTTAGATATTTTGAATACTGTAATTTTTATTTCATACAAAGCACATGTCTGTTTGTTGTAGATAGGTCAGTGTATTACATGTATCTCAATGTGTTTCTTCCAACTGAAGGTTTGGCTAAAAACTAATAGGTCACAAATGGCAGAAATAGTGTATTACAGTACCAGTGTGTTGGGAATTGCAATATGCTTACTATAACTCATACATTAAGGTCTATCCCCGCAGTCAGTTTCAAACTCTAATATAGACAATGATACTTTCTTAATTCAAATCTTTTTTTAATTTTTTGCTAATCATATCTTTTTATTTCAAGACAATGTGAAGCATATCATAATCAACAGGGAGCAAGTTCAAGGACTCTTGTTCACCCAATTCATACTGCAAGTGTTTTATTCTAGGTGAATTAATTTATGCAAAATACAGTGGAAAAAATGTAAGGACTTGGCAATAAATTCCTGTAAGTTTTAAGTATATCTTCAATTATTTTAACATTGGTAATTATCTGGTTAAATTATTTATGTGCAGCTTTTAGACCTCCCCAAGATGTACACATATAATAACAACCCCAGCAAACTGCAAGAAATAAGAGGCAACATTTTCTATATTGTTTGAAAATCTATCTAAAAATCATAAAAAGAGCAACTTACCAAGAATGTTCCAAATTGTCATTTCATATTTTTCCATTTTTCAGGCCAGAGTATTCAAATTTGTTGTTTGTTTGGATTTGGCAGTTACTTTAAATTATTTGAGTCATAAGTGCCAGAGGTTTACTTTAGGATATAGGAACAAAATGTGATGATGTCACTTGAAAAGATCTCCATTATCCCATGATAATCACTTGTTTTTAAAATGTTTGCCATAATACAGAACCAGTAGTTTGAAAGAGCACAGCAATGACTGATCAGAGACTTTAGACACTTAAACATACCCTCATCTCAATCAGGGCCCTAATTCCCAGGGGACAGGGAACGTGTTTCCCCCCCCACTAACCATTTTTTTTAATCAGTACATTTTGGGGGAAATTTGCCTCTTGTTCACCCTACTTTTGGATAAGATACCATTCCCCCTCCCTCCCTCTCCCTTATACACACACACACTTTCTAAATATGAAATATGGCCCTGACCTCAATCAACATTTTTGAAGGGAAATAAGTTAAATAAGTCATTCATTTAGCTGAATTTGTAGAACAAGAATTATTGAATTCTATAAAAATCTTGGGCATTGTAATGCCTTCAACTCACTATTTCATTAACTTCGCTTTACCCGTTCTTCGAACTATGATCAGCTGTAAATCAAAACCAAAACCGATTTTCAAAGACATAAAAAGACTTGTTCTAACGAAGAATTTGATGACCTTTCATATAAAGTACAATTTGGTATTGCTTAATGCAGTTCATAAACAGACATTGGCAGCTGTCATGGCAGAACTATGCAGGGAGTCACCACGAATGAAACAAAATCCATAAATGATCTTTCCATTCTTAGCCTAACATTAAGGGTGGAAAATGTAAACTGAATACAGTAACTATGTATGCACAGTATTCTCAATCCCTACATATTCCATATGCTGTTGTTGGTGAATACAGTAACACTATTGGGGTCACACACGATGGATAATACACCACACAGGAATACCAACCAAACATATTTCTGGCTACTAGAAAATAAATTTACAGGTTTTCTCCATACTGTTGACCTTACAGATTAACATCCAGTATTTGTGTCCTTTTCAATTTTGCTTTTACTCTGCAGAGTGATGTGAAGTGAAAGTTTATTCACCTTTTTCTGAACTTCCAGTCACTGTCTAATATTTGTACTTAGCAATGATTTAAGCATTCAACTCACCTCGCATTAACACTAAGAGGGGAAAAGGAAGAAACAGGTCAGGCACTGACTGTATGCTTTCACATTAAAATTCACTTTTTAACTTTTAAAAACATTTAACAAGTCTTTCCGGATCATGAAAATACTTTTCATCCTCTTTAAAAGTTACCAGCAAGGTCCAGCAACAATTCTCTTTTACGGAATCTGATACAATTTTTGGTTTAAATGATTTTCCTATCATTTTTTTTTTCTATTGCAGGTGTCTTTTTTTTTTATAATTAATTCATTGTCTTTTTTCCATCATTTTCATAGTGCAGGTCCCAAAAACGAAGCTTTACTCTGTGTTAATTTTGTACTGCTGGTTCAATTTAATAATACTTTCGTTGGATACTCATACTGCAGGTAGCAAAATTGACTTCTTTCAAACTGTGGGTATCAAAATTGTATAATTTCATATTGCATTACCAAAAATCTGTCATACTGCAGGTATGTTTTTCGGTTGGTGGGCTGCACACCCCTACCACTTTCAGTATGAAGTTCTCCCCCCCCCCCCCTCCCTTTCCAGTTTGACACATTAGAGTGAA
Organism: Chiridota heheva; assembly: GCA_020152595.1. Taxonomy (NCBI): domain Eukaryota; kingdom Metazoa; phylum Echinodermata; class Holothuroidea; order Apodida; family Chiridotidae; genus Chiridota; species Chiridota heheva. The sequence continues at coordinate 951,769 of JAIGNY010002416.1, read as the reverse complement.
AATATTGTTAACATATATAATTTCACTTTCCTGTTTAAAAATAGAACATAAAACTGAAACACGACCAATTCTAAACTAAATTTAAATGATGAATAAATAGCGTCTTCTCCAGTTCTGTGTGATAAAATGAACTTTATGATGGAGTATTTTCACATCCTTGTTCCAATAGGTGTGGAAACTTAGGGAAAATGGCGCGAGATTTTCAGTGCTGTTACCACTTAATTGTAATAAGAAATAGTACAGATATGGTTGCCACCTTTCCTCAATCTTCACACATGTCAAAGAATCATAAATTTATATAACACGGGATGTACATGTCATGCCAAAGATCTTAAATGTAATTCAAAAAATGTATCTTACAATTCATCCACTGATGGCTTCACGAAAATCTCTGCCAACAAAGCTTTAATTGGGAAGGGGAGGGAAGGGGGGGGGGGGGGCTTCAAGAGAGTCTCTCCTAACAAAGCTTTAATTGAAAAGGGGTGGGAAGGGGGGGGGGTATGACCAACAACTGACATTGCTATTATATGTCCCTAAAAATACACTGATAGACAGTAAACTCAGCTGAATTCCTCCATCATCCTCACTGTTTAAGCCCATTCCTCTCAATAAAACAGGTTTCCTCACTGGTACAGTTTTTCTTATTATCTTCCAGTTCTCTAAAATACCATGTGAATGATGTGATGTACACTACATTGCATACTAAAACTTCCTTTTGCAATCAAATGAAATATAATTTATTTAAATGTCATTCTTTCAGTACTTTCATATTTCAACACAGGATGATGGTTGAGTGGGATAATTGAGTTACTGTAAAATAATATTTTACAAAAGTTTTTAATTCCTCTAGGCTTCACGTTAATATATTTTGCTAAGGAAAAAGTCTGCCAGGCCAAATTCGATAAGTAGATTAATCTGACTGTGCAACGTTAGGAGTCTTTGACAAAGCTAGCACAGGTACTTAAATCTTGATTGACGTAATGCATACAATGGGTTATCGATTTTTGGCGCGATAAGTCACAGATGAATAGAATTTGCAGGGCTGCAAGCTCAGTGAAATTTAGCGCGGTAACCCACGTTTAGTGAGATTTTTCGCTTGGGCAGCTCCATTCATCATGGCGGTAAGTGCACTAACGCCCCGCACTTAGTGCGTACAGTTATTCCCGACTGTACTGTATATCTATTAAACATTTCACTTTTTTATTTACAAAGATTGTGTGCAAGAATGCACTGATGAAATCTGAGTTAGAAGAAAATGCAATATCAATAATAAACATAACATAATGAAGAAAAAATCAGTATCATGAGATTTTTGAAGGAAAATATTTGTTTTTCAAATGTTGATCTGGTTTTGTTTTTGCAAATGAAAACCTGGCAATTTATAGGAAAATATTTTTGATGCAACTAGGACTTCCGTGTAGCTTCAAGGACTGCTCAAAACTATAAAAGTCAGGTTCAACAAAATCTGGTAATTTTTAGGAAATATGTTTTTCCATAAATACACAAAATTAGTCAAGTTCTTACTTTGTACAGTAAAAAAGAACCTTAAATACGTGTCACTATCTACAATACTGTGCTGTACAGTACCTTTATAATCGTGCCGAGAGAGTCTCTAATACTAGTTTATTTAGAACACAAGTTGTATTTTAAATAAATAAACACAACACATTGTCTTATTAAGTCTTAATGTCAATGTACACACACCTGTTATAAAATCAATGGTCTGTAAATACTATATCCCTTTCTGAGTCCAGCTTCTGAAAACTGTG
>JAIGNY010002416.1:925000-947500 GCA_020152595.1 Chiridota heheva | reverse complement strand
ATTTTTTTGTTAACTATTTTCCTAATTATTATGCTATTTTCCAATTTTCTGAATTAAAATAAACCTTTTTTTAAATTGTCTTAATTATATATCACATACAATATGTCAGCAAATCTTTCACAAGGTCAACAACCATTTTTGGACAACTTTTTGCTTTAAAGAAAATGCAAATTTTCCAAATATGAATTTTTCTAATTTTCTTATTTTTTGGCATTGTTGGGAAAATTGTTCTCACCCCAACCCTGACCCCATCTTAACCCTGATCCCATAGCTACATTCCTGGTGAATACTCAACATTAACTTTACAGGAGATTTTAATTCATCCAAACAGTCAAGTGTCTTAACTTGTCAACTTCCTGACAAATATTTGAACATTACATGTACATAACGTACTAATTCTAATAATTTTAAAGGAATTTTCTCCTGAATTTTTATAAATGAGAGAGAACTAATAAAGCAACAATTTGGTGTAAAATCATGTTGGTATCATTTTCTGTTTAGGAGTTATTGCATTTCAAAGATTGCACGAGTGTGTTGAAAAGTGACCTCACATTGTAAAATGTGATGTCATTAAGGCAGATCCAAGGCAATTCATATGTCTTTCTATAAAAGAAAAAACAAAAATAACACAATCTTTTTTTTTACTTACACTGTATGGTTTATGAGCAGATGGGCAAGGCATGTTCTTATAAAGTGTATGTCATACCCCATTTCAAGAAATAAACAAAAAATACTTCCAGTAATTTAGAAAAAGGCAATTAATTTTCAAATTAATACACACAATTTGTCTTAGATTTGCCTCTATGAATATTCATGAAAATATTCCTTAAAGAATTATTGCATCAGGATACTGACCTGAATAGCAGAATATCAGAGCAGGGATATGTTAGCAACAGTTACATGATCAGAGCCTTCCATCAATACAGGGACACTCATACAGGGAGTTAAGCTATCAATCATAGTACATTCCCAGCAGAAAATTAGTTTCAAAAACCTCTCAGAATTAAATTCATCAGGTTAAAAAAAAAAACACAAAAGAAAATACATAAATCATCAGAACAGTTACAGTATGCCTCTGCAGAATGGAGCTGTTTTGTGGGCATGTTAAACAAATCCCCAACTGATTGACCTTTAAAAGAGGTCACTGATGTCAATGTCACATGGGTGATAAACAACCCATGGAGGCTACCACAGGAACATTTCTGTGGAAAGTTTAAGAGCTTAAGCACCTTGAACTTGTTATTTCTCGAGGTTAAAAGTGTTTAAAGATCATAAAAAGTATCAATGTTAGATCAAAATAAAAAGAAATCATGACTTTTGAGTTATTTCATGTTTAATTTTGGTTTTATTTATGAGATATGGAACTTTAAACTTCCTGATGTTGGTTTTCCAACCAAACCATAAATTATCTGGCTTAGTATTTCACAGCAGGGAGTCTGTTCACAGTAGTCCTCAGGAAACTGTAAGTCAACTCCAAACCGTTATATTTTAACAGCACAAATTAAACCTAGCCAATATGCAAGAGGGATCAAATATACACACATTTCTGAAATTAAGAATGGGAAAATACTTAAAGAACTAGGAAATACAAATAATATTTGTTTTCTGTTACACAAGTTGATCAAAACAAACCAGATAACATTTGTTTTCTTTTGTTTCAAGGTTCAGTGTATTAATGTATACCTTTTAACACTTTCTATAAACATTGTCATTTAAGGCTAAAAATAGGTAACTCTCTTGTTCTGATATTCTGGCAGATGATCCAAAAGTGACTTTACATAAAACAATAGATAGGCCCCTAGTTTAGCTTTTCCAGGGGTGCTTCACCCTGCCCTCACTGCCCCCAACCTGTCCCTTTTCACTAAGCACTCTACACTTTGTTCACAAAAACATACTTATGAGAACTAGTTTGCCTTCTTTTCATACTGATTTCAGTTCCCCAATATAAAAAGATGCAGGGACACTACTTGCTGTAATGATTAATCCCTTATTTACATTTTAAAGGCCCTCAAACCTGCCCTAAAACTGCCATTGATGCCTTATAAATGCCCCCTTAGGGTCAGTGACACCCTGCCACTTTCTGGATTAAGCTAGGGGTTTGATGTAGAGCTCAAATGATGACATTATAATGTTGCATAGTTCTTGAAAACTTAACAGATTAATGCACACACAAATTATCATTTATAACCATTTTCAAAAAAGAAAGACTTGTCTAGCTGTGAACTTGTCATCATTTAACCTATTAAGATGCAGCTTTCTTCAATTTCCATGGTATAGTCTATTTAAGCTCAAGTCAACAAAGGGAGTTAATCATTTTACTTAAAAGTATCAGTTCAGACTTCAGATAATAAACCTACAGTACAGTATCTCATACGATAGAGGACAAAGACTGAATTGTGAAGAAATTAGTCATGTCATATTTTGTTTCCTTCAGAAGAATTTAATTTTAAATTGTTACAAGCTTCTATGACAATAACTGATACACAGAGTATAATATAGAAGACTACCATCGCATCCTGCCAGGCTGTGATATCATTTCTAAACAAATATGAAAGAACTTTTAACTTTATATCTCCAAAAACAGAATGAGATTTTTCAACTCAGCTCTTCACCTTTCTGTTCCTGTTTTGTCCACTTTCATATAGGATCACTAAACTCATCCTTTAATTTTGTGTTCTGTTTAAGTCACCCATGAGTCCCATTGTACATACAGCACTGTAGAATGACATGCATACCATCAACAGCAATATCTATATCAATCACATTCAAATCCAATAAGCCATCATAGGTGGCAGAAGTGCCCACTCCCCCAATAATTTCAACAGGGGAAAGGACCCCCCCCAATAATCATTTGTAATTTTCATATTTTTGGTATATATTTAATCACCCCAAGATTTAACTTTTTTTATAGCCTAAATCATGGAATCCAGTTACATTCTTCAATTATACAAAACAAAAACTTCAAAAACTTTTGTAACACATTTTCTGTAATGACCCCCTTGACTAGAATGGAAATGTCCAGTCATATGGTCATAATTACTTACATTACATCTGATCAATGACAAATAGCATCCCTAGCCTGATTGTAACACATTATAAACGGGCTTTATTGATGTTGGCACTATTTACCTATTAGCCTATACCTGAAAGCAGATATATTTATTTTCTAACATTTTGAAAAGTTAGGTTGCTCACTTGAATCATAAAACATAGATAAAATCATTTATCAATTAAAAGCTGCCTGTTTTCTTCTGTTAATTTTGCAAAAAAAATTGTTTTCAAATAGCAAACATTAAACAGCAAACTTTCTGGAGAGTCTAAATATATTTTTTAATTTTTTTTTTTATGCATGCCCGTAGCCAGGACTGTGAGAGAGGTTCATTTTTTCCTATAAAAGGACACTTCATTCCTGCACCTCGGAAAATTTTAAATGGTAATGCGACATTCTACATCAGGTTTTTTCCTTTGAGAAAAAGCTATAGATTCGTCAAATGGTCAGAACCGTTTCGGTACTTCAACATGCTTTGAAATTTGTATTTAGATTTCAAAAGAGCACTTTCTCAGAAAAAGGGTGTTCTTCAGAGAAAAGTTTGAAAATGTAAAATAATCTATTAGTAATATATAACACTTAGTGCAATATTGTATTTAATACATAAATTAAGAATCCGAGAGATAGACAGGGAGGGGGTGGAATAAAGAACAGGTTTATTTTAAGAGTTTGACAAAACTTTACACATGTTCATAGTAAATTATTTTAGACTACACATATTTTTTAAAGAGTGACCATAGATCCTATATCCATGCACAGAAATGTGAACAATAAAACATTATTTTCCACATTATGCATTTTCATGATTTTGTTTTTTGTATATTATATCTTTCTTTGACATGAATTTTGACTTGTATAATATACTTTCTTTCTGTGCATTGTGACATACTTTTTTTCCCTTCAAATGTCAATTTTGCGAGAGCTTCCGGAGGGCTTCCGGCTAAAAAGCAAGCGCTACACGCTCGCAGTGACACCTTCGGTGTCACCTTAATGGACAAATTTTGTTAATGGGATTTATACCTGTTCAGTGGGCCCCACAATATTTTTTTTCCCTCCGCCACCACTTGCCATTAATCAATTTAAATCCAAACTTAAAACATGGTTGTTTTCCCAATTTTGCTCTTTCTTATATCTTTTGTTTATTTTCCATCACCTATTTTGTACAGTGCATTAGATAACTTCATGGCTGATAATGCGCTGTATCAAATTTACATTATTATTTTTATTATTAATCAAATCCAATGATACCACTAAAACTATTCTCTCATAAGTTCAGGAAAACAAGTTTTTCTTGCCCTATCTGAAAAGCTTCATGAACATTTTATTCTTCTACATATGTACAGACTGCTACAGTACATAGCATATTAACATACAGCCCAGTACATAGCATATTAACATACAGCCCAGTACATAGCATATTAACATACAGCCCAGTACATAGCATATTAACATACAGCCCAGTACATAGCATATAAACATACAGCCCAGTACATAGCATATTAACATACAGCCCAGTACATAGCATATAAACATACAGCCCAGTACATAGCATATTAACATACAGCCCAGTACATAGCGTATTAACATACAGCCCAGTACATAGCGTATTAACATACAGCCCAGTACATAGCATATTAACATACAGCCCAGTACATAGCATATTAACATACAGCCCAGTACATAGCATATTAACATACAGCCCAGTACATAGCATATTAACATACAGCCCGATACATAGTGTATTAACATACAGCCCAGTACATAGCATATTAACATACAGCCCAGTATAGCATAGCGTACATAGCATAACATACAGCCCAGTACATAGCATATTAACATACAGCCCAGTACATAGCATATTAACATACAGCCCAGTACATAGCATATTAACATACAGCCCAGTACAAAGCATATTAACATACAGCCCAGTACATAGCATATTAACATACAGCCCAGTATATAGCATATTAACATACAGCCCAGTACATAGCATTTTAACATACAGCCCATGGGGAAAGTGGATAATTTGACCGGGACGGAAGTGGAGGAACACCAGGTTTTCACCCTGCTCTTTTTGAGAAATGATCAGAGAACCAGGCAGGTTAAGGAACCCTGCCATCAGGACTGCCATTTTGATGTCCTCATCCGATGGACGTTGAGCGTCACCCAACCATTGGTCATTTTTCCAAAGGTTGGATGGGGGAGAAGGTGTAATGCACCAGAAGACAAGCCTCTGAGCTTTATGTCAGCGTATCGTCAAGGGCATAAATCCATTTTTTAAATGGGGTGGGGGGATGAATTTTGTGGGCGGAGTAGTTTGTCGTGTTAGCACTCGCTGATAGGCAAAGCCCCAGGATGCTCCTGGAATATTCAATATTTTAGGGACCAAATAGGGCCCCCTAAAAAAACATCAAAACATGCTTAGGATCCAAACACATTTACCTCTAAAAGCTTTAGAAAACAGTAGTAGGCCATACTTTAGGGGTGAAATTCAAGTCCAAAATAATTAAAAGCATGGAAGTAGAAGAGCTACTTCCATGTTAAAAGTCATTCTTAATAACAAACAGGTTAATTCAATTTTAACTTTCGAATGCGAGATAAATAATCCTTTTCTTAATTTTGCTGAAATAAATCTTGCATCATGAAAACAACGTATCAACAACTTATACTTAAAATCTGCATTGATATGACCTTAAACATCATTACATCAAGCTAACTGAAGAAGGTTGGAGATTTATTTGCTAACAAGCTAAAGAGAAATATGCTGAAGTTCCTTTTGGTAGGCAATCAAGATACTGGACTAAAAGCAGAACACACAGCAATTACTTAAAAACCATTGTACGACACATGTGGCAGGAGGACAACAAATTCATCTCATTTTTAATAGCCCACCAATATGCAAAAAATACAAGCAATTTTTTGGAATTTTGAAGAGATTATAAATACAATTAACAATAAATAATTTCAATATGAAATTATTCTCAAATTGTGGATCATACGGTCGTTGCAGTGATGAGCAAACGCATCACTTGTCATAGAAATTAACGCTGCATCTTGTATCTTTGCATGAAACACAAGAGCCCTTGAGTTGTTAAGTATTGTTAGCTTAAGGTCACATCAAGAAACTTTGGAAAACGGAATTTACACAATCGTATCACATGACATTAGTCAGGATAACTATTATATTGTGGTAATTGAGATGAAAGTATATATTTTCTTGATTTATGGTTAGTTTTGTGATATATGGTAATCAATCCCAATTTCTCAATCAAATAACAGAAGTGGCAAAAGCATTTAGTAATTGATAATTTGGGGCAAAAGTGGGGGATAATTGTACATACCATCCCCTTTTCAAAGAGTGAGGGGTATATATCCCCACCCTACCCCCGGAATCTACGCCCTTGTGTAGTTTGACTCAAACCTGGAACCTCCAGAATTTCATTCATACACTCAGCCAACTGAGCTACAGTACTGCCTCCTCAAAATATCAACAGAAAGAAATCTTACCTTCATTATTAAAGAGACTCCATATTTTTGAAAAAATATATCCCATTGCATTTGGTTGAAACTACCTGTAAGTGCAAAGAAAGGAAAAGATAACAGGTAGTTTATTTTCATTCTCTTTAACAAAAGATGTATTGTTGCTCTTACACATGTATAAGAATACTCAATACAGACTGACCATCAATCCTTTGTCATTTGAGTGGGCATTACTATTCTTGTGAGCTGTTCTACTTTAAACATAAAGCATGCATCTCTTACTTCATGTATTTAGTTGAATCAGTGGTGTACACCCCCCAAACAGTCACTTTATAAAAGAAACTGTATGATTACCTCTGAGCATAAGCTGCCAAACTGTAAGTTCTAGGTCAGGTGGACACCAGAGACAGAAGCCAGTCCTATATTGTCAGCCTACATTGGGCCACTTTACAAGTTTTTCCGTCCAACATTACATCAATAATCAGAGGTAAGATTTACTATTACAGTACCTTACATGTATTTCTATACCTTCAAAAACTTGCAATTCTGATTTTTGCCTGAATAAAGCCCAACATATGTCATTCCCTTTCTTGGCAAAATAATAAATACAGTAATTGAAAAGAAATAAATATGAAGCCCTGTTACAAGTGAACTTTGAACTTGAGGGTGATTATTTCTCAGTACTCCTAAGGTCATTTTGAGGTTTGGATGATGTGGTTGCAATATTAACTGACCAAGTGGCCAGCTTGACCTTTTGGCAAGTGGCAAAGACAACCAGAAAACCAAAATGTTTAGTGGTTCCAATGTATTCTTTCATTGTTGGTTGATTTTCAAGTTTTATACTAACTGGCAATGCATATCATGAAATATGACAATAACATATATTCATAAGCCATGCCCACCATGTACATCAAAAAAATACAACCTGCTGACAACACTTTTCAAGAATTGTTTTTATTTTATATTACGCCCCCACCCCATTTAGCAATGTCCATGACATCCCCACCAAAAATAATTGGGCACACAAACAGACAATGGGTTATCTGTGTACCACATATGACCTTTTATCCAATATATTGTCCTTGAGTTACTGTGTTTACAAGCTCTTTACAGCAAACCATATTTAACCCTGCCCACTATGTACATATTCTATACACTATATTCAACAATTTCATACCCCAGATATGTCAGAATCCAAGCTATTTATCAATCTTTAAAGTTGTCTATGATATGATATACATAACATTTTAATTTCAAGCCCTCCCCCCACCCCATCCCCCAACACCCAACATTTTGAGGAAAAGTTTGAATATATGAGAACTCTAAATAGGCCTATTTAAAAAAATAGTTTTTTTGTTTTTGGTAATTTTTCTCCAAAATACTTAAGCTGTCTACTTTTATAAAATAATAGGGTCATAATTCTGAAAATACCAGAGAACAAATCAGAAAAGTGGCTGTTTTTGCACAGTAAAATCCAACATACTGAATTTCTATTTTATAAATCAGAATCTGCATAACATTTTCAGACCTTTTGAAAATTTAAATCTCCCCTCCCTAAGGTATTGAATGCTACTGAAGTGACCCAAGATGAGAAATAGTGAAACTAAAGGTGGAGCATCATTTTTGCATGGAGTCCCTAAACAATACATGTATATCCCTTATTTTTGTAAATTAATGAATGTCCTTTAAAGGGTACAAGGTCCAATTTTCCAGCAAAATGTCATTTACTATAAATATAACACTGGAAGCCGATTTGACAATGATTAATCACCACGTTTTGTATGTAAATGTCAGAAAAGACACTCCAAAATGCCTCATTTAAATTTGATATTCATATTTTGTGCAAAGAAAAATTGAATTTGAAATATTTTTTCATTTGATTGAAACAGACTTTAATTTCAAATCAAAATACATCAAAATTTACAAGAAAAAAGACTTAATTATTATTACATTTTAATAGGTAGACATAAACAAAAATGAAGGGATTTCTGGACACAATCCTCATTCTCACTCTACTGAAAAAGGCAACCTGCAGCAGTTCAGCAATTATAGAACAATCAGTCTTATCAGTCACGCAAGTAAAATAATGCTGAAGATTCTCCTCAACAGACCTGGGCCACAAGCTGAAGAAATTATTGCAAAAGAACAATCTGGATTCCGAAAAGGAAGAAGCACCGTAAAACAGATATTCAACCTTCATGTTTTTGGTGAGACGTACCTCCGACACCAAAAGGAATCATACCATGTCTTCATCAACTTCAAAAAGGCGTTTGACAGAGTATGGCATGAAACAATAATGGTCACAATGAAGAAATACAACATTGGTCAAAGGCTGATCAACACCATAGCTCTATACCAACGTTATACTAGCGCAGTTCTGGTACAAGGCACCAAGTTCTGGTACAAGGCACCACAGGAGACCGGTTCTATACTTTAGTGGGTGTACGACAAAATGTCTTCTCTCGCCCACACTGTTTAAATATTTTCCTGGAAAGAATAGCATTAATTGTGTGTTCATTGGGTTGTCATCTTATTTAAAACTCCGATATTGGTTCTCTGTTAATATCCCGTTAATTTGATCAAAGTGTAACAGTATTGCATGCATTTAAATATGTTAAACTTATAATAAAGGTTTTACCATGTTCACCCACATCTATTTGTGAGTAACATTTGTTTCATGTACCCACTTAAAGCACTAGGAAACACAGTGTATCAATATTCAAGACAGGACTGCAAGTATCAAAATAAACTACTGTCATACTGCAAGTATCAAAATAAACCAATGTCATACTGCAAGTATCAAAATGAACTAATGTCATATTGCAAGTATCAAAATAAACTACTGTCATACTGCAGGTATAAAATGAACTAATGTCATACTGCAAGTATCAAAATAAACTACTGTCATACTGCAAGTATCAAAATAAACTACTGTCATACTGCAAGAATTAAAATAAACTACTGTCATACTACTGTACAAGTATCAAAATAAACTATTGTCATACTACAAGTATCAAAATGAACTAATGTCATACTGCAAGTATCAAAATAAACTACTGTACTGTCATTCTGCAAGTATCAAAATGAACCAATGTCAAAATGTAGGTATAAAAAATTAATATAACTTCATATTGGAAGTATCAAAATTAACTACTTTCATACTGCGGGTATCAAAATTGACTTTATTTATAATGCGGGTATCAAAATTGTATAATTTCATACTGCAGTTATCAAAAATGTCATACTACGGGTATGTTTTTTGGTTGGTGGGATGCACACCCATCCCCATCCACTGTTAGTAGAGAAGTGGCCCCCCACCTCCCTGGTTATAGGTATCGCATACACAGACCACATCACAAATGATGAAGTCCACAAAACCATTGAGCACCATATTGGCTCCTTTGAAGATCTCCTTACAAAAAATAAAGAGAAGAAAGCTGATGTGGTATGGGCATGTTGTGAGGTCCAACAGTTTAGCCAAAACCATCCTTCAGGGAACAGTTTAAGGAAAGAGACGCAGAGGAAGACAACGTAAATGCTGAATTGACAACATCAGTGAGTGGATGGGAAGGACTTTTGCAGAAATGCAAGCCCTTGCCCACAACCCCAAACCTGGAAAAGACTCGTGTTCCACTCACTGAACCAATGCCCCAAAGATTCTTCTGGAAATTGAGGAACAAAGGCAAAAAAAAAGGAGGGGATTTCTGCTTCGATAAGCCAATCTGGCTTAAAAAGACACCTCAAAATTTAGTTTAAATACAAATATATACAAATAATTTAAAACATAGCTTGCATAAAAGAAAAGAAAACAATCAAATGAAAGAAATTAAATATCGATAAATGTTTAGCAAACAACAACATTTTTGATGCAAATGGAGGTTTCAATACCGTTCACAAACATATGATTTTTATTTAGTAATTCTTACAGGCAATTAATTATTTAGGTTAATTAATTTGATAGTTTGCTGACAAAATAAAATGCCTGCTTGAAGTCTAACGTACATGTAGCTTTTACTTCATTAGTAGTGGGCTACGGCTGCCATGTTTAGCAAAAGATTTTGCAATACAACTATAGATAATGGTTCACTTATATACCCAGCTGCTGGCAGCGAAGTCACATTCCATTGACAACATTATCATACATGAATATGCATCATTCTTTAATTAAGTATTAGATTAGTATTTTAGTACAATCGTGGCGACCATGCCACTTCGCTGCCAAGCCGGGGATATACCATAGTCTGGACTTAAAATATTTAGTTTTTCTATATGAATATGTATTGTTCTTTAATTGAGAGTAACGTTACAGTCTGTGTGACTTAGCTGCCCAGCCGGGGATACTGCATGGGAGCCATAAGATTACACTTAAGATACTTTATTATCTTAAAAGATTTACACCATTCACCTCCATGAACTTTTGGAGCATGCAGGTGGTGGACGCAAATCTAAAACTTTCATTCTCATGGCCTAATGACCCCTAACTTCTATAAAGCTTTAAAGGCTAGTTGTCGTCTCTAATGTACGAGGTAAATGAAATTCAAATCCTGTGTTTTGATTTTCAAAAATAATTGAAAAGCTGTTTGAGTAAAGACTAGATAATTTTATTTGCAAATTTAATCTCCTTACCGAGAGTCAGTATAGTTTTAGGTCTGATTGTTCTACTTCTGTGACATTATTAGAATTAATTGAAGAAATCATCACGTCATTGGACAATAAAATCAAACATTGGGAGTCTTTATTGATTAAAAAAGCATTTGACACTATTGACCATCATTTATTACTCAAAAACTAAACATTATGGAATTTGAAGGGATAGTTCATGATTGGCTTACTAGTTATTTGACCAACAGAATGCAATATGTCCAAATCAATAATCAATATTCAGATTTTTGTAATGTAGTTTGTGGAGTACCATAAGTGTCTATCCTTGGGCCAAAGTTATTCATTCATTATTAATATTTGTAATGTCTCCAGATTGTTAACATTTGTACTCTTTGCAGATGACTGACACAAACATGTTTTGCTCCATGAGGATACTTATACACTATGTAGATTAATAGTAATGAGCTCTATAAACTTAATGTACCTTATCTCAATTATTGTGCTGAAGTTTGGGGAAATACATATAATTCTAATATTACTCCATTATTCTTAAAACCAAAAGGTTATTCGTATTGTATGTAATGCTAATTATTTAGACCATACTAACAAACTTTTCTACAAATTAAAAACATTAAGATTATCACATATTATAGACTTCAATACAGGAGTATTTATGTGTATAGCTTATCAGGTGTCATTACCACAGAACCTGCAAAACTTTTTTTTTCAATTTCATTGGCCTCCAATGATAGATATAACACGCGACAAAAATAATAATTTCAAACAAAAGTATGGAACTCACTTGATAATTGTATTAAAAAAAGTAAAACCGTAATTCTTTTTGTTTTTTTAAAGTACAAACAAAATTTATTGGCATCTCAGGTGTATCAAGATTAACTTTCAGTAGGCTTATTAAATTGTGCAAGTGTAATTGCCTAATCTTATATTTTCTTCTTTCTTTTCGTTTTCTTTTAATTATCATTTTCTTTTAGTTCTCAAAGGTTTTTCTTATGGTATCTTGTTGTACACATTTATGTTGTTTTAAATTTTATCACAAACTTTTCTGATTCATGTCAAAAATAATGTTTTGGGAAAAACATTTTATAAGTATTACACTTCAGTTTTCTCCTTTTCTTTGCACAAATTTATGGGTGAGACACAAGACAAAGATAATAAAATGTATTTTGCTAATTTGAAGATGTATATAATTTGTCTGTTTGTTACACATATGTATTATTATTTGCTAGAAATAAATTGTGCCATTGTCATAACTAAGTATGGTTGCCATTTTGCTTTGTACTTTTGGGGCAAAGAGTGTTTTGTGATTTGTATTTGCAAAATTGGGAGAAAATGGCTGTGAAAAATATATTTATCTTAACGCGATAATTATGTTGTACAGTACCAGCAGTTGTGTATGAAAATATTCCAACGTTTCATACACCTGCATCAAAATGATTAAGCTCTTACTCGATACTGGTACTGCTCAACGATTAAACATCGTGAACCAAATCACAAACACAAAATAACACATTGGGAAAATGATATTCGTTAAAACTCGCTTTTTATCAACTTTTTTTCTCTCAACGGATCTAAACATTACCTTTATGATTTGCACTTTTCCTCATGAAGATGAACTAGAACAAAGAATATTTCCACAGTTAACAATTTTTGTCAGAACACCCGTTGACCACACAAACTGCAACGGTTTGCACTCTTTTTCGCTAATATATTCAGTGTAGGCCTGCGCCTATGTAACACACTATCTGACTAAACAGTACATGACTATACAGTACACTATCATGTACTGTATATGTGTGGGAATGGCGATATGCAAGGTGGAACTTTCACGTTTTGATTAAGTTTGACATATGACCTTTGTTTACTGTTGATTGTTTAGAGGTTTAGATAGCGCAATGGGACACAATGAGGGAGTCAAGTCGGCTTTGCCAAACCATTTTTTTGTATTGATATAGGCGGCGGAATCAGAAAGGGGAGGGGGAGGGGGAGGGGACTTTATTATAATATTAGGAAATAAATTGCAGTTTAATACTCGACATGTACGACTTGGTTCTTGTCAAGGAAGCCCACCCTGACCTCATTCTGCAGGAAAACTCTTCTATTTCAAACACAAATTTATGAAACTGGAAACAATCAGCAATAACGGAACCACGGGGCTGGTGCAAGGGAGAAAGGGGCCACGTCCTTCTTGCCCTGAGTAAGGGACGGACGGGCAGGAGGTGCCCATTTAAAAGTTATATGAAGTGTAAATGAAACCTCATTATTAAGTTTATATCTACCCTTGCATGCATTAAACACTTTACTGGAACCAGAGGTAGCAGAACCAGGGAACGCTATGTATGTAGGCCTACGTACCCGTGCACCATACTTGTCTCTAAAGTTACGTTAGAGACAAACAACCGGCCTCATTGGACTTTTACATGCAAAAAAAGAAAAAAGCAAGGCATCTTCTAGAATGCCAACCTTATTTTACCCGCAAATCTAAATTGTAAAAACTCATAAGTCATTGCTAGGTTGTACGAGCCACCCCAAATTTCATTAGTGGCGCATCTTTGAAATGGGGCCTGCAGGGCACACTTACGATGTCATAGATTGACGTACGCTCCTCCACCTTTACAAAGTTAAAAAGTGCCCGTTAAGCTTACAGAGAGTGAACATTGAGTGTTCTTTCAAATATTTCAGACAATTCACCTATTTTAACGAGCTTTTTGTTGACAGATTGAAGAAAGTAACACAAAAAGTTGCTCTGTGCATGCTATTCCATTTATTCGCTGCATGGAACTGAGTGGGAATTTGTATTCTACACTTCATTTTTAATCATGTCAAATATATAATGATAGTATAACGAATTCAATTAATTTTATGCAACTGAGAAATTGATGAAAAACCTGCTAGACCATTTTATGGACCCTTATTTGTTTTTCACATTGTTTGGGACATTAAATATTTCGAATAATCGTTAACACAATTAAATTATCGTGATGCACATATTTCCGATTTCGAGACTGGTGATCTATCAATTTCCCAATTATTGTAGATCTTGGTATGACATTTTCATATTATCCTGCATTTTGGTTTTAAATATCATGATTCACAAATTTTCCTGGCTGCAAATTTAAGAAAAAAAGAAAACAAGTTTTTCAAAAATTCCGATGAAGTTGGGGACACATTATTGCACCTCAAGTTATAATGCTGTCGTATCGTACATGCTTTCAAAATATGTTAGCCAAAAAAGCGCGGGCCCTTTAAATCATGTTCCCCAGATTCAAACAACTTCCGAAACCCCTGACATGGAAGTAAAGACTATTTTCCCCATTAGAAATCTTAAATGCCCCCATCTGCCCTTCCGACACACCTGAAGACAATATCAGACTAAATGCATTTACGTTAATCACGTGCATGCGATGAATTGAATTTTTTAACACATTAACAGCTTGTTAGATACCGCTCTTCTTTGTGTGCAAATTTTGCTTTAAATTCGTAATGCAACCTATGCATATTTGGATCCCAATTTTGTTCAATTTCTGATCTTTGGACAAACTCATTTTAAAACTTTTAAAGAACAAAGCAAATCGATTAATTTTTGAATCCATCTCACCGTAAATGACATTCTCGACGTTTTTACTGACTGAAAGTTAAGTAAGGAATTACAAGAAGTATGGCCCCTATACATACGTAAAGAGTTGTTTTCCCATTCCCACCAACATGTGCGCACATACTAAAAAAAAATCATATTTAGCTATGCAGCTTAAAAACTGAGTATGTTGGCAAAACAAATTCATTAGACATAGCATATTCCGCAGTTTTATTTTTCTAAAAGCAATAAGTGAAACGAAAATGACCTTTGTCTAAAGCTACTTGCATCATAGGAACTTCAAACATAACAAGTCTTGGGCAAACCTCTTGCAAGCTAAATATAGAAATGAATGTATGGGGAATTCCTATAAATATCACCAACGTGGAAACGATTCGTAACAAAAGAATTTTCATTCAGACTATATAAATATATTACACATCATAAATTACGTAGAAAATTTAAAAATAGAAGTTTCTTTCATATTTCATATTTTTCATAACCAGATAATACGTGGTTTAACCATGGAGATACTACTATTTGGGATCGTATCTGATTTTAACATATCAATCTTGGGCAAGCCAACGCACACCAACGTTTTTTCCATGATGTTGGTGGGACATATGCCAAGTGTTTTGGTTGGTAACAGTACCTTCCTGGGTAATAAAATGACTATTGCCAAATCATAAAGCAGAAACACAAGTTGACAACTATCTATAAGAATATCCTGGACAAGTGATAAATAATTTTATATTTGGACTCTTAAAAATTCCCCTTTAAAAACTGTTCAGGCCTGGTGACTGAATATGTCGGGGAATAGTAAGAATGTAACGTTTTATAATTTATTTTCACTCCCGAAAGCATAGGCGGGATTTTAGGGGGCAAGGGGACACTTTTTTTTTCTGAATTTGTATCTTTTGTGTGGTGATTTTTTGTAAATTAGCATGAATTTGTTAATTTGTAATCCCCCCCCTCCTAAATTTTGACTTTGTCCCCCACTTTCGGTAGGCAAACCGCGCCCATGTATGCCCACATAGTGATTCCTCAATGTAGAATCACCATAGGACTGTGTATATGATGGGAGTGTACATACAGGGGTTGCCAACTAGGAGGACTGGTGTTAAAATGTTTATTCTTCCGACAAACTGGGTGTAAATGGGCGTATGCAACAAGTTGGTTTGGTATATCGAGTATCAGGATATTGATCACGTGGATCTTTCACAGGCGTCCGTTCGAATAAACCCTGTGTATTTGTTCCTTCGGGCATTGGGTCCAATCGCGAAGCATTGGTGGAGCCGGGTAAAAGCCCCTTGCTGCCTGGAAGCCCTTCGAATTCATCATTTGAAAGCCAAATAATAGAGAAAATTCGATGAAAATTTAGCTCAGATTTAGGTAAAAATTGCAAACTTAAGAAACTGCAAATGGATTGTGCACCGTTTAAGCTGTTGATAAGTAAAGTATTCCGGAATTAGATTTGGTCGAAAGTTAAAGAGGGAAACTTGTCTAAGAAAAATTCGTAAAATTGCGAGGCGATTTGCGGTTATTGATTGCGGTTATTGATTGGTTGTTATTGATTGGTGGTTATCCGTATGTGTGTATGACCAATCAGAACCGTTGACTTTGATTGTATATTACTGTCCATGTTAACACGATATCTGGTCTTTAAAGTTTTCCATTTTCTAACTTATAGGCAAAATATTACAATTAAAATTATAAGATTAAATTCAATGTGAAATTTGCAAACTTAATAAAATATGCTGAAAATCCCCCCTCCCCCTCTTGCCCGCATAAGCTGGACGATTATTATTTTAGCGTAAAATTATTTCAATGTACAGTGTCCCGAACATGATCTGCTGATTATGTATGTTAAATTCCCTAATTCCCGTAGTTGATTTTCTTCATACCCTTTTTTTTTTTGGAAAGGGGAGAGGGGAGAGGGGGTGTGAAGCGGGGAGAAGTTAATTAGTTCATCTGGTGTAAATTTTAACGAGCTATTATTTGCTCAGCGAAACATAAGGATTGTGTTCTATCAACTTTTTAACCTTTTTTTATTTTTAAATTGGACAAATGTTGATCACCCAGTGGCATGAATATCGACGTTCAATTATCCTTTATTAAAAGATAATGTAGTCACAGAAACAATTTTTTTGTGCTCATCTTTTCGTATCTTGTGTTAGAGGTGGAAGCTGCTTTTCAAACATTGAAAACTTTTTCTTCAAAGACTATATATCTGATCTTTTCATTAAATTAAGTACCACAAACATCGCCCTAAAAAGACTAAAATTGTGAAATTTCACGCGCTTCGCTCGCATACACTATTCTTAATTTCCCCCTAAAGACAATGTTGAGGCCCTACATATTGAACTTTTTTTTATACCTAAAAGGCCTTTACCTCTGCCTACCTTTGTTTTTCTCAGCTTATGATTTGTAACAACTCTTTAAAATAGGGCCTTTCTTAGAGTGTGCAAGCCACCTCAAACAGTCAAATTTCATTAGTGGGATATCTTTGAAATGGATCATGCAGGGCAAAACTTATACTATTTGGACCCGGGCCATTGCCATGACATAAACTGACGTGCCCTCTCACATCTTCTTTGTAGAATTAAAGGTACCCCTTTACAGAGATAAAATAGTGTTATTTGAAATATCAAAATATATCTAAGTCCCTTTATTCAGTTATTAAAAACAAATAAATGGATCTTTTTATTGACAGATTGAAGAAAGTAACACAAACATCAAGCAAAATACCACAAATTTTCCTCGTAGAGCCCCTTCAGTTAATTTGGGTTCAGCCACTGACTCGCTGAAGACTGGGTGTGAATTTGAGCCATCTGATCTAATTTATTCGAATAAACTGAGTTGCATTCATTCTCATCAAGAAAATTATGGTCTCCTGAATAATAAACAAAGGACCCCTTATTTGCTTTATACATTATTGTAGACATTAAATATATTCCGGTTCATGACCAACTGACCAATACAATTGGCTAATCACGGTCTCTAAGTCTAAATCCTTCCGATTACAAGACTAATGATCTATAAATTTTCCAATGTTTTTGTAGATTTTGGTATAAATTTAAAAGTTTCAAATTTTTCTGGTGGGGAGGGGAAGGGTTGACCCTATAAAGATATACTGCTGTGCTACCTGCTACCAAAATATGAAAGCTGCAAAGTGCCCCTCAGATCCTGTGTCCCCCACTCCCAAATTCAAACATCTTCCGCCACCTCTGTACTACACCACATTGACGATGGTCCAATGGACATCTAGCTGTCTGTCTTTGCTTTTATAAGGAATACATGGCTAAGAAAACTTGTTGAGTCGACACTCTTAAAGACTTCAAGCATTGCGATCGTCATTTAGGATTTAGGACCAACAGATTCACGTATTGATAAGTCTTCTTATTCATACATAAAAAAATTGCATTAATATTTGATCATTAACCGCCTGATTATAAAAAAAAAGAAGCTGTAATTAGCAAATTTCAACCTATTTTGATGAGTTGTTAATTGACAATGTCATATAACTACGAGGTGAAGGGAGGGTAACAACCTGTTGAGAAATAACGTTATAAAGGTTCGTTGCTGGCTTTGCCTAATGGTTTTGTGATTTTCATGATTTCAGAGGACAAATACAATCTGATGTGGAACCTTTATCATCATTTCGTCTCTCTTTTAGCTGTTTTGATACTCTCTATCTCTCTCTCTTCCAGGTGTTTTCAGCTCTGCTTTTTGGCTTTTTGAGGGTCTTTAAAACGGGATCTCAGAAATTCCCGAATGTATACTACAAATGTAGGCCTATTAATAAAGCTTCGAACGGTTGCAATCTATTTTATTTTATTTTATAGCTTTTAATTAAATGTGTCAATTAAGGAAACAATACTGAAAAAGGTTGAGATCCGGAGGAACAATGTGCTCCTAATTAACCATCATAATCAATTCTTATTGAGTGTATAAGTTAAAATAAACGCGGTCTGCTGAAGTTCAAACATGTAGTCATTAACGTTTAAAATAAGAGAAATGAGCTACGTGTGGATTAACGTATTTTGCCATGCATGGAAACAGATTGAAAACGTTACACGCAACCTATATTCACCTTTATCTCTTCAAAGTTCCAACTTCAAAATATTCAAACTCCTCAAATTCCTTAAGATATAAAACTTTATCAAATCAACGACTGAACTTATTTCGATAAGGTTGTCACATTTGTAAATGTTGCCATAGTAACTTTGACACCCGTTCAATCAATATTTCTAAACCAGATATTTTCTGATAACCTACCTCACGAAATCCAAAAAACCGAAACATTGAGAAACATTCTCCACCAATAGTTGAAATCCGGGTGATCTCATCAATTCGACGCCGAATGCTGCATGTCAAAGGTGTAACAGTTATCGCGACAATACCATGGCATATGTTTAATCAATATTTTTAAAGCTGCTGTATATTCTGATAACCGACCACGACAAATTTCACCAACTTAGAAAAGACTTTAAAGTAGAAAAAAATTACACCGTAACTTGAAAGTTTTCCAAATAAAAGTTTTCTGAACAGCTGATGAAAATGCATTGCTAGGTTTTTGTTTTTATTTTACATAATTATGTGAAAGTTCGGGATGAGAGTATATCCAAAAACATAGCAAAAAATAAACAAGTTGCAAAATGATAGGTAAAAAGTATGAAAAACAGTACAAATTGACCCCTTTCTATGTAGGACCATGAAGGCCCAGGCCCATTTGTTAGCACGTCAAAAAATTGAACAACAATGATATACTCATAATCAACAAGCGATTTTCATAATTGTAATTTACTTCATTTTCCCCTTTTGTTGTTTTGGTTGTTGTAGTAAATATCAGACACACAAATGTTTCAGTATTATTTACAGTTTAATCGTTAAGCCTATCATCTGACCCAATACTGGTTTGCTCTATAGCTGTCTAGTATCTGTTGAGCCTCGTGACGTCTTCTACAGCCTCACAGCTGTCCCAAATTTCAAACAATTTATCTTCAAAGCTTTTAGCTTTCAGCCACGGATAAAAAATAAATTATAGAACTTACAAAAATTGTAACTTAGAACAGTCAGACTGTAGATAATCAGATGATATTGTATCTCAAAAGTACTACTATATGCTAAGTACCTACAAGCTTCGGAATCAAACAACTTAATCTTTTAATCTAAGAAATATATCATGTTTATATTGTTCTCGGGTTAGGGCAATATGTATTGAAAGCTTACGGATTTGCTTGTTTGATATGCAGAATTTCTGATGTTTGAAAAGGCAGTCAGCTCAAATTCATTGTGTAATTCAATAAATTCATTTTCAACAATTATTAAAAATGATGTGAAGCTCTAAGACGAAGGACCGTAATTCCCATCAACAAAGCTCTGGGAGTAATGGGTGTGGTTGACTCTACGGTTGGGGATACTGGCCACGACAGTTTTGATCCATCCATGCCCATAATAGACCGTGCTATTCCATCATCATGATGTTTCTGTTTTTATTTTTTATTTATTTTTCACCTTACCTTTTCTTCCAACTGCTTAAGATAACATCCTCTGACTTCTGAAATGGAAGAAAAAGGAAAAACAAGAAGAAACAACACAGAAGAATAACCCCAAGTTTCGTCTTCTTCTCTTTCATGTCTTTGAAAGACACCATGCCATATTCCCAAGTTTAAAGTATTTCCTCGTGGTCACGCGTATACACACTTTAAACGGTTAAGTAAATGAGGACAATTAAAAAAGAAAAACAAATTCGTGAAAAACACATCATGTTGAAATCTTATTCAGAAGGTTTGAATCTATGAAGAAAAGCATACCAATGGATGAGGTGTATGAGGTTACGTGTGACCTGCGTGTGACATCTCGCCAACACATTCCCAAATTCAAAGCTTGTTGCTTTCTTTTAAAAATATTTTATAAATTATTGGGATATATGAACAGATAGTCAAAATATATTTATACTAAAAAGTCTATATTGCACCCCCATCTCAAAATTATAACTTATTTCTAATCATTTAGTAAAAGGTTATTTTCTTTTTAAAAAGTAAAAATAATTTTAAGAAATGTTTATATGACATCACACTATATCAGACTATACTGAATAGCAGTTACTTTTCAAAACGGTCAGTGTGGAATCTTTTGAATGGAACGTGGTGCAATTTTTCCCCCGTTTGTTTCTTTTTATCGAATTCCATATCTGAATGTTTAAACCCAACATTCCTTAAAGGAAAAATATCGTCCCATAAATAAATTCAGAAGTGAATGCCGCCGTGCTTGTAACGTCACTTCCGGTTTTCAATTTTTCTTATTGATTGCGAGAAATTTGTGATATTATCAATAATACCTGTAGGCCCCTGTGTTGCGGTCCGTTCGATGAATGTGAAAATTAAAAATCGATCGATAACATCACTTCTGAACGTATTTATGGGACAATTTCTCCTCTTCCTCTAAGCGATCTCAATTATATTCTCTCATACACTATTTACAAACAAGGTCTGATAACACACGGTAACTTGGACTGCATGCAGGTATATCAACAAATTCAGCTTAATTGGAACAAAATCTGCTATACACCATGAGAATAGCAACAAATTTCTTCATAATTGGTTTAAAATGTACCATTTACTACATATCAAATTAAAAGGTTTACAACAAACTATGCAAGTTTTTATTTGAATTTACATTAGAAAACCTGGGAATTACTTTATGCTAACTTACTGTTTTTCAATCATTCAATATTGTTAAATGAATGCGAGCACTTAATTGAATAAGACTAAAATGGTTTATAAATCTCCATAATACCCTCAATCAAAATTAAGCGCAGAAAACTGTGATGATTTGAGTGACTGAAATTCATAACAGAAATTGACACAAGAACCATACTGTCTTTTCGTTAATTTCATGCATCCCATGCTGACAGGTGATACAAATTAATGTTGAAGTTTGTCCGTAGATACTCCTAAATTATACTATTATATTATAAAAGTGACATAGCTACAATCCCGGACAAAAGTACTTGTCACTTTTTCCCTTCCCCTGATAGGGGCCTACTCCTATTCAATGTTGCAGATATATTATCAAACATTTTCTTTCAAATAGCATAATAACAATGTCGCATGCAGATATACTAACCAAACCGGCTCTTAAAATCGCATACCAACATTGTAAAGGGGTGGAAAGGAAAAGTGTTCCCATATTTCCAAATCATATTCCAAGATTTTGGAGTGCGCATGGACACATGGAGTAATGATTCAGATTTTCTTCGCCGAAAATACTGAAGTATTCAGTGAACGCATTTTGTTTCAAGTTCTGTATTTGTTCTCGGATTTAAATGTTTAGCAGTTTAAAGGAAAAGTTCAATGGTCAAGCAAATCTATCTTATATGAACAAGGACTTCAAAGGAAACAAAATAATGAAGGAACCATTCAAAAATCTTATTCCGTTAAGGAGATATTTAAGTTTAAAGTTTGGTATTATTTCTGTAGAAACAACTGAAATCAGACTAGTTGTGATGTCATAGTCTCAGATTCCTCAAAGTCGTTATGTATTCTATCATATTTTGTCCTGCGATTTTGAGGCCCAAAAGCTAGGGGATATGTCAGAAAAGTAGTAAACTGAATCTAGTAAGGGTATTTATTATGTACCACCTGAAGAAATTTCGAGGAAAAATAATTTAAATTTAATAAACTTTCTTAAAAATACATTGTTAAGAATGTGAGGATGAGGACACCAACTTTCCATAGTAGGCTTACTACACCAGTCATTTCTACACAGATAA
>JAIGNY010002416.1:897500-922500 GCA_020152595.1 Chiridota heheva | reverse complement strand
ATATATATATATATATATATATATATATATATATATATATATATATATATATATATATATATATATATATATATATATTTTTTTCATTTTCGATTTTGTTCTTCATATACGGTCAAATAGCTCGTATAGGCCTATATTCAGATATTATCGCAATTAACAGATTAAAGCTCATGCATTGGAGTATATAGATACCGTGTACACTGACTTGATGATGTTATGTACGGTTGTACTACGGAAGCTCAAGTTTTCATTCAATTAATATATATATATATATATTTGCTTTCCGATTTTGGAGGCGTCAGTTATCAGGTTACATGGTCTTTATAGGTATATTGGGTAAACAATCGTCTTGATCATTGGTAAAATCTACGAAAGAAATTATTTTTGGAACAAAATTGTTGTTTGATATTGAACAATAATGTGTCGATCATTAGACTCAGCCCTGCAATAGAGCAGAGAAGCAATCATCCGCAGACATGCACAGATATATTTGAGAAGAAAGATGAAGTGTTGATAAGTTTGAAGAAACAATTACGATGAACACAGATTAGCATAATTGAAATTAATGTCAACATATGGGAGCTTGGTATTAATTGGCAACACAGATATCATGAAACTAATTCAGTATTTCGAATTTTGTTGACGTGTTATGTAAAGCTCGTAAAGTGATGTCATGCTCTCATACGCGCCAAAAATGCCATTTAAAATGCGTGTGCAAAAGAGAGAAGGGAGGATATAGGCTGTAGACGCATGTCTGATTTAAAGACATTTTGCATTATAATTTTAACGAAATCTTTGCATAATGTCATTGACTACTTTGTTTCATTACTCACATGTGTTTACCAGTTGGATATATTGGTATATTTGAGCAAATGAGGATTTTCAGTGACGGAGGTCATGGATTTAAAATCGAATTTTTGAAATAACCTTTTGATTAAAAAGTGAGCTTTGCTTTTGCTTCGCTGAAAGTTGTGCGCGTGAGAAGTTGTTTAAGCCGACAGTGTCATTTGAAAAGAAATCAAGTTTTTTTATATTTTTTTTTTTATGAGGGAGCAAGAAGAGATCAGCAGACCACCAACTCTTTAACGAATTATGCTGCAGATTTAGTGGTCAAATTTTGACGGCTTAAGAGGAAATTCCAGAAAGTTAATTTCTTAACATAAATGTTTTTTGTTTAATAAACAGCTTGTTTGATATTTGACTCGGGTAATTCCATACCTTTAATTTCTTGCCTAACTGGCATATGCATAACATTTCGTTAAAAAGAACAATATTTAGAAAATTACTGAAAAAAATGACGAACAAGAAATGACAATTCAAGTTCCGGGAATATATCACCTATTTTGTTTTAGAAATAGAGTCAAAGTTAAAAGAAGGATTTTTTTTGTTAAGAGTCAAAAAATATAAAAAATGATAGTTTGTTTTCAATTTTTGTTTTTACACTCGACTTATAATAGTGACCTCATAATTTCACAACTCGAACAATTAAGAAACTTAAATCCGAAATAAACAACAATCAAAATTAAAGACATTAGGTTAAGAAACAAAATAATTTTTCCTTCCCCTGAAACAACCTATGCAACACTTTAGAATGGCGGGAAATGCGGGCTGTGCAAACGTAGAAGAAACTCCCATTAAGGCATTACCTAACTTGCACACAACGAAAGATAACAACAATACACTATTTGCCTCGGACTTGCGACCAAAATTCAGCTTAGGAAATAATTTGGTGATTTATAATAATTCCTATAGTTTTGGATCTAAATTTTCGAAGGAATGTGAAAGTTGGAATTCGATAGAAGACAAGCATCGTAAACTTGTGAATATGAAATCCGACATTGTTGAGGAGGAGGAACCCGTTTGGAATGGCGACACTGGAATACGTTTTGTGAATGGATTTGCAGCGCAGATAAGGCATAACAGCACTGTAGCACAAGATTCTAGTGATAGCGAAGAAGAACGATTTTCTAACTATGAAATTGACTCGAATATTGATTCACCTCCGAGTCTATGTTCAACAAAAAGTACTAGGAGATCTGTCTCCAGTATAGAATCATGTTGTGAAATCGATACAACCGATATTGACAGCCCTATCACCCCGCAAAGCTCGCCTCGAATAGAAGCATGGTCAAGCAGTCCACCTAGTCCAACACGCATGCATTACAAAGACATTGACAGCAAGCTTTCAAGCGCTTTCGCATACACCAACAGTACGACAGACTCATGTGCTGTAAACACAAATTTGGTTCATAGTACGTTGGACAATTCAGTGAAAACCTTAACGGTATCATACAACAACCAGGCAACGCATGAAACAAACAATGAACACAATTTACTGGATACAAACGCAAACATATTGCCTGCAGTGTATAATGAGGGCACCAAAACTATAACTGTTGACGAGAATGTGAAAGACAAAATCAATGGCTCACTGCAGCAGGGTGATTGCTCTGTTCGTTTTTCGGGGAAGAGCCCGCAAGAAGGTCAACCAAAGACCGCAATGATTAATTCAAGACAGCGTTTTTCTAAAAGAAATACCTGCACTTGTTGTAGTACTAGTGAAAACAATGTAGAATTTACAGGCGTTCGTAATCGTAGAAAGCACAAAGTTAACAATTCTAATAAGGAACAAAATGAAGACAAAAAATATACGATAAGGTTTAAGAATAAGCGGAAGGGTGGAGCAAAGAAGTACGAAAATAACTTAATGAGGGGCAAGTTATCTCTAAAGGGATTGGATAAAGCCGGTGCTCAAAAGATGATTAGAGAACTAAAAAAGACGTTGCAGAGGGTGAGCGCAGAAATCGATAGATTAAAACGCAAGAAAACCAAAAAAATTCAAAAGACACCGAAAACGGACAAAATGTTTAAACCCAAGATTAATAATGTAATGGTTACTCGCGGAAAAAAGACAAATTTATGTACTGATCCTTATTACTACCAGCCTGAATGTAATTTTAAGCTTCGCCATTTTATTTCCATGCAGCCTTGTCTTGTCTTAAGAAATAACGATTTAGAGCCCGCATGTAGTATGGTGATTCAAGCGAAAACGGTTCCTCCTATTTACCACCCCATTTGGCAATGGAAAATCGGTGAACCACCCCTCCCGGGAACCAAATTACGTAATTCCCAGGCAAGGTGAAGATCTGTGGTATGAGCTATACTAGTGCATATCTGTATTTTATATCGTTTTACCTTCCATTCAATTGTTTAATTTCTTATTTACAAAGCATTCTTTGATTTGTTGATTCATGCAGTTTTTAAATGCAGTGATATTTTTGTATTATTGCCAGAAAAAAATTAATGTAAAAAAAAAAAAAAATAAGACATTGCTGAAGATAACTGTCAAAAGAAATTGTGTAAGCTGTATATAATAAATTATTAAAATTGCAATGTTTTTTGATAAATATTTATTTTTCTTATGAAAAAATCAGAGATGGAATTGGTAATATTTAAAACACTTTAAGATATATCAAATATAACACAATTGCTTTATTAATAAAAATGATACATAAATCGGGGTAATGAGATATAAATACATAAGAAATCTAAACAGCAATTGTATTGATACTTGACAGGCCTCATTTTGACCGTATGGGGACCGAAAAAGTTTTTCAATTTTCGAGAGGTAAAATAACTCTTAAATGATGAGGTCAAATTAGTACTGCCAATCTTAAGATTTAAGCAGCTCAATTCTTGGAAAGTTGGCTTCATGAAGAAAAAATATTAACAAATCTTAAAAATAAAAAAGAAGAAAAAATGTCTACTTTACAAATTTTATAGGTTGTAACTTTTAACCTGTCAAGTTCTCAACTATCAGACTACTATTTAATGATGTTATTAATAATACCAACACGGAAACTAAAACACAGTTGAAAGTTTGTATGTGTAAACTTGGCCTTTAATTGATCATAATTCAAAGAAAACTTACTTAGGTAGAGAAGCACAGGGGTGGAAAATATAGCAGACCATGGCACCAATGGTCCAAGAATTTGTTATGGTTTCCAGAAAGAAAAAGAGGAAGAACAGAAGAAAAGGCAAAGAAAAATTAGGAAACAGAAAAGAAAAGGGGAAACAGAAATACAATTGTCTTCCTATTATTTCCTGCTGGAATTAAGCATTCGGTGGTTTTGTCGTTATTTATTCTCGCAGAAATATTTTTCAAGACTATATGGTCCCAGAAAATAACATATTTTTGCCACCCATGAGAAAGCATCATAATGAGAGAATACTTTTAGTGCGTCTCATGGTACATCCATTTTTAATAATCTGGTAATGATATTTATGATTATTATCATGTTTGGTTTTCTTCGTTCAAAAAGCGTTTGGTATTTTTATCATCACACATATATTTGCCTTATTTTTTTTGTATACATATTTATTGTTATGTATACATGCTATAACTGTATAATTATGATAGTATACCATTGGATGGTGCAACATTATACAAGGTGGTTTCACCCTCTGTGGAAAAATGTTGAACTAAAAGGCACGAGGAATGATAGTGCAATGCCAGGCACTGTCATGATGTGTACTTCTTGTTTTAGGGACACTGCCTGGCACCCATGTCTTCATGGGCCCCAACTGCCTTAAGCGCTGCACTGAATTGTTCCAATTAGCAATTAATGAACATAGAGTGATGATGCAGGGAAACTGACAAATTGTTACTTTTACTAACAAAGAATAGGACTTTTTAAAGGAATTTTCACTGGTGAGCCATATGACAGCGGGGTAAACATTGAATCACTAAAGCAGATGCACCACCATCTTGGATCTTAGAGAGACAAAATTGGCCGATCAGTACCACCATTTAAAAAAAAAAAAAATTTAATTGGTGGGTAAAATAAAGTTTTATTCAGCTATAGCATGCCATCGATCTGTCGATGCGATTTATCAAATAATTCCGCTCGTTTCTTCAAGAAACGTCGCCGCCCTTGATTATCTTTTTTATGGTCGTCCAGCGCCTTAGGAAATGGCGGATATTTTTTGGTAGAACAATGCTTGTATTTCAGAAGTAGCTTTTATATTTCTCGATGGCTGACAGGCTGATAAACACTTGAGGCATTCATTTTTGCGATGTATGACTGGTGGACAGCTCAAAATCTGTATATTTCTTGAATATTTCAGTGACTGAAATTTTCAATGCTACAGTTTGACAGGAGGTATACGGCAGCTATAGTATGGTAAAGACTCAAAACCTCTTGTTCTGAATTTGCAGCACACCTTCAAAGAATTATCATAAACAATTAAAATCACAAAGGCTCATCTGCTTACACATGAGACAACCAAGGTCGCTAAGTTATACATCACACATTGTCGCAAAAAATCGCGTATGTGTGCATGAAAAGTCAAAAATATGTCAGTCTTTAATCGATATCGTTGACAGTTTTATACTTTCATGTTTTTAATAGATCTTAAAATATTGTTTATGTTTTGTTTAAAAGATTTAAAATGTTGTTAATGTCAGAATGTAGCCTCTATATGTCCATGACCTTTCAGTGTTACAATTGTTATGTCGTCTGTTAGATTTTACTCCCATAAAATTTACAAGATTATTGATATAATGTTATTTTCTATAATAAAAAAACCTTGAGTTTTGTTTTTAATTGTCAAATTTCATATTATTCAGAATTTAATTGTGAAATTTTACATTTGTGTATACACTTTGTACTAAATACGCACTGAATGTGTTTTCATCATTTTAGACGTTATATATTTTTCATTATAGGTATATTCCAATAAGAGAAGTAGTTATGAATATTACACACCATCATTAATTATAGCTTAAATCCTATAACCTGATCAAGTCGTATGCCTGTTACAACTCCTTGATCTAAAGCAAAACGAAATATATTACACAAACAACAGTGAAAAATTTCCAAAATATTTAAAGTTTTCAAAAAAAATATATATATATATATATATATATATATATATATATATATATATATATATATATATATATATATATATATATATATATATATATATATATATATATATATATATATATATATATATATATATATATATATATATATATATATATATATATATATATATATATATATATATATATATATATATATATATATAATTTATTTATATATATATTAATTTGATTAAATTAAATACCAAAGCAAAGAAAATATGAGTATGTTAAACATTTTATTTGTCAAACTGTTAAGAGTTTAAATCACATTATGTAATATTTGAGTGCATTTGAACATTTTTATGTTTGATATTACTTTGATTTTACTTTTTCATTACATTTCATTTTCCTTTATTGTTTAATTTATATTATATGCATGTAGTTAGCATCATGTCATGTTGACATTACGTACATAAGTGATTTCGCTTAGAAAGGTCCAATTTGATGTACTTTAATTGGTTTTCTGCATGGTTGCACGGGGACTTACGTTAAGTCAACTACTCGTATATCATAACTGTTTCTCAATGGTTAGTGCAGTCGAGGATAGAATTGTAGGCGATGCTGAATATGCATAGTGTACAGGTGTTTGTTAATTTTGTGTAAGCGAGTCCTTGATAGAAATAAAATGCTTCAAATGCACTCATATTTGTTGGAGTTACAGCGACAGTAACCAAAATACCAAGAGTTGGAAGCCTGGACCCTGATATTTTGAGCAGGGTTTTTGAATCATCCGTATCACTGCAGTCGGACGTATCAGAGATATGAATTAAAACTGGCGGGAAATTGTTAATCATTTTGAGTTTCGTTTTTTGTTTGTTTTTACTTGTTAAAATTTGTGACCACGAAAATGGTCCATTTCGGATCATATTTCGAAAATTAGAATCGAAGTACGTTAATCATTTTTCGGAAATAATGTCCTTTTTTTGTACTAGGCTACATGAAATTCATTTTTGCAAGAAATGCAGAATTCTGATATTCGTATATGCTTTTTAGGCCTTGTAGCCTATATTGGCCTATTCTTAATTAAAAGTATCATGATCAGTGAGATCGTCTTGTCAGCTGTTATATGGGTTTTTATATTGTCTTCGAATTGTTTATATGTATGAAAGTGTTATAGGTCACACTTGAAATGGAAACCAAGGACACTTATTGTTGGCTGCATAAGAAGAAAGACGTCAAAATTTCCCATTTATCACGCTTGAATTTATCACGCTTGAATTTATCACGCTTGAATTTATTAGGCTTGAATTTATCACGCTTAAAGAACGCACACACATCATGTGGATAAATATCTTTAAAATCTGTTAATTGCGAAAATGTTTCCAACAAATTTCTTTCGTGTGCAAAACGGAAGCTAATCTGAAAGCCTCATGTTAGAATTATAACAGCCATTTGTTTACAATCTTTATTAAATTCATTGACATGAATCATGAATGAATGTCTAAATATCAATTAACATTTTGTGAAAGGTATTTTCATTCCAAGTTTAATATTTGCTCAAATGGGTTTAAGTTGATTTTGCTAATAAAAAAGAAAGCATAGAGTTTAATTTTTGAAGGCACTTGATGACTTAAGCATCTTCAAAATGGTGTTTAATTCAGTCTCAAAGAAGAAATTTGAACATGTTTTTGCAGGGAACAGCTATAAAAGGAATTATCTTGCGATTTTTAAAAATGGTGGAAAACTACACCCCAAATTTCCCAGATTAAAAAGTGATCTGCGTCTATGGTCTAGTCGTGATTAAACTCCAATAGGAAACCTATAGCTATAATCAAATGCTTTGCAATTAGTCAACTAGTTTATATTTTCAATGCTTTACCTGATCCTACATTGTTTTTTTAATTTTTATTTTATCAAAGAATTAATTAAGTCAAATTATATGTAGTAATACAAATCATAAAGTAGAAGGCTTAAGCATGATTAATGACATCGGAAATGGAGGTTTAAAAATGTTTGATATCGAAGTATTTATAAAAAGTCTGAAATGCTCTTGGGTTCACCGTTATTGTGGCAAACATTACGGTAGCTGGAAGGTTTTCTTCGACATTTCTCTCCTAGTCTACGGTGGCCATTTTTTGTTATCAGTATACAGAAGCCATTTTTTCTTAGTGCCGTCGGAAGGTGTTTGATATGGTAAGGGGGAGGGGGAGGGGAGGTGGCTGAATTACCATTTGCTGAAAGTTTATAGCGCGCTAGCGCAAAGCCCGAGAATTCCGGCGTGGGATCCGAGGCCTGCTTGGTAGGGGCCCAGGAAGCGAGCCACCCTAGAAGTTTGTGCATTTTAACCCTCCTATTGGTCTAAAATGATCTCACTCAACCTCATTTGGAGGGGTGTAGTGAGATAGGCAGACAGGGCTTTTTTAAAGGAATTTTCACTAATGCTATCGTTCCGGATTGATAGGTTGGTTGTGAGGAGGGGCAGAAGCGTAGTAAGCGGTGCGGCTGAGGAATTCCCTCCCCCCCCCCCCCTTCCCGAGAGGTTTTGAGAAAAAAAATCCCAAACGTTGAAGAAAATTTTCGAAAAATTGAAGAACATGTTTTGAAATTTGGCAAATTTTCCATATAATTTTCCTGAAAAACGAAAAAAACTGCCCGGAAATAAAGAACATTTCCCAAAAAATTAAAGAAAATGTTCCGAAATTCGAAGAAAACTTCCCGGAAATGAAGCAGTATTTTCTACAAATAGAAGAAAAGTTTCTGAAAATTGGCCAAATTGTTCCCGAAAAATCAGCGAAATTCCACCATAAGTAGAGTAAATTTCCCGATTAGTAGAGGAAATTTCCCGATTAGTAGAGGAAATTTCCCGAGTAATAGAGGAAATTTCCCGAAAATCGAAGGAAATTACCCGGATAAGAAGAAAATTTCATGCAAAGTGAATGAAATTTTCCGAAAATTGAAGGGTGTTTTCCGAAAATTGAAGGGTGTCTTCCGAAAATTAGAGATTTTCGGATATAGGAACAACTTGAGTGTTGATAGAAATATAATTTAGCAGTGCAACTTTATTTGCGCTTGTAACTGGGATTTTTTTTGCGCTTTGTTCCCTCTCTCCTCCCCCACTCCCCGAAAATGAAAGAAATTTCCCGAAAATTGAGGAAAACTGCCCGGAAATGAAGCAAAGTTCCTGAAAAGTGAAGGAAATTTACCTAGAATTAAAGTAAATTTCCGAAAATTGGAGATCGAAAAAATAAAACTGCCTGAAAATGAAGGAAATTTCCCGGAAATGTAAATATATACACGATTCGTTTCTCTTATATGTTGAGATGGTTGTATTAGTTTTTAAAGTTTCTTTAACATAAAAAAAATGTTGGGTACTGAGGCAGCTATACTAGGCTTTAGAGGCAGTCTTGCAATATTTGAAAGGGCACTTTTTGAACTTGGCAAAAACAAAATAATAGGGGTGGTGAGGCGAATCCCCGGTTCCACCGCCTCTGGATGCTAGTGCAACTTTGTCTGTGGTAAATCATTTTGTTGGTTATCGTTCCGGATCCTTGTAACCTGATCAAAACCAGTAACTGTTTTCTTCTACTGTTCACGTGGGATTTTCATTATTTGAAATACATAATATCTCACTTAGCCTATCAACACAAGTAATTCAATTCATTTTGAGCAGCGATACAACCCATGGATTTGGGTTTGCACAACGTTTTTGTCACAGTACGTTTCGCAAAAAAATTCACAATTTAACTGGACAACATGGCCGATCACGGTAAAAGCATTGCTCAGCTAGTGAATTCACTGAGCCCAGTTAATGTAGTATGCAGTTGTATGGTGGGTCACCAGGCCGGGAGCAGTTTTATTCATTTTTTTATTTGCAATACGGCATCATTTTTTTTTTTCTTTAACACTGTTTCTTTAAGTGTAATATGCATGTGTGATGTAGAATGCATTCATAATAATTTCATAAGAAACGTTTGCCATGCACAGATGCATGGTGTATTTTTAGTTTTTGTGATATAACTGAGAACTTTGAAAATCATATTGTTTATAATAACTCATTTATCAAGATTGATAATGAAACTGTGTTTAATAAGTCAATCTTAGATGCTGGTATTTTCCGTCTAAAGGATTTCTTCCATCGGGATGGTTCATTGAAAAGATTCACGGAGTTCGTTTGCAATATCAATACCCGTAATTTTCCGTTTACATTATATTTTGGTATACCACAGGGAGTCCCCATTCATTGGAAAAATCATATGCTGGTCAGCTTAATAAATGCGGATAATGTGGGGCTAACCTCTGATGAAATTTGTTCGATAAATCTCACAAACCATGTTAAACCGTGTAAAATCATCTACTCCGTTTTACTACAACGTATTGTCAAAAAACCAAGTGCAATTATTAGGTGGCATTCCATTGGTTATGATTTACTTGATTAAAAATATGTTTTTATGTTACCCTCTAAAGCCGTTATGAACGTCAAAGTTCAATATTTCCAGTTTCGCTTTATTCACAGAATATTAGGTATTGATACTTTCTTGAATATTATTGGCATTGTCGATTCTCCTCTCTGTACTTTCTGTGAGACAAGCACAGCACATTTCATTTTGTCTCAAACTGACTTTGATTTCTCCAAAGACATCATATATTTTGGTTATCTACGAAACATATATTATCAGATTAATTTTTTCATTCTCTATGGAAAGAGATATATCTATTATTCTACCCTCATAAGTGCCATTTTTTGAGTAGTTTTTCTATTAACATTGAAGCTGAAATATCTATCATTAGGAAAAAGGGAAATTACAATGGTGAATTCGGGGCCTTTTTAGGCGATGCACAGAGGAATTGTTAAAAGTGCGCCCTATCTCATCAGTTCGACCTGTCGATTACAAACTGCAATTAAGTAAATGCAATACCGAATTTATCTTAATTCATCAAATCTCTTTTGTTTTTGTTTTGCAACCTTGTTTTCATACTTTTATCATAGCAATGTTATGCATCTGTTTATTTGTGTTTAACTGAAAATCGAGAACAGTAAAATTAGAGAAATAAAAATAAAAACACAATTGCAAAGGGGAAAAAACGGTGGGAAATTTTCTATTGATCGCTCCAAAGATTGCCAATTTGCTTTTTCAAATTTGCGACCACGAAAATCTTCCATTTCACAGTTTCAGATCATAATCAGATAAATTCGAAAATGAAATTCGAAAAATATCGAAATACTTAAATCATTATTCGGAAAACGTTATGCTCCTTAACAGAATTGTGTTTTTCTGTTGGTAGTAGGCTACATAAAACTTTTGCAACGAATGCAGAATTCTGACATTCGTATGATTTTAAATCCTGCAGCCTTTAGGCACATTTTTAATTAAAAGAAAAGATCAGTCAGATCGTCTTGTCAGCTTTTATCTTGTTTTTGATTTATTGATACATATATGGAAGTTCTGAAATGGCAACCAAGGACACTTTATGTTAGGTTGCATAACAAAAACGTCAAAATTTCCCACTCAACTGCTCAAATATTGAACATGTTAAAGAATGCACAAAAATTGCTGGATAAATTCCTTTAAAATATATCAATTGCAAAAATAATTCTAAAATTTCTTCTCTGTTTAGCTGTATGAGCAAGAAGGACGCTAGTCTGAAAGCCGCATATTATAATTAAAGCAGCCATTCGTTTGCAACCTATGAAATTCATTGATGTAAATGATACATGCAAATGGATAAATAACAATTACTTTTTCAATTTTTTTTTTAAAGGTATTTTCACCCCAAATTTAAGATTTTCTCAAACGCAAAATGCAAATACAAATGTCAAATGCAAATACTGGGATTTCACTTGATTTTGCTAATAAAAAGGAACGCGTGTTCATTTCTTTAAGGCATAGGCGTTTTTAAAATGGTGTCTCGAATTCTCTCTCTAATTCAGTTGCAAAGAAGAAATTTGAGCACGTTTTTGCAGGGTAACAGCTTTAAAAGGAATTATCTTGTAATTTTTTAGCACTTCATGACAAGGGATGCGAGAAGTTTTAGTTAAAGAATGAAGAAAAAATAAACAAATTTTGAAGTTTTGCATAATTGTAGTCTAACATATGCCCTGTATATCAGTGTACATGCATGCATGGTTGATATTTCAAGTGGCCTACCATGTGGTGAATACGAAGGAAAGACTGGCTTAACGTGGACAGGTGGATATAATCGGTTGCAGGATATTTCATTTCCTAATTAAACAGGTTTTTTTTTTTTTTTTAGCAGAGGATAAATCAAACTCATGCACTTGTAAACATTTTTTAAGGTATTTGTCAATGACGACCTTCTTTGAATTTGATGAGGAACCGCCATTTATGAAGTGATAAATTTCACAATATTAAAGATCAGCATGCCAGATGGCTGATCCAAATTTAAGTTGGATTTTCATGCACGGTTTGTGAATTATGATGGAAAGATAACTCAAAATTCATGATTATTGTTTTCAAACTCGTAATTTGCAGTTATTGAAATTGTTCGCTGGATTATTCCAGATAGATTAAAATTAGCGGTAAAAATAAGGCTCGAAGACGTTCGTTTTAGAATGCGCTGTTTTGCTTCACATATAAACAAAAGATTTTCGTAAGAAATAGAATTCCGTCTGGTCATGAATATAGAAGATATATATCACAAACTTTAATTGCGATTAGGGCTTGAAAATCCAGTGAGCATTAAACTGACAAATTCCGAATCAAGTTAGATTTAAACTAAAGTTTTGTCGTATTCGATTACAAAATAACCATTTTACAGCATTTTTAATTCTAAAGATTTTACTAAAATAAATCATACGATTTTTATGTAAATTTGTGACATAACAAAGAAAAATCCTTTGGTCCTATGTTAACTTACTGTTTTATCAATCCACAAATTGTTTTGAATGAGCGCAGTTGAATGCAACAGATTGACAAAGAGATTTGAATCTCCATCATACTGTCATACTCTAAATCAAAATTTAACGGAAGAAACAGTTTGATGACTTTCAGTGACAGAAATTGTGGATGAAAAGTGAAATTGAATGCAGAAGTTTAAAGAATTATATACATACCAATTTTGAGTAACATCTCCTTCAATGATCACAAATTTTTCATACATCAAATGTGTTTAGTCATAACATTAAAGCTGCATGTACTTGTGTCATCAGGTCGTAGATTAAAGACCATTAATGTATATAATTTAAAGCTGTATCTGGTGTATGTTAAAAATCTCCATCTGTCCATATACCTTTGAGTGTTCAATAACGTATGCAATGATGTCACGGCCACCGGCTGGTGTAGCTGTCATTGTTTTCGGGCGGGAGTAGAAATATTTAAGTTTAATTGATAGTGTATTTGTTTTCCGAAAGAGAGGTAGCCTATCACGCAATTTTATTTCAAATCCTTTTTTTTTTTTTTTTTTTTTTTTGGTGAAGGACTTTTCACTGCAATTGTGGTGTTGGTCAAAAATGGATTCCTATGGCAGATGTGGCGCCAAAAAGTTTTATTTTAATAAAAATATCTTTTTTTAAATTGGATAGAAAGCCTCTATGAAAGTAAATTTTCCCTCCCAAGTTATTATGAAAATTGCGAATGATCCTTGCTTTTTCTTTTTTTTCTTTCTTCAAATTTCCGACGGTAAATATATAGGTTAATTGGCCCACCAAGTCACTTCATTTGTATATATATAATACATATATAGCACATATGTAAAAAAGCCCTGCTTCAGATTAATCATAAACTATCATCAAATTTTGGTTTATGTTTTTTTGTTTTGTTTCTGTGTCATATTCTCCCTCCCTGACACTAAGCACTTAAAGCTCGGGCACCCATTAGAAAACCTCGCTATTTCCGTATAAAAATCCTTGTGTATTCAATGTCTCGCTATAAAATACGCTGAAAGAGAACAACTTGACCAGTTGACTCGGTCATATATATTTTTTTTTATAGCTATAAGCACAATTTTAAAAAGACACTTTTTTGGAATGATCCTTCCCCAGTGGTGCATTTACTGCAACGGTATAAGAATTGTAATGCTTGGCACTCAGATAATGATCTTAGAACCAAAGATATTGTAAGACGAATCTTCAAATGCTTTTTGAATCTGTCCCATCCGTGTCTCTTTCTTCAAGCTGACGGCTGACAGGCTGTCAAATTCGGACTCACACGCGAACTGAACAGGCGCGGCTGCTGCAGATGAACGCTGAACAACGATCTCTGGTCAGGCCAGTCAAGTGAATAATACTATGCCCAGGCTTATCAACGATCTCTCCAAAGGAAAGTTATGATTCTTAGTAGAAACACCGCGTTTGCTTCAAGAGGCGTCATTATTGTAAACATTGACAGCATGATCTGTTTCTGTTTACTCTTACACTGAATTGAAGGCACCCCAAATTAAATTAATCAAATTATATATTACTTTCGGTCAGTGATGATTTAAATTGTTCACTTAAATTATTGGCTGTTCATATAGGACAAGGGGATCGAAAACAGAATAAGCCTAAGGCAAAAAGGTCCAAACGATATGTTAATGGTCCAGAAAAATCCAAAAAGTTAGGATCGTCATTCTAAAAAAATATCAAAAATTAGGATCATGAGCCAGAAAAGTATATAGGAGAATTAGGATCATGGATCGGAAAATAGGAACATTTAGATACGTAAATTGGACACAGAAAATTAAGGGTCATGCTTTAAAGAAAAATCATCAAATTTAATGAGCTTTTACTGATTTTCCAATTTGATGGCATATCTTTGGTAATCAGTTTATTATTGTCAATATAAATTATCTGAAAGGGCATATGTCGTGATTTAAATGTGATGACACAAATTTTCGTCCTACCCAGGTTTTTGATTGGCATTACGTATTTGTTTAAAGGAAAGGTATCGTCCCATAAATGAATTAAGAAACGTACGCCGCCGTGCTGGGAACGTCACTTCCGGTTTTCAAATTCACTTATTGATTACGAGAAATCTGTGATGTTTTTGATGACCATGTGGGCCACTATGTTTGGTCCAGTGGATATGTGATCGAAAACATCGCATATTTCAGTATCATTCTCGCGATCAATAGGGGGAAATGAAAACCGGGAAGTGACGTTACCGGCATGGCGGTGTTCACTTCTGAATATATTTATGGGACGATACCGTTCCTTTCAATTTGAGGAAGAAAGAAATTTACGATTAATACTGTCTGAGTTTTGCCGACAAGTAACTAATTATTGAAGACTTTTATATAAAAAAAATATTCATTTTTTCATGACAATTATCTTCACCAGTTCACTGACCTTTTGTAATTTTTGATTAAAAATGAAGGAAGAAAAGCTGTAATAAATATATTTTCAATATCAATCCTTTAGTTAGACCACTGTATTTTGACCAATCAAAACAATTTAATCCACCCATCTCCGAGTAAATACTGTATAACCAGGACTTTTTACTAAACCAACTTATCTGATGTTACATTCTTATAAATTATAAGGCCGATGTTGACCACATATATACAACAATCTGAATGATAATATTTATTCTTCTATAACTGTATAATACTGACAAAACCGTGAAGTTGCTCTGGCCTCGCTATACTTACACATAAATCAAACATAGGATTTGAGCCCTGGATTACAATAGAAGGTGAATATAATTTAATACACAATGAAAATCTTGTTGTAAGCTAAAAAAACTTCTTTCCCCTGTCTTATCAAGAGTTGCGATTGCCTGTATACTATCACAAAAAAATCTTTTTCTTGAAGCACTAACAAGGACGTCACTTAGGACATATGTGGGACGTCACTTTAGACATATGTGAGACGTCACTTAAGACATATGTGGGACGTTTTTTGGGCAGTTCAAGTGACCCACCAATTTGTCATTGAGATTTTTAGAACAATATTAAGCGAAGACTTTAAAAGAAACAAAACTACTTCAATATTTTTTTTCGTTAAGGAGGTATCAAAGTTTTAAATTATCTTTCATTTGTGTAGATGTGACTGGTGTGGCAAGTCTACCACAGAAGGCTGGCGCCCTTATCCTCACTTTCTCGGGAATTGTTATTTTATTTTTGCTTTTATTTTACTAAATGATATTTCTCAAGGTAGTAGATTATAGCTACTTTACTCAGTAAGTAGATTCTGTTTTATGATTTTCCTTATATAATCTAACTATATTTTTAAGCCACAAAATCTAAAGAAAAAATACAATAAAATCCACAAATACTTATGAGGAATGTGGGGATGAATCTGATTTCAGTTGTTTCTACACAAATGAGACTTTTTCTTTGAACTGAAGCATGCTTATTAATAGAAACATTTATAACACACGAGAATAATGAAGTCATGCAGCCATATTGTTCAGACGTTGCGATAAAATGTCATAGTTTCTAATTTATGTACTTGAAATATTAAAAATCATTGTGTTGACAAACATTTGAATTCTCAAAATGGCAGTTTCGCGCCTAAAAGCCTAGCTCTATTGTCTATTTTATCTAATGTTTTGAAAACGGCGTGGTAAACATGTCAAATGGGAGTGGAAAAGTTGTAGCTATGACAGTAATGAAGGTATTTTCATAAGTTTTAAGTTTCCCCTAACAAAGATAAATTTCCCAGACGTATTTCAAATTTGAAAAATGTAACATTGCATAAAGTTTTAACGTTAGGATAGCAAAGGATTATGGGAAATATCACAAAATGGCGGCTTCCATGTTGCAAAATTTTCCTATTAATGGGAACATTTATGTTCCCATTAATAGGCATGCTACCGGA
Organism: Chiridota heheva; assembly: GCA_020152595.1. Lineage (NCBI taxonomy): Eukaryota > Metazoa > Echinodermata > Holothuroidea > Apodida > Chiridotidae > Chiridota > Chiridota heheva. Next base: position 905,872 of record JAIGNY010002416.1, on the reverse strand, counting down.
CTGTTTAACGGAATAAGATATTGAGCTAGTTCGTTCGCCCCTTTTGTTTATTTTACAGTCCTTTTGATCACTGAGTTCATCCTTAAAACGCAATCGAATTGTATATTGAAAATTGCGTTGCCATAGCTTTGGGTTAAGGAGCACAGCGCGAAGGTGTAGAACGTCTTATTTTATGTATCCATGAAATTCCTTAATACATATGTAATTTTTCATGGGGTAGGGGCGAAGAATGTTCTTACCAAAAGGATGACCTTACCCGTTAAGATTCTTATCTTACACCTTGTTTATTCATTTTGTAGCTTGTGAATCTTATCTACTTTATCTATTCAAATGTATATCTTTATTTTATTTTTCTAATTCAAATTAAAATGGCTTAAGAGAGATAAAAATGATTGGAGACAAGGTACTGTAAGGCTTTCGACAACATGCTCTTGAGGTTTCGACAAGGTGCTATCGTTTTTGTTCCACTTCGACATGGTGCTGTTGCGGTGTCGGCAACACATTGTCCAGGTTCAGGTCTTGACAACTCCCTGTCTACCTGTTGGAATTCACTGGCGTAGCCAGAGGGGGGGCCACGGGGGCCATGCCCCCCCCCATCCCATATTAACAAAAATGAAATTACACCTATATGCCTATGTATCGTACAGATGCGCATACATGAAATGAGAATCTCCCTGCATTCCCTGCAATGTAAATTCGTTGTATCCCTGTAAAACAGAACAAAAAATATTTCAAATTTTTAAAGAAAATTTTGACGCAATTTCTGGCAAAATTGTGAACAATCAAAAAAATACAGCCTCAAATTTGCAAGTTTTTGGCCTAGGAAGTGCCATTTCCGGCAATCTATAGGCAGCATTTATTGGAAAAATTTCTCTCAACGCTACGCGCCAACGCATGGTGGCGCTCCGCTTAGATACTGTCACGGGTTAAAAATCATACCAATGAGTAGCCCCCCCCCCCCTTCCCTAAACAAAAAACCTTCCTACGCCAATGTTGGGATTGGACAACATGTTGTCGAAGTGGAACTGACAACATGTTGTAGAAGTTTAAAGAACATTCTACTAAAGGAATACGTTTTGGAAATATGCTGTTGACATTTGGACAAGGTACTGTCGCTGTTTCAACAACATGCCATTCGAGATTAAACAACAAGCCGTTCGAGTATAAAAAACATGCTGTCGAGTATCAAGGACATGCCGTTCGAGTTTCAACAACACGTGGTTGTTTGGGCAATGTATTGTCGCTGTTTCAACAAGATGCCATTCGAATTTCAACAATATGCCGTTCGAGTTTAAACAACATGCTGTTCGAGTTTCAACGGCATGTAGTTGAGATGAAGGTTTCGACAGCCGTGACGTTTGAACAATGTATTGTTGTGGTAATGAAGAAATGCTGGTTTAGGTTTTGAAAGAGAAGGTGCTGTTAAGGTTTCGACCAGGTGCTGTCGTGATTTCGCGCCATACTGTGGCAGTTTCAACAACATGCTACTGAAACATAGGTTTCGCCAACATGCTCTTGAGGTTTTGACAAGGTGCTATCGTAATTTCGCGCTTCCATAGGTGTTTTTGCGGTTTCATCAACATGCTTTTGAGCTTTCGGCAAGGTGATGTTGCGTTTTCGACAACATTCTGTTGACGTTTCAACACCATACTGTTATGGTTTTCAGTTTTGACAACTCCTTGTTGAGGATTGAATAACATGTTGTCAAAGTGGAACCTATGCAATCGAAATTTAAACATGTAGATGAGAAATAGGTTTCGGCGATATGTTGTTGACGTTTGAAAAAGGAAGCTGTCGCTGTTTCGGCAACATGTCATTCGGATTTCAGCAACATGCCGTTCGAGTATCAACAAAATGTCGTTAAGATTAGGTTTCCACAACAACTTGCTGTCATGGTTTCGACAACTTGCTATCTAAGTAACAACATACTGTCAAGGCTTAGCTTTCGGCAACCCGCTAATTATGATTCGAATACATGCTGTTGAAATTTCAACAGCATGATGGTAAGGTACGGTTTCGGTGATATACTGTTGAGGTGTTTGCAAGGCGCTGTCGTTGTTTCGACAACACACCGCTTAAGTTTCAACAAGATGTTGTTTTGAGATTAAGGTTTGGACAACATGCTGTAAACGTTTTGACAATTTGTTGTCGTGGCTTTAAGAAAATACTGTCGAGGTTAAATTTGTGAAAAAGAAGGTGCTGTTAAGGATTCCACAAAAGGCGGTCGTGGCTTCGACAACTTGCTATCTAAGTTACAACATGCTATCAATGTTTAAGTTTTCGGCAATTCGCTGATCATGATTCGAATACAAGCTGTCGAAGTTTCAACAACATTATATGCTGTTGATGTATCGACAAGATGCTGTAGTGCTTTCGACAACATGTGGTTGAAGTTTATGTTTCGACAACATGTTGTTGACGTTTGGACAAGGCGCTGTCGCTGTTTCGACAACACATCGCTTGAGTTTCAACAACCTGTCGTTGAGATTAAGGTTTTAAAAGCATCTTGTTGACATTTGGACAATGTGTTGTCGTGGTGTCGACAAAATGTTATCGATGTTTCAACAAAATGCTGCCAAGGTTTAGGTTTCTGCAACTCGCTGATCATAATTCGAATTCATGCTGTCGATCTTTCAGCAACCTGACAACAGTCTGGCGAGATGTGAGCTTTGACAAAGTTTAGATAGTTATAGTGGTTTTGATAACATGCTGTTAAACTTTATCAACGTGCGTCAATTTTTGGATAACACGCAGTCGGAGTTTCCACAACGTGTCGTTGAGGTTTCAAAAACACTTTCCTTTACTTCAACCTTTCTTCATTCTTTTATTTGAGTCTGCAATTCGTTATAGAAGTCCGCGTGACACTTACGTCTTTAGATGAAAACGTACGTCTCAATTGATAATTCGATTTCAACTTAAATGGCCAGCAATTTCCTGAGTCAACACTTTGTAGAAATCATTCGTGACACCGTACTGACAGACTGTGTTGATATTTTTGTATTACAATTTCCGAAACCGCCAAGTGGAAAGCTCAACAATATGTAGTAAACATGAAGCCTGATTTGCAGAAGGCCAAGCACAGCAATCAACATGATTGACATCAAAACAGGCAGGCAAATGTCGAATCTTCAAATAGAAATATCAAGTCTCTATAACCATATTTGGTGAGCTTTCGATTACACACAAGAAAAAAGATGTTAAACAGCAAGAGCCATTCCAAATGTTGCGCTGGCAAACGTTGAGGGTATTCGAGTTCACTACATCCGAGCCCAATTAGCCCATGTCCGATCCATGTCCCTGATGCCCGAGTCCAACAAAACGGGACTCTAGTCCTTGCTGTCGAGTCCACCGAGCCCATGGAGCCTGAGGTCTACTCGAACTCAAGTCCTTGTATCGAGATTAACCCCATTCGAGTTGACGGGATTGAAGTTCGGGCTGGAGACCAGAATTGGACCTTGCAGCATTATATTAGGGCCATGACATACACATTTGCGTGAAATCGTCATATCTCTCCTACAGAGAATAGATATAAGATACTTTATACCCTCACCCCAAATATTTTGTCAACAAATTTTCGATGGTTTCCTCTTCACATTAACAATTCAAACCTTTAATATGTTGGTATTATATTTCATTTTCTGTTTTATTCCTTCAGATAGAAAGAGGCATGTTGATGGGCTGATGGATAAACTTTGCAGGGTTCGTAAACCCATTTTTGATAAAAAGTGTTCGACCGAATGATCAAGCTAACAATTTGGACCACTTCTTGTAGATTGTCAATGGCCTTGGACTGTTGGAACAAAACTAGAGTTTTTGTAAACTTTCCTGTTTCACGACACCAGAGCGCGTGCCAACAGAGAGAGAGAGAGAGAGGGGGACTACACAGGGACTGCAGGGACGAAAACGTCTAGCCATCGGAAATATTTGTCTAAATATTTTGAAATTGCTTGAGGAAACCAGACAACGTTTGAAGGATGACGAGATAAATAACCATTTTACGGCGTATTTTTGACCAAAATGTTTGTGTATCTTAATGAGCTGGGACGAAATTCGGCCGAATCATCATGAATTATTAATCATCATGAATTATGAATCATCATGATCGCAATAGAACCTATTAAATTAAACTAACGAGTAACTGAACGAAGTAGTTTTTGTGAAGGGCGCCCAAAAAGGGTAAAATCATTATACGAAAATCGTATTAAGGCAAAACACACTTGTCCAACTAGAAATGTTGGGACCGTACGTGCACCTGTTGCTGCATAAACCCAAGCATTGATTGGTGAGTGCATTCATTGTTCAGGCATATACCCACTCCACACGCACTCAAATCCTAATTTCTGAAAATGAACAATCACGGTTAGCCTACATGTGTGCTCTTACCAGTCTGGCATTTAGCCAATCAGGCTTCCTTTTTTAATGTTAGAGCCTTTCTGCAAAAGTTTCAACATGTCGTCTGCTGTGATACCCGGATTGGGACTGACTGTTTTGTTATAATGATATAGGCCTAATGTTTATTTGGATTTATTATGGATTACTGTTATGTTTATTATGAACTATTTAGTGAGCCAGCATAAGCATACGACATATTGGAGATCACAAGGAGATACGGGATATGGACATTTATGGAGGTGATTTGGTAAGTCACAGCCAAACGTAGTGTTAGGAAATTTGCGTGTTACGGTCTTGGGACGTATGGAGTTACGTAGTCTGTTTGATATACATTTCGGTGAAGAGCTGGTATTCTGAATCTTTTAAATATCTCTTCTAGTTTCCGATCATATGTTAAGGAGTGTTCAATATTCATATTCTAAATATGTGATCAATAACTGGGCGAACGGCTAACAATTATGTGCGTATTTTATTCCTAAACCTCATGCAGTAACTGAATACGATAAGACAAATTATCCCGGCTAGAATTGATAAAAAACTGATTTGATAAAAGGTCTCACCGAGACTTGAACTCGGATCGCTGGATTCAAAGTCCAGAGTGCTGACCATTACACCATGAGACCTGTCATGGAGTTATATAGCAACTATGTGATCACAAAATCTTCTAATTCCGTATAGATGGATTTCATCACGTGACTCTTAACTCAACTCGACTCCATTTTGCAGGGCAGCGGCGTCGTTGCGTTTCACGCGTCTTCACACAGCTCAGTTACATCACACGTACAACAAACATACTACATGCTTACCTACCAGTACCAGTTCAGCGAATTTTACTGATTGCAGATTTTTGCTCGCTTCTGATTTTTCTTCATATTTTCCTTAAGTAAGTTATATTTTCACCGGGTATACGACGAGTAACTTTAACGTTAACGCCATCTGGTTGTTCGTTATACTCAGACAAAGCCTACATACTTGATATAAAATGCTCGCTGTAAATCCTAGTAAGGCCTACCGTAGGTTGAAAGCCGTTGCGTCGTACAGCAGCAACCCACTTCGAACGTCGATCAGGATCAGATGGAAATCAAGAAAATGTCTTTTTATTCCCCGCACACATCTATTAGTGCAATCAACGGCACAGCAAGATTCCGGCATAATTATATTGCAAAATTAATCTAATATAACAACATGCAAATGTATGTAATTTTTATTAAGTGTACAGCAAACGACAGTGGTTTTGACCGACAAAATAGCGATGTAAACAAACTCACGTGACCTCGTGACGTCAGCTGAAAAACCCTAATTCGTTACCATAGAGTCGTAGTAGAAACATCATTCAACGTAACCAAGAATCCCGTTTAACAGTCTAAACTCTAAAGGATACAGAATTTTAGGATATAACTGAAGACATTGATGAAGTTCTTAAACCTAGCAAACTTTGCCCTGGTAAACTCTTCAGAATGAAACAAACATTTAAAGGATTATTCCCATGAACTTTCATAAGCAACAAATTGTTGTAAAAATCACGTCGATTCTGTTTAACAGTTTAAGAGATATTGCATTTCAAATATTTCACCAGTGTGCTGAAAAGTGACCTTGCGGTGTACATTGTGATGTCATAATGGCAGATCCAAGACCATGTTTCGTGACGAGTATTACGTCAACATGATTACACAGGTTATTAATGACACTATTGCTGAGTACGCATGCTCACCCTACGATAAAGCTCATATTTGTAACATGAATTCCAATGATATTCAATTTGTTATCAATGACCAATTATTCTTTGAAACTTTACTTTGTAATGTTCGTGGTAAAAGTATTTCATATGCTTCATATGTCAAAAGGTCTACTTTAATTAGAGAAAAGTTCCTTATTGATGAGATTGATTGGATGGATAAAAATGTATCCAAGAATGGATGGGTTATTAATTATATGGATGATCTTAACAAGGAATTAGAAAATATTAGAAATGATAGAGTAAAAGGTATGTTATTACGGGGTCGTGCTAATTTTCTTGAGCATGATGAAAAACCATCAAAGTTTTTTCTTAATTTGGAGAAGAAAAAACAAGCTGATAAGTTGATTTCTCATTTGACGAATGACCGCCTTGGTACTATACACGATCCCGTAATTATTAGAAATGAAGTTTTTGATTTTTATGATAAGCTTTACAGTTGCCAGGACAATGATATTAATAATGTTGATATTTCTGGGTTACTTTACGATAACCATGTCTTATCAACAGATGATGCTCGTAGTTTAGAAGGCCCAATTCTTTATTCTGAAGTGTATAATAGTTTGAAATTGATGAAGAATGATAAATCACCGGGTCCAGACGGTTTTACCGTTGAGTTCTTTAAGTTCTTTTGGAAGAATTTAGGAGTTTTTTTAGTGAGATCCTTGAACTACGGTTATAGTAACTCACTTTTGTCAGTTACACAGAGGCATGGTAGTATTACTCTAGTCCCCAAGAAGGATAAACCAAGAGATAAACTTAAAAACTGGAGACCCATTTCTCTTCTTAATATTTCTTACAAGGTCGCGTCTTCAGCCATTGCTAATCGTATTAAAAGGGTTCTTTATAAACTCATTTCTCCGGAGCAAAATGGGTTTTTGAAGGGCAGATACATTGGCGAATGCATTCGTACAATTTATGACACTATGCATAGCTTAGATGAATACAATTTACCTGGCATCTTGTTTGCCATTGACTTTGAAAAGGCATTTGATAGTGTCTCTCATAAGTTTATCTTGAATACCCTTCACGCTTTCAATTTTGGCCCTTCTATCATTAAATGGTTAAACACCTTTTATAATGGGGGTTTCTCCTCAGTCCTTGTCAATGGCCACCCTACGGACACTTTTCAAATTTCAAGGGGTTGTCGACAAGGCGATCCTCTATCCCCGTATATCTTTTTGCTTTGTGCTCAAGTTTTAAATTCTTTAGTCAATAACAATGCCTCTATCAATGGTATTTGCTTGGGTGAGTTTGAATGTAAACTAACACAATATGCTGATGACACTACTTTTTTATTTGATGGTTCAAACACATCTTTCTGTGGTATCATTGACACTCTTTTATTCTTCAGTAAGATATCTGGGTTAAAGATCAACCTTGAAAAATGTCTGCTTGTAGGTATTGGTTCTCTTAAGAATAGGTGTAATTTTTTTAATGATGATTTTGTTATTCCTTGGATCCAGGGAGGTAACTTTAGTTTGTTAGGTATTTTATTTAATGTGGACTTAAATCTCATGATTGACAGCAATTATGCTAATGCTGCATCTAAAATGGATAAGATTATGTGTACCTGGTCTAAACGATATTGCACCACGTTGGGTAAAATTACTGTTCTTAAATCTCTGGTCTTACCTCATTTAAATTATCCTTTGTTGACTCTACCGTCCCCAAGTGATGACTACTTGTCCAAGCTTAATTCCGCCTTCTTTAAATTTGTTTGGAATAAAAAGCCCGATCGAGTAAGCCGGAACCAGATTATTCAGGAATATTCCTCTGGTGGTCTCAAGATGACTAATGTTCGCCACCATGCTACTGCTCTAAAAGCTTCGTATATAAAACGTATTCTTAAAGCTGATGGTAGCATGAATTTGAATTATTTGCGTACTTATGGTTTTGATTATAACAAGTGGTTTAATTCAGGTGACGTATATATCAAAACTTTTATTTCTGGAATGTCAAATAATTTTTGGAGAGATGTCTTCAAATGTTTTTGCAATTCATGGCAAGTAATTAGTTATACAAATAATGACATGGAACTTGTTCTGAGTCAACCATTATGGCATAATACCAAAATTCAAATTGGTAATGTTCCAGTTTTCAACAGGCATTGGTTTAGTAAAGGTGTTACTATTGTGAACGATCTACTGAATGATGATGGCTCTTTTCTTTCATACGAAGATTTTATTCATACTTTTAATATTAATGCAAATTTTTTGGAGTACTACAGTGTCATTAGCTCTTT